>OY757914.1:60299006-60356506 GCA_963585895.1 Sepioteuthis lessoniana | reverse complement strand
AGTGCTCTCAATAGACTCAAAGCAGATTCAGAACCTGAAGACTGGGAGGTGAGCAATAAGTTATTCACCTTGTATGGAGACAATAGATAATTGTCTCTATTGGAGAATGAGTGTGTCTATTTATTGGTTTGTTGACTGTCATATGGCAATCTCAAAAATTCCCCTTCCATCATAAGTAAGCCTTTTTGTATTTTTGTACTCTTTCCACGTTCTACTTTTTCATAAAGCAGTATGTGCATATGTCATGATATTGGGACACATTTTTGTATTCTTTCAACCCTACTTGTATGTATGTCAATTATATAGATACATAGTAAATATTTTTTGTAAGTAAGGCTCCTTTACACATTATCTTGTCTTTCTTTCCATTTATTCCATGTTACTATATCATGAATATATTAATGCCAATATTGGTCTTTGGAGAGTATAGAGACGGAACTAAATATCTTCCTTATCTCCAAGCATCCAAGCACCCTAACAGCCTTAAAGTAGAATATCAATATCTAAGTATCTAAGAAATGATTTTATTCATTTATACCATAGAGAAAATGCATTTTTAAAAGTTTTTTTTTTTTAAACTTCCAATTCATGTTGTTTAAAATTTCCTTTTTAGTTCACTGAAAGACCAATACACTATCTCTTTTTCAGTAGTCTACCTAATTTCCATTTAGAAATTTAGGGATTTTATTTAATTAAATGAAATACAAAAGCAAACTGAAAACTTCAAAAGAAAAAGTTGTGTGCTTTTATAAGACTTTCATGATTTTATATCTTTAAAATATCAATTGACTTTTTTATTTAGAATAAAAAAGTGCACACATTTAAAAGAAAAAGAAATATGCTGGAAAGTGATTATATATGGACACCTGTCTAGATTAGTCAATACCAATTTTAAAAAAATAAGTTCAGTTTTTAATGAAATGTTTTAAGTGAAGCACAGAATTGTGCCTGGATTACTCTCCATAGTCACCAGACTTTGGTATGTGAAACCTCTTAATGTTACCTAATTCAAAATAGAATTTGATTTTAAAAAATTCACCCCAAACATGTTTACAAATGCTTCTCTTTCTGAGAGAATAACAAATTTGTTTCATTCTCTATACTTACTATAAATGCTTTTTTTTTGTTTTTTTAATGCATTTTTATTTTGCTTTTAATTTTTTCATTTCTTAATTTAGTCTCCTGAATTTAATAGACCTAAGGGTAAGACACCAAATTCTCAACAATGCTTTGATCGAGAACTCAGTCCTGTTCTTGCTGCAACAACCAAAGATTCTGGTTTTGACAGTTCACCTTATGACTTATCAACTCCACAACAGTTAGGTAAGTCACTTCTACAGTTTCTGTTCTGGTGATACATATGGTATAACAATTATCATCATAGGAAAGGAAATATAAACCAAATTCAAACTCTGAACAAAGCTGTTTGCATTTCACTTCACACTAATGTCCTTGCAATTTTTTTTTAAATTTACAAAGAAACATTGTGTATTTTTTTAATACCAACTAGTGTCATCCTAAGGCCATCATCAGTGAGTATTTATTTCAAGAAGAATACACTCTAAGACTGATTAAATTATCCAGTTTTGAAATGTAAAATGAGAGTTCATGTTTATGAAAATCTAACATTTTTGATATTCTATTAAAAAATGAGAACATTGTTTAAGAATATTTTTAGATTTGAAATAATTTTCAACACAAATGTCCCATTATGGTTTTTATTATAGCAATCTCTTGGAAAACTCAAACTTTGAGAATAATGCAATATCAGGTTCAATTTACAACTGGATGCTAATATCCTGGCATCTCCATTTGCACTGGTTACTTTTAATCATCTAAATTTTCAATATAAGGATTTTAACCATGAAATGCTAATTAGAGTATGTCACCCACTTCCAAAATAGAAGCATCAATATCATCATGGATTACTGTTATAATGGAAGCCCAGTAAATTTATGGCTTGACTAGTATATGAATACAATGCAAAAATGCCGATAGGTATTTATCAATATTTGTATGCAGTTTTTTTTTTCATTTTGATGGTGGTTAACATCTAAATTTTCACTAAGATATCTTTCTTTTCATTTTTCTTTTTCTTCTTGTTTTATAGTCTTAACAACTGTTATTTGATGAATTATCATTTAGAAAGCAAAACTTTGTTTTACTGAAGGAAGTTTGAGTAACTAATCTTATTGATCTTCCAGTGAATAAATTTTTGTGTTCATATATATATTTTTATAGATCTTTATAAAATCTTTGGCTTCATTTTAATGAAAGGAACAATCTAAATCTGTAGAAAGTAACATATTATCTATGAAAAATCTAATGAGTTTCCTTCTGTTATTTTTCAAAAAGAATCTTTACCAAGTTACCGCCGAGCTGCAGTTTTGTTGGAAATTTTAGGAACTTGCTTGAACCACATGCCAAAAGGTTAGTTTCTTTCATTTTGCTTTGAAACTTATTTATTTTGCTAAGAATGTTGATTCCTCCAACTGCATTGTCTGATTAGAGGAGCCAAGAATGAAGCTGAAATTTAAAGAGTATAAATACATTGAGCATTATAAGATGGGATCAAAAAGTAATGAGACTGAATTTTCAATTTTTTCAAATTTTAAAATTTAGATGCAAATCTGTGTAATAAAGTGGCACTGGACTGCAGTTTAAACAAGTCAGTTTCAACTTGAAAAAGAATTATGAAGCTAGTCTTGATACTTTTTTTATGTTTTTGGCAAAACACTAGATTATACAAGTGCATCACACTCTTTACTCCCCAAATTTAGCTCTGTGTCACCTTTTCTTGTTTCCAAAACTGAAAATTCATCTTAATATCCAGAAGAAATTAAATGAAATGATAGCACAACTTTACATTCTATATAAGTTTCATGGGTGCTTCAGCCAATGGAAAACTCTGGACTAATGCCACTCCCTTGGTAGCTTTTTTGAATAAAATCTTTACCTTGGTAAATACTGTTTCAGTACATGAAATAAATAGATTTGTTATGTATTCAATACATTTTTCCACTTAATGGAAAGAAACTTATTATTCTGGCAGCTTTTAAACTTTAATCATATATCTCTATTATGATGATCCAATTTTTGTATTTTACCCTAACATGGTAAAAATGGCACAGTGTAGCCATATTTTTGTTCACACACTATTGTAAAAATACTTAGAGAATAAAGCAATTTGCAACTTTATAAGTGTGTGGTTTGTATTTGGGCTCACTCTGATCATTATAACTTTCCAAGTTATAATAGACAAAGTAACGATTAAAAGTTAATTATAGAGTACTCTTATTTAAAATTTTGTTTTATGATTTATTTAAATAGGATGTAACATTATATTAAGCTTAATAGCCACTGAAAGTAGACTTTAATTTTTAAGCAGAAAATAAACACTATCACAGTCAAAATCATTTATATATGAATAAACAATCAGTAACACATTGTAATAATTATCTTAGCCAACACTATTCATTAATCTTCCTAATACCTACTTCGATTTTAACCTTCCCTTCAACCTATCCAAGTATTTCAATGTGTTTGTTGAATTTTTTATAAATCAAATTTGATCTTTCTCTGATTAGCAATTTTCTACCATTTCAATAATGAAGGAAAATTGTCAATCATAAGACACACATAAATGAGAATTTTGTAACCTAATGCAATGTTTCTTGGGTATGTTTATCAACAGATGTGAAACATGAAATGGAACTTCCTACATCCATCAACTTCAATTCTTCCGACATTGTCTGGGTGACCAAATGGGTAGATTATTCCAACAAATATGGCTTTGGTTTCCAGCTGTCAAATAATTCCATTGGGGTTTTTTTCAATGATACTTCTCGAATTATTATTGGCCCAGACAACCGGTATGTTTTTTGTTTCCATTTTTCTATAATAGATCTAGATTTTAATCCTACATATTAAGAGCCTAGTTTCCATCAGGAACTGACTGATATATTCTTGTAGATTAATGTAATTATCATACCAGCAAAATATTTGATAGATTCCAATAAACAAGAGCTTTTCTTCTGAAATGTTTGATATTTACTGCATTTTTTATCAATTATAATTGCTGTATGCAAACTATAGTCAAATTCATAATGTTGTGCCTTGTATAAATATAGTTGAATTACATTTTATGTTCCTTTTGTCGATCCACATTTTCCCCAAGTTTCTCACTATTTTGACATCAAATTTGACTATTTTTACACTGTTTTTCAGTCAGATTGTCACCATGGAAACTTGTAGGATGTAGAGATTACAAGGATGGATAATGAAAACTTTTGTTCATATGTCATCTGGACTGTTTTACTAGATATCACATGGTCAAGTATTATAGATACTAATTATAGAAAAACAGAGTTCAATTCCTGATGAGGCTGTTTGCATTTCACTTCATGCTAATGTTGTATAGCAGAGAAAGACAACAACACTGATGTATAAACATATAATTTGCTGCTTTTCTTTTCCTTTTATTACTCAAAATTTACATATGGGTAGAGTGAGAGAGAGTCAAAGATGTCTGAGCTTGCACACACACACACACACACACACACACACACACTGGGGTTGAAGTACAAATCTGAAATGAAACCTCTTCTGCCTTTTCTTTGTTTTCTACTTTCGCAAGACTGGTACAGGGCCAACTCAAGGCACCAAGCCATCTTAGTTTCTCTCCGCTTCTCTACTTTCACAAGTCTCGTACTGGGTCCTCTCAAGGCATCGAATCATTATAGTTTCTTCTCATTTTACTTTCATGAGTCTCGTATATCTCAAGCTTTTCTCTACCTATCAAACCTGGGCAGTCTAATGCAAGCCCAGAGTGACATGACATCTAGTAGTTGCTTTCAGCTAGATTTCTCTCATCTCCACTGGTTATATGATATTCTGGATAACCATGCAAATTCTCATGGTCACATGTCCAGTCTGCCACCAATACAGACATGCCTCCCACACAATTTATACAGTCCTTCCACTGGGGAACAACTAACATTCTGTTTACTTTAGGAAACAGGAGCACTTCTGGTTATGCTACCCACTCAATTTATACAGCATTTCTGCCACGGCATCTGCATCCAGTTTACTTAAGGCAACAAGCGCCTTTTATGCTACCTATGCAATTTATGTGGCATGTCAAAGGGATTTTCAAGTCAATATCCAACATTAATGACCTTGGAATAGGAATGAATCAATCTGTTCTCCTCCCACAACTATGGGTAAATAGTTGAGCTGACTGCATTTTTTTAGCATTCTTTAGGCAACCTGTTTAGGAGAAGAATAACTTAATAGTTCATAGCATTTACAATCATGATATTTTATAGCATTTATTATCATTACATTTTATGATGATTTTTTTTTTTGCAGGTCTCTACAATATTATGATATTACAGGCAACCATTCAGCTTATACTACTGACTGTATTCCAGAGGAGCTGGACAAAAAGACAACACTTTTGTTGTACTTTGCTCGTTATATGAATGAACATCTAATCAAGGTCAGTACTCTTTGTCATATAAATATGTAATTTAACACTGATATTCTTTGAGCCATTCTTTTTTAAGATAAAAAAGAATTGGTTGCTTCAATCCTATCTTTCCCAAGGTTTCTATTATTTTTATATCCAAATTATCCCTGTGTGTGTTTTCTTATATATTTCTACTGATTATTTATGATTGAAAATGTTTTATCTGTATGATATAATTTCCATATATACATTCCTGGAACATAAAAATAAGGTTCATCATAGAAAGATTTTTCTTACATTGATAGCAATCCAATCCAATTTGCAAGATGATACTGATTCACTCTTACTGAGAATTATGATCTTTTTTTCAAGGATATTAATTATTAAATGCTAAATTAGAGTATCTCTCCTTATTCATTTGTACTTAAATATAATTCTATAAATAAAATCTGACATTGACTTAATGGCCACTAAAGACATCTTTTAAGCTAATATAGATGAGCATTGTTTAACTCAAACCAATGCTTTTTGTATTAAGTGTTATTTGGGTGGACCAAAAACTTTTATTTTGTAGATCGTTTTATGGGATAATTAGACTCTTTATCTTATTTTCAGGGTGGCAACTTTACTGATAGCTGGCAGAAATCAGTTGAAGAGCCTTGGTCAGGCAACCTGTATTTGAAGAAGTGGTTTCGTACATCTAGGGCCATTGTGATGTATCTCACAGATGGAACACTACAAGTGAGTACTCAATTTCAGATTTTATTTTGTTTTTAAGATATAATGATTGTTCATTTGATTGTTTGTTTTTTTTTTAAGATATAGATAAATGTCTAAATGGGAATTTTTTTTATTAGAAAAATTCATTTTTTACTAGATTTTCTTTTCTCCTTTCAGGTGAACTTCTTCAGTGACCACACCAAGATCATCCTTAGTCCGTGTCAGAACACTTATCTCATTACATACATCGATGAGAATCGTTTGGCGCGTACATACAGTATTGTCTCATTGATCAAACATGGCTGCCAATTTGACATTGCTCAGAGGCTAGAATTCACACATTCCATGCTTAAGAACCTTGTTGACATCCAAGTTGACAACATTTGATCTTGGTGCTGGAAAAATTTTCGATTTTATGTTATATAAAACACCATTCATTTCTGTAATGTTCATCAGAAATATATTGTTTTTTGGGGTTTTTTTTAATAAAAAGAAAACTCTCTCACACACACTCACACGCACACACTCATTGATCTATATTAAGATGCATAAAACATTTACAAACTTATTTTTCTCAAGAGGCCATGTTTCTGAGCAGGATCAGGTTTGATTTTTAAAAATCTGAATCTGCTCAATAACTTTCATGCTAAATGTCTGTCTGTTCTTTTACATCTATGAAAAACTAAACACAGATCATGCATTTTACAGTGTTTTTTGTTTGTATAATGATTTACAGATTTCTTCCAGAATAAATATTTTTGTCAAGCATTTTTTCCATTCAAATTTTGCAGACTAAATCATTGCTTAAATCACAAAAAAGTCATTGTTAAAACATCAGTAGATTGAATCATTAAACAAGATTGAAAAAATTAATCAAATTTTTTTCCTTCAGACCATTTGTAAAATGTGAGTCAACTTGCTGTAATTCCAATTTTGATAAACAGCTGAATATTGAAAACAATTAAATTTCAAAATTCATTTTAGACATGCTTCAAAGTATTAAGCAAAGTTGAAACTTTTAAACTGATCATCTTTTAAGAGATGATTGTCACCATCAGATATTGCTATGCAACTATAGACTTAATCAAAGCAGAAATAATACTATTCATATATTCAGTGCCCAAAGTACCTTAATTATGTAATATACTCTTTGTCCTCTACATAATGCTGTGACAAATATCTTTCAGTGCTGGTGTTTAATCTTTGAGGAATCTTCACTGTTCTATTCATGGTCTACAAGAATGAACATTGGTACTGAAGATGTTAAGTGATGTAATGAGTTAATTTTAGTTGGACAAGTTATAATTGAAACATTTGTTTCACTGTCCTTCATTTTATACTTTAAAAATTTGTAATGCCCATGTGAAAAGACACTGCATCTACTAATTATATAAATCTCTGAACACAGATATATTTTTGTTCTCCTCATAAAGAAAAGATTGTGATCAAACTGACTGCAGCATCTCATTAAAATTAGATAACTTGCATCAAGGACAATTCTATGAAAAACTAATTCGCTTTATGACTATTCTGGCCTTTACAATTTCAGTATTTGTTTGCTTATGAACTTATCATTTGAGAATTATTTTTTCCACTCTTGTTTCTAAAAAATTAATTTTTACACTTAAACATTTTCAATGGAAATATTTTTTTTAAATTGTATTCATCTCCAACATTATAATTGTTGATACTACTCATTAAGCATTTTTTTAAATCTAAGTACTTTTTATATCATTTTGTAATAATTCTTCTATGTGATACAATAGTGTTCTTATACTATTAAGTGGCAGTATGGATTAAGCAACAAAAAACTAATTTTTAAAATATTTTTGTTCACTGTACTTGTTTAAAACTTATGTACCCATAAGAGGTACCTGTTAAAGAACATATATCCAAAATAATTTTATTTTCAAGCATGAACTTTGCAACTGTTGGGAAGAAATTCTCAAGTTTCTAAGCAATTATCAAAATTATGTGGAATTTAGAAATGAAAGCTTAAGCCATAGAAAACCATCTTGTTTTTTTTCTAAAATAGATCGCTGAAAATCTTTTGGGAAGGTAAATATATAACATTTAATAGTGTAGAAATTCTAGTTAATACATGAACATATTTTGAGGGAACATTTTTGATATTTAAAGGCAATGTTTTTTAAGATGTCATGTGATTTTGATTCAGTATGTTTTATAATCGTGAAAAAAAAGTGCCTTGCAGTTTTGTTTTGTATTTTTACTGCCAGTAAGAAATTTTCATTTTAATGTTCTTAATGTTTTTTCCTTATTTCGTAACATCTTAGATGATTTTCAGCTGGCTGGTACAATTTTGATCTCATTTTCATTAAAATTTTTGTTTTTTGCCTTACAAAACTTTTAACTTGACTTTTTCTATGGATATATTTTTTTTTTAAATATAATTCTTGGTTTTCTAAATAAGAAAATAATAAGTGAAAGATATTTTTTCTTATCTTTCACTTATTATTTTCTTATTTTTCCAAAATTTTCTGTTGATTTCAGTTATGAAACCTTTTCTTTCGTGCTTAACATTGAAACTTCAATGTTAATTTCATGAGTGAAATCCGGTAAAGTTTTCCTAGATGTTAGTCACAGGAAAAAAATAAGACATTTAAAAAGACTTGTTAATCACATTTTATTTTCAAAAGGCGCTGCTCCTTAATCCCCTTGTGTCGGTGCTAAGATTAGCTGACATTGTTTTTCACACTGCAGAATGTAAATAAAAAAGATCTTTATATGGATTCAAGGGATGTTAAATGCATCCAACACAATCAATGAGAAAAGACAAAACATTCTTAAGCAAATCATTTCGCTTTTTCTATATCAAAATGTAATACTGACTTTTTGGAAATTTCTTGAACATTTTTATAGTTTAATTTATTTTGATAAAAATGTCCATAAGATTTTACATTAAAATTTGTTATTCTTGTATATCTAAATGCACTTTACACTAGTGGGAATGTACATTTAATGAAATTAAAAAATATCTTGGAAGATTTTGATTTTTCGTTTATTGTTAAAAAAAACATCTTGGAAAGAAAGTGTGTACGTGAACGTCTTCATTTATGCATGGAGGTATATAAATGTATTGCGGAGGCCAGATAAATATACCGGTCCCCGCAAACTTTTGAAATATGAGTGATTGACAACGAACTAGGCAAGAATGACAAAACAACAGTGTTCTTCGAAAGGCCAAATTTTATTATGGCGAATCGTAAATCGAAAAAAAACGTACGGCGAACAATCGCCGCGGCCAGATGGTGATCGCTGGAACAGGATCTAGTCACTGGAGTAGGTCTGGACAGCTGTTACGAGACTGGTATTCGTTGGATAGGTGGTCACTGGTTTAGAACTGGTATCTACTGGTGCAGGAAGGTGTTCGTTGGTCCAGAACTGGTAGTTGCTGGTATCTGCTAGTGCAGGAAGGCGGTCGCTGGTGCAGAACTGGTTGCTGCTGGTGCAGGAAGGTGGCCGCTGGTGTCTGCTGGTGCAGGAAGGCGGTCGCTGGTACAGAACTGGCAGCTGCTGGTGCAGAACTGGTAGCTGCTTCTGCAGGGAAGTGGCCGCCGGTGCAGGAGTGGCCGTTTTTAAGGTAGCTTATCAATTTCGCGTGCAATTATAGTGGTGTTTTCGACTAGAATTTTTCGAAACTCGGATTTAGGAATAGAATGGGTTTTATGATGTAAGGAGTTAGAATCATTAAGGTGCATTGTAAGCCGTCTAGAAAGAGTAGTAGTGATAAAGCCAACATACGCACTATTTTCTTTGGAGAGACAATTGAACATACATATGACGTTGGTCCTATCAAGAAGTTCAGTAGAGGGGTAAGTGTTATTAAAAATAATTAGGTTGGAGGTTTTAAATTTATATGATAAGTCTAACTTTTTTGGTAGGGTCAGTAGGGAGAACATTTTTTTTTTTTTTTTTTTAGATAATGTTTTTTAATATATGTTCATCAATCTTATAATTACAATGAAATTGGGTTTTGTAGTAAAGGTTTATTGATTGTTTATGGTTTAGGTTATTGTCTATGTTAGACTGTTCAGCTGTATTAATGAATTGTTTAATTTCGATATCAACAAGGTAGTTGGGAAACTCGTTATTGATAAGGGTTTGTTTAATACTTTAAAGTTCGTTAAGGAAGATAGTTCGAGAGGAGGATAGTAACTTAGCTCTGGAAATTGTGTTTTTATAATTGTTCTTTTATTGCGGAAGGGGCATTCACTTCAGAAACTGAGGGTGCAGGAATTTATGTTAGTAGGTTTTTTATAGGTGGAGGTGATAAATCAGTCAATATTGCTTGTGTCTATTAGTACACCAACAAATGGAATTTTATTGTTGATGTTCATTTCTTGTGTAAAATTGAAAACAGAATTATTTTTAAATATGTATATATATATATATATATATATGTATAATTGTGTGTGTGTGTATATATATATATATATATATATATATATATATATATATATATATATATATATATATGTATTATGTGTGTGTGTGTGTATATATATATATATAAACCTAATTTTGAGAATAAATTACAATCTAGATTAATTAACCCCTCTAAAACTGAATTAGGGATAAACACAAAAAATATCATTCAAAATATTATATTTAAGATACACAAAAACTACCTCTATTAACTTTTGGGATAACTCAAATGATACAATTGAATGGTTTAGAAATATTAAAAACAAAAGTAAGCCACTTTTATTCAATTTGACATTATTGAGTTTTATCCATCAATAACAAAAAAGTTCTAATTGATAGTATTAACTATGCAAAAAATATGTGGAAATAACAGATGAACAATACCAAATAATATTAGTGTGTAGGAAAACTATACTTAAGAATAATGATTCTGCGTGGGTAAAAACTGGCTTGGATAATTTTGATGTTCCTATGGGTGGATACGATTCTGCTCAAATAGCAAACCTTGTGGGTTTATATATATTAGATACACTTAGCAGAATAGTTGACCCCAATTTAATTAGATTTATACCATAATAACGGAATATTATACATCCTCTATAGTGATGGTCCTAAGTGTTCGAGTATACAAAAAAAGATTATAAGACTCTTTAAATTCTTAGGATTTAAAATCGAATTTTCTTCTAATATTAAAGTAGCAAATTTTCTAGATGTTACACTGAACCTCTCTGACAACTCTTATAGACCATTCCTAAAACGGACCTAAATCCCTCCTATAATAATGTAAATTCTAATCACCCAAATTCTATTATTAAGCAAGTTCCTAAAGCTGTTAATACGAGAATAGGTTGATGATTATCAAATAAAAAACTTTTCCATGAAAGTAATAAAATGTATAATGAAGTCCTCAAGAATAGCGGGTTCAAAGAAGAGTTTACTTATCTAGAGCCGAGAATGCATAATAATATTAATAGTAATAATAAATTGGATATGAATAAAGAAAATACGAATTGTAATAAGGTAAATTGTCGTAAAAATAGAAAAAGGAAAATTATATGGTTCAATCCCTCTTTTTGTAAACTTGTTAATATAAATACAGGAAAATATTTATTTAAATTGATGGATAAACATTTTACCCAATATAATATATTACATAAAATATTTAATAGGAAAACTTTAAAAATTAGTTACTCTTGCACATGAAATTTCTTTAAAATAATTAACACCCATAATAATGAAATTGTACCAGAAAGAATTTCAAATTATTGTCTGATGCAGGAATATTTTGACTGTTTTGGTCCCGAACTCATATTTTTGACCAATGAGAATATTTCATGCCATTCTGCCCGGGTCACATCCCCGGGCAACAATTAAAAAAAAAAGCGAGGTAACATTCTTTCATCCTCTTCCACGAAGGCCTTTCGAGCAGGACAGGCCTTTCCTGTCTTCCTCTTCTCGCTTCCCCACTGGCTAGCAGCAGGACAAACCAGCCAATATGACAGAGTATACATTCTCTCTCTACGCTCCCTAGCAGTAGGAAGGACCAGCCCACATGAGAGACCACATTCACTCTTCTTCACTGACTCTCTCTCACATATTTCGAGAAGTCTAAGAAGACCTCATCCAATTTATGGACCGTTGGTGTCTGGGAAATCATTCTTTCATCTTTCCTTCTAAACTAACGGATCCGCGGATATTTTCAACTTCAGCATTTTAATCCCTGTCATGACGACAGCATCTTAATACCGGCTCTATCATTTACAACCGTTTTCTTCTTCTGCGACTTACAGCACATGGATTCCTTTTGTCTCAAGCTGTTAATAAAACTTCCAAATTGAAAACTATCTATCTTCATCGACTCATTTGTTCTTCCTTTTAATATAACAAGAGGCAATAGAACTCTACAACCTCAACTGCCATTTTTGTATAAATGGTAATAGTATCTGCCCTTCTGTTATAAAATAATAAAGAAATATGACCAAATGAATGGGACAGAGAAGAACTTAAGCAAATGGACCAAAGAACTAGAAAACGAATGATCATGCATAAGGCACAACATCTCAGAGACGACGTTAACAGACTAGAAAGGAGGGAGGAAGAGGACTTGCTTGCATTAAAGACAGTGTTGACGCTTCGATAGAACGACTCGAGGACTACATAGAAAAACACGATGGGGGACTGATTACAGCTATCAAAAACGATACTGACAACACAGGGACCAAAAGAATGACAATAACTAGGAAACAAAAATGGGAAGAAAAACAACACTATGGGCGTTTTAAACGACTAATAAACGACCTCTCACGCGAGAAAACCTGGACGTGGCTAAAAAAGGACACTTTAAAAAAGAAACAGAATATCTCCTAATAGCAGCACAAAATAACACCATAAGAACCAATCATGTCAAAGTGAGAATAGATAAGACACAACAAAATAGCAAATGTAGGTTATGTGGTGACACATAATAAGCGAATGCAGCAAATTAGCACAGGTGTATGAAACTAGACAAGACTAGGTGGGCAAGGTGATCCACAGAGAAATGTGCAAGAAATTTAAATTTGACCGTATGAACAAATCGTATTTGCACAACCCAGCATCTGTCCTGGATAATGACTCACATAAACTTCTATGGGACTTTGACATACAGACGGATCCCCTAATCTCGACCAGAAGACGAGGCCTAATAATAATCAACAAAAAAAAAAAAAAATTTGCAAAATGGTCGACTTTGCTTTTCCGGCTTACAACAGAATAAAACTGAAAGAATGTGAAAAGAAGGATAAGTACCTCGACCTTGCTAGGGAATGGAAAAAAACTATTGAACATGAAGGTAACAATTATACCAATTGTGATTGGTGTTTTTGGTACAGTAACTAAAGGTTTATTAAAGGGATGGGAGGACTTGGAAGTTGGCGGACGAGTGGAGACCATCCAAACTACAGCATTACTGAGAACGGCCAGAATACCGAGACGAGTCCTGGAGACTTGTCGTCACTCAAACTCCAGTGAAAGACCATCAGCTAACGCTGATGTGAAAATCTCTAATGAATAAATGATGATGATAATAATAGTAATAATAATAACAACAGTAATAATACAAGTAAAGAAAATGATCGCAACTCTAAAATTAAAATTAGTTGTCCTATGAAAGGTTTGTGTAATTTAAAAAATGCTGTATACTAAGGAATTATTTTCCCAAAAGAAAACATTAAAAATGAGAAAACTTATATCGGAATTTCATCAACGAGATGGAAATTAAGGTTTAATAACGACATTCATTATTTCTCTCATGAACACTTGAAAAATCAAACAGCCTTGTCCAAACATTTTCGGAAATTGAAAAATAAGGGTTTAACCCCAGAAATTCAGTGGAAAGTATTAAAAGGGTCCAATACTCCAAGCTGCTTTGATGATAGATGTAATTTGTGTCTTGAATAATACACAAATCGCGGTAACCTATTAAATAAGCGATGTTATTTAAAATCTAGATGTAGGCATAGAAAAAAATTTAAACTATAGTCGAAAATTTGAGTAGATAGTCAAAGATGATATTTAACTAAATTTATTAAATTGATATAGATATTTAACATGGTTTTAAGTCTTACCATTAACGGCAACGATTTTGGTACCTTACAAACAGAAAAATGATGACATACTGAAATTAAAATTGATAATTTTGTTTGAAATGGTTGAAATTTAGATATGTATTACTGAAATTGCTAAACTATTAATTTTTTTAGGTTGTTGGTAGCGAGTGAGAAAGTTTGTATTTAGCGAGGAAAATGGTGTAACGTATGTGTGTTTACGTTGAGTTGTTTCCTTGCTTAGTGTTGTTAGTCCCCTCGCTAGGTTGTGAGAAATAAAAGGAGGATGAAGATGTAAGATGGCGAGAGTCGAAATATATTTTTATGAATAGGTTTTATTTTGCAGCATGGAATATTGGGTTTGCTTTTGATGCTGCAAGACTCGTGGTGAGTATTGAGACGAAATAGAGTTATGAGATGTTGAGAAGGTTGAGATGGCAGCGTGTGTCGTCGGACGTGTGAGGGATTGTGCTTTAGAGTCACCGTGTAGTTTCGTGTCTGGTATTTGGCGTGGAGAGTTTGCGCTATCTCCATTAAGATGGGCCAGAGGTGAATTGAAAGCTTGCGTGTCGAGAGCAGGATTATGCGTCGGATCGACATAGCCAATTTTGGGGTGACATAAAGTTGTTCCTGTGCCAGGCATGTTGAATGTATCTAATTTATATTCAACTGGGATTCCTTGTAAGGAATCCATAAACTAGATGGGTTCCCTCGTGTGTCCATGTTGCTGCTGCTGCTATTCTAGAGCCGCAGTGAGACGTCTGCACTGGGCGGCATTGTCCAGCTAAAAAGCATCGATATTGAAGAACGGCCAGTGTGACGTCTGCACTGGTCGGCGTACTCCAGCCAAAGAGAATGTGTTTGGCAGCTTACCCGATTTGGTGGCCGGAAATGAAGGTCCGGGGTGAATAGGATAAGTCATCCTGATTGGGTGAAATTAAGTGTTGAATTAAATTGCGCGCCAAACCAAAATAAGAATTTTCCCTTCCACTACAATTTTATTAGTTTTGTAGTTGTCAAAATCTGAAACGAGAAAGGACCGGAAATACCCTTACATGGGTACAGGCTATATATAGCTGAAATGGATTTCTTTTCTCACTGTCCTTCCCTCCTTTCTGGTTGTAATTTATCTTATTTCTTATTGGAACTGAGGTAGTCTTCTTAAAAACTATTTTAGAGTCTTTTATTCATATCACTGCACTTAACAGGATGAAAATAAATATATGATCCGAATGTAATCAAATATTGGATTTTCATTATATATATGTGTGTGTGTATGTGTGTGTGTACGCATATACATATATGTGTGTGGGTGTATAAAAATATACATGTGTATATAAATATATGTATGTATATATATGTGTATATATATATATATATATATATGTGTGTATGTATGCATATATATACATGTGTATATATATGTGTGTGTGTGTATATATATATATATATATATGTGTGTGTGTGTGCCTTCAATAAGTTTCCAGACTTTTTTGTACAGGCATTTAAAATTGTCGTAGACTCTTGAAAATTCAGTATGTTATTGCTATACATCTTAAAATTCTATTTTAAACTCGGAAAAAATGCCACAGAAACGTATGGAATGCTCCAGACTGCTTCTTGACCATCTTGTGTGAATCGAGCATCTGTTTTTGAGTGGCATAAGAGATTCAAGGAAGGTAGGGAGTCTGTGAGGGATGATGAGAGGTGTGGGAGGAGTAAGGAAGTCAGAACACCAGAATTGATTGGCCAAATAAAGAATTTCATGGATAAGGACCGTCGTGTGTCTATAGAGACATTAAGGGCACAGTTTGATGTCAGTGTGGGAACTGTACACACAATTATTCGCGAGGAACTGAAGATGCGGAAGATTTGCACGAAGTTTGTCCCAAGGGTACTCAGAGAAGATCAGAAAGAAATATGTTGTCATGACAGCAGGGAGATGGTTGAGCTGATCAATTCAGATCCCGCAGTTCTTGATGCTCTGGTGACCTGCGATGAAAGCTGGATCTACTGCTATAACCCAGAGACCAAAAGATAGAGTTCCCAGACCCAAGAAAGCCAGACAGAGCAAATCCACCCACAAACTTTTGATTATCCCTTTTTTTGACAGCACTGGCATGATCTACATACACTGGGTTCCCACTGGTCAACCAGAAATACTATGCTGAGGTTTTAAGGGAGTTCAGGAAGAGATTCCGTCGGAAGAGGCCAGCACTCATCAAATCGGGTCAGTGGCATTTCCAGCAGGACAATGCACCAGTCCACAACTCTATCCTTGTCACAAACTATTTGAGCTAGATGGGCACCAAGACAGTTCCTCAGCCACCCTATAGTCCAGACCTTTCTCATTGTGACTTTTGGTTATTCTCTAAGCTCAAGGAAAAACTTAGAGGCTGTCGTTATGAGACAATTGAGGAAATGAAAGAGGCTGTGACGAAGGTCATTGACACGCTCACACAAAAGGACTTCCATGGGGCCTTCCAGAAGTTGTTGAAACAGTTCAACAAGTGCATTGGAACCGGAGGAGATTACTTCGAAGGGGACTAGCGTTTCATGTGAGTACTATCAATAAAAGTGCCCATACGAAAAAAAGTCTGGAAACTTATTCAATGACCCTCGTACTTCCTCATCTTACATGTTTCGTTTTATGATTCATATATATATATCTGTAAATATACGTGCATTTCAATATATTTACATATATATATATATATATATATATATATATATATATATATATATATATTACACGGGCCGGCGTTAAAAATCTTTTCCAACGGTAAAAGTTTTAGCGAGTGATATGTGACTGCTATTTTATGCTGAATTTAAAACTACCCTTTATTTTTTTCGGTCCGGTCTGGTTTTTAAGATATGCTTGAATACTTCATAACAAGTTGTACACAATAATAACACTTATTCAATTGTCTGTGGACTCGACTTGTCACAGCTGATCGTGGGTGCCTGATATCTAGTATAGCATATCGTGTTGTATGTGTACATAACTACAGTTTACCACTCTACTTGCCAACACCCACATACCTAGAGAGGGCGAGGTTTATCCTTCAGCTTAAAATGATTTTAATGTACTTTCAAGTTTCATTGATGATCTAGATGCTGATTTATTTTTCTCTTTTCCGCTTAATATTTGTATTCCTGTAATAATGGATTGCAAGTGTAAAAATAATTCTGACAGGTTCTTTTATATCTGCAAAAATCACTAACTTTGTGAAGAAGTCCTATTATGATTATTATGGTGTGTAAGTAGGGGATCAGGATAAGCCATTCCTACCCCACATTTGCTGTAAAGCATGTGTGGAGAACTTGAGGGATTGGCGAAATTGCAAAAGGAAGAGTATGGCATTTACTATTTCAATGATCTAGAGGGAAGGAAAAGATCCCATTACGAATTGCTATTGCTGCATAATAAATCTAAAAGGAATAAATTCTAAGAACAAGCACCATGTCCGATACCCTGATATTCCTTCAAATATGAGACCGATCCCTCATGGCCCAGACCCTCCTGTTTCTGAGGCAGTTAATAAGATGGAATATAGCTCTGATTCAGAATATATTGACATGACAGTTGTAAATGGAGATGACGCATACAAGCCAGAAGAGAACGACCAGTCAATACCCTTGGCACAAGCAGAACCTGACACGAGATCTGAACCTTTCAAAGGAGTATACTCAGCTGTTGTGTTTTCGTCTCAAAGAGAAATATCTGTTGCCACCAGAAACAATGTTCTACGGATATCGAAATCGTGAGAGAGTATTAACACAGTTTTTCAGGTTCCAGGAAAAGTCATCATTGGTTTATTGCAACAATATTGCAAGAGAGATCAAATCAATAAGCTTAAAGTATGATGCTTCGTAATGGAGACTTTTTATTGGCCCGTCCAACAGAAATCTCAAAGCAGTTCTACCACATAAAAGGAATAGCTTTTTATCTATCACTATTGGGCATTCAGTAAAAATGAAAGAAACTCACGACAATAAGGATCCTTTCCTGTCTGCTGTTAACTACCGGGAGCACAAATGGTTGATCTGAGGAGATCTTGAGGTGGTTGGACTGGTCCTAGGTCGCCAAATAAGTATCCTTGTTTTCTGTGTCTCTGGGACAGTCGGGCTGACCACCAAAATTATATCAGACAAGACCGGCCTCTAAGACAAGGGTTAAAACCTGCTCGCATAACATTCAGTCCCACCCTCTCGTTGAACCGAACAAAATACTGCTTCCACCCTTACATATCAAGTTAAGGAATGCAGCGAGTTAACTTTCTTTCAAGAGAAGTTCCCACGGATCAGAATTAAGAAACTCAAAGCTGGTATATTTGACAGCCCTCGAATCAGTGATTGCCTGGCGGAAACTACCGAACTGAAAAATACGAGAAAGAAATCGAAGACCTACAGAAGATTTTACGCTAATTCTAGGCACGAATGTTAGTCAAACTGTACTTTCTGTGGTCACATTTGGACTATTTTCCAAAGAAGTGAGGAGATTTGAGTGAAGAGCAGGTTAAGTGCTTTCACCAAGACAATCGCACAATGGGAGAGAGCGACCAAAGCCGGTGAGATGTAAACTCGCTAACTGCTGCTGGTGTTTGAAACGTGATGCGGTGACTGCTTAGCAGAGGGGGAAATCCCTGAAAAGGTTTTTCATCCATGAGTAGCTTCTTTTGTGTATTTTCCAGTTTACTATTGTACAATGTGAGCTTTCTGCGAATATGTCAACCCTAAACTTAGCATTATTTGTTTAATTCAACAATAAATAGAGTTATAATACTATTTTACACATTTCAAATTAGAGTTTGTACCTCAAAAATTTGATCAGATTAGAAAAAATGAGCATAATTTTGGGATTCAGCGAAAAAACTGCCGTAAAATATGCTATTATATATTCGACCTTGAAAACATCGCAGGCTAATGTTATATATATATATATATATATATATATATAGTATTTTTCGATGGCAGTATTTCTCGTCAGTTGACGCCACCTTTATAGATGAGTAGCAGTAGTTTCCTGACTGTAGCAGTCAGGAAACTATGCTGTTGACGAAAAGGACATCATCACCTTCTACAACGCGCTATCCTCTCTTGTCCATAGCATCCCCAAACCCGACGTTCTAATCATCAGTGGAGACATGAATGTTCAAATAGATAAAGACGAAAACAACAAACGAGGAACATCTAACAAAATTCTCACTTGAAAATGCACTAACATGTCTAAATACTAAATTCCAGAAAAATAAAGGAAAACTATGGACCTACACATAAGGATTATAAAGCTCTGCTTCTCAACAGCATCGAACCAGAAACTGAGAAAATTCTTTGAAAGAATAAAAATAATTTTCGGAGAAACCGATCCACTACATCACAGATTCTGACAATCCTTCGAATCATAGAAGTTCGTGCAAAATCTCGAGGTGACACTCTTGTTTGTATATTTCTTCAAGGCATTTGACTCCATACACAGAGGGAAGATGGATCAAATACTACTTGCATATGGTCTCCCCAAAGAAACTGTCACAGCCATAATGATGCTCAATGAAAACACGAAAGTAAAAGTTTGCTCCTCGGAAACACAGACTTCTTTGTCTTTGTTGCTGGTGTTCTTATCTGTTCATAATCTGCCTGGACTACGTACTTTGAACGTCGATAGATCTAGTGAAAGATAATGGCTTTACATAAAAAAAAAAAAAAGGCAAGAAGCAGACGATACTCCGCACAAACTATTACAGACGCAAACTACGCAGGGGATATTACGCTTCTGGTAAATACACCTACCCAAGCCGAATCCCTGCTGCATAGTCTGGAGATGACAGTAGGCGGCATTGGTCTCCATGTCAATGCAGACAAAACGGAGTACATGTGTTTTAATCAAGAAGGAGACATCCACACTAAACGTTGGTTCTAAGAAATTAGTGGACAGGTTCACGTACCTTGGTAGCAGTATCTCATCTACTGAAATTGACTGCAAAATGTGCCTAGTGAAGGTATGGACCGCTATTGATAGTTTATCGATCATATGGAAGTCTGACCTATCCGATGAAAAACACAATTTCTTCCAAGCAGCAGTTGTGTTGATTCTACTATATGGATGCATCACATGGACGCTGACAGGGCATGCAGGACACTGTTGGAGAAGCAAGAACGAACACATAAGTGACATTCTCCTGTTGACCCGGACGTGCCAGTGTTGGCCGACCAACAAAAACTTACATAAAACAGCTTTGTATGTTGTCTAGAAAACTTGCCGGAAGCGATAGATGATAGGGACGAATATCAAGAGAGATTTAGGGAAATCCACGCTAACAGCGCGACCAGATGAGGAACATATATATATATGTGTGTATGTGCGTATGTATGAGTATATATATATATATATGTACGTATGTGTGTATGTATTAGTATATATGTATGTGTGTATGTATTAGTATATATATGTATGTATGTGTGTATGTATGACTATATATGTATGTATGTATGCATATGTACGTGTGTATATATGAGTATATATATATAAGTGTGTGTATATGTAGGAGTATATATATATATATATATATTGTGTATTCATATATGTACGAACATATCCATACATATGTTAGTCCTTCACACACACACACACACACACACATATATATATATCTTAGTTGTTTCATTTAATAATTCATATTCCCTGCTGAATATCTAAGAACCGAAACGTTGAAGTTACAAATTATTCCATATATAATATCATATTCTGATGGACTTTTATTATCGATGTACATTTATTTGTGTGTGTGTGTGTGTGTGTATCGGTCCATTGGGTTAGTTGGTAGAGTATTCACCAATGACCCGTGAAACCAGGGTTCAATCCCTACTCGAATCATACCTAAAACTCAAAAAATGGTACTTCAAATTATTGCTTAACACTCAGCATTATGAGATATGTATCAATTGTAAAGTGGAGCAATACAGGGAAAGGAGTAGCGCCCTCCTCTACACCTCGGTGTAGTGGCGAATGAAAAGGGAGCGTTCGCGTTTCCCTCGACTACGGTCGCCATCATTTTATATATATATATATATATGTGTGTGTGTGTGTGTGTGTGTGCGTGCGTGCGTGTGTAATATATATTTATCTGTAAATATGATTATATACATGAATATATATATATATGTCTACATATATCTACGTGTATATTAAGATATGAATTTATATATTCGTAAATCTCTCTCTATATATATATATGTCTCCATGTATATATGTACATGTTTGTACATGTATATGTATATGTATGTGTGTGGTCATATAAACATACACACACAGACACACAGACACATATACTTAATACTTTTTGAAATGAAATTGTCAAATGAAATCCATATTTTTACTTGTTGTTAAAAAGATTCATCATTTTCTCTGGGATTAAATTCTTCTCATAGACTGTTTTGTGAACGTTGTTTAATTGAAAAATAGAAGAACGTGTCTCGATCTCGTTAAATGCTGGCATTTTGTAATCAAAGATAACAATATTTGAAATTCATTTTAAATCTCAAAATTGTGATGAGGCCATATCTATATAAATATCCTCATGCAGTGCGTAACTTCGTCATCCAAGAAGCGTGTATTTACGCGACACCTTCCCCAAAAGAAGCATGTAACACTTGGTCAATTTTTGACGGAGCAATGGTAGTTTGGATTCAGAGTTTTATTTCTCTTAGACCACACGAAGTTTAATGAGCTCTCTTTTCCCTACTATTTACCCATAGCTGCATGGAAAATAGTTGTATTCGTAACTTTTTCAAGGGTATTAGCATGATGTGAAATGCAAGCAGCCTCGTCCAGGATTTGAACTCGGGTCGCCGATTATAGTCCTCCGACTATAACGGTTACTATCTAGGGAACGAATAAATGAATAAATAAAAATTAAATTGAATTAAAGAAAAAAACCAAGAAAACTCCCAAAGGTTCCTGACAGGAAAGAGGGATGACGCATGTGTAAAGAAAAAAGGTAACCTCGTGACAGAGGGGAACAGGCTTTCTTTCTCTTTCAGGCAGTGACCAGCGATTTGACAACATCGTTGCTGACGGGTGTCTGGGCGCCACACCATACGTCTTTGGACTAGGCGTTGGTTAGTCCCCTTCACCCATCTCTCTCTCTCTCGGTTAACAGCATGCTGAAATATTATAAAACAAAACACAAATGAACTACAAACTAAAACAACCGGACTTTGACAAACTTCCAAAAGAAACTAACCCTTATGGAAGCTCGAAATATCAAAGGAGGACAAACATATGCATGAAACTATTAACGTATTTTTGACACCTTAACTGGGGGATTCAACCATTTCAATTGTACTCAGGGAAAACCCCTTCATCCATGGAATGGTTGTTAAACCGAGTAAATAAAGGACAGTATAAAAAAACGCCTTCGTCTCCTATCTGTTATTATCTTCTTGTGTATAATTCTTTTTGGGACTTTCTTGGGCAAGGCGTTACACCTACTAGCCAACGTGGGGGTAAAATAAAATAACCAAAATATGGAGTCAGATATCAAACTGCAACACAGCTTAGCCCTTTGCCCTTGACTTACAGTCAAACCCTACAACTACACTAGCGTCTTCACTAAATATTTATACGTAAGCCAATGGGTTTTTTCTGAGAATAGTCACCTACTCATAAGGTACACATCCGGGATGATAGTAGAGTGCTGCGATTTCCTACCTCTTCACACATGAGAGGTCTATTTATACGTATACTGACTTCTGGTCAGGTGCATAGTCTGCTGGCTTGCCTCTTTACTCTACATATCCCTTCTCTCCAGTGACCACTAAGAGCCACAATTGTGGTCACATGTCTAGACGACCCAGAGCAGTCGTGCGTCTGGCCATGCATCTGTGGAGACAGTGATCTCAGTGGCTATGACCCGCTCGCGCTGCATCGCAACTCCTGACCGGCTGGTGTTTTGCGTCACTGGTTTTTGGTCTTCGTCCGCCTCGATGTCCATACACTCTTCTAACTTTTCTGCACCATCTGTTTCTTCCACACCCATCATTTCAGGTGCGACGTTGTGAGATACCTCGTTGATAGGTACTGGTGTTTGGGAGTGGCGTTGCGGTATAGAGTAGTCCGGTAAATATGCGCCGGGCTCTATTCCCTGTAAGAACAGAGGATTCCTAGGCCTCACCCAGTGGTTACCGACAAACACATACCCGGTACTGCCTATTACTCAGCGTTTCTATCAATCTCCCTGTTTTTTTTTCCAACGTCGTGGGTAAGGTCCCTCCTGGTTCTGAATTTGTGTCGATGCACCGATCTGGAGCTCTTTGAGTGGGGCGAATGTTTCGAGTTATATTGCTTTTGATTCATCGTCTTTTTCCACCATCGTGCTTTCTCTTAATTTCTTCATTTCCCTCCAGTGTCTGTGCCCTTGATACTTCTCGCGAAGTATGGGGAAATGGTCCTTGATTGTTCGATCGTACAACATCTCCACTGGTGATATTTCAATATCTTGATTTAGAGTGTTTCGGTGGGTCAACATGTCTCTAGCCGCGTGGTCAGAACTTAAGTGACCATACGCATCTATACTGTCTATAAGCATTCTTTTGGCAATTTCGACCGCTAATTCTACCAGCCCATTACTTTAGGAGTAGTGTGCCGACGATATTCGCTTCTTTATGCCCCAATCACTGAGAAAGGGATTGTATTCATGGGAGTCAAACTATGGTCTATCGTCCGACAATAATTCTTCAGGTACACCGTTCGTACAAAACCAGTTCCTCGGGGACCCTGACGATTATGGGGCCACCTCTAGCTAGCCAGTATAACTGTCCGTGTATACCATGTAGTATTTCCTATGTAAATCTAACAGGTCTGTTACTGTTTGTTGGGAGGGTAACCCTTGGTTCGATGGTGGTATCAGAGGTTCTCTGGGCTGAGATAGAGTGATTGAATTACACGTCCGGCATTAGGTTCTCGTTTATCGAACACTGGCGTCCAAATAGGGCCAAAACAATCGCTTTCGTGCGTTAGCCAACTTTACATTGACCCCTTGATGCGCAAAGTGAAGGGCTTCCAGTTGTCTCGGAATGAGGATTTTATTGTTTTTATGGGTACCCAATCAAAACAGTACAACTCGTCTTTTATCAGCAAAAATTTTCGGAGCGCCAGAGGCAATTCGTGTCTTGAATTAGGCAAACCCTTTTGAATGTGCTCCGCTAATGCGTGGCACTCCTCGTCAGTAGCCGCTGTGACCACAATCCTATCTCATGTTACAACTCTCAGTTTAGCATCGTGTGCATATTCGGATGTGACTGAGGCTTGTATGGTATAATGTCATTAGTTGCAACTCTAATGTGTGTTGGTGACACCGGGTGTCTTGAGGTGCAGTCAGGTGCTTAATAGGGAACTTGTACATAATTGATCACTCCTTGAAATTGAACAAGCGAGGATTCTTTATATTTTCCAGAGCCAGGTCCGAAAATGTCTTCATGAATGGTTGGGGACTACTGCAGCTAGTAGGTCAGAGCATCCCAGGACGAATATCTAACAGGACTCCTCTCCATATACGAGTGCAAGTGCTTCTCCTACTACACGGCCATATAAGGATTCTGCGCCCTTAGTGAAACTGGATCCTGCCAAGATTATTTTTCGGTGGTTTCCACCACAGTTAGGGCCAGATGCCGTTGGGTATCGACAGTGCTTTTGGTAGAGGAAGTACCCAATGCCGATCTCACTGAAATCTATTGAAAGACACGTCACCCTGTCCACTTCGAATGTTTTAACCACTTCCTCAATTTTTTTAACAATAATATTTTGGATTTTTTTTTAACAATAAGGCGTTTGGATTCCTCAAATACTTTATTGAGAGTTGCGTTCCAATAGAACTTTCGATCCTTAGTTCGCAGCAGATCTCAGGATGGGACCATAATTTCGGCTTGCGAAAATACGTACGTAACTTGGTTTCCTAATCCAAACCAGCACCTCAAGCTCGTGATGTTTGTAGAAGAGGAGAAATTAAGGATGGCTTACTTCATTTTCAATATTGAGTCGTACGAATACGGGGTTTTGTCAATCAAGAACTCTTTTCATCTTTTCGATAACTCTGCTGTTGGAGCAATGCAGCAAGTCTTTCACTTTTTGTCGTTACTTCCAAGAAAAATATTCAGACGAGCCCCACATCCTAGTACGACACATACTTTCTTCACTGCCCTCGTTCTTGACGCAAGTTCAACACAAACAACTTCCTAAGAACACCTGAAATGTGAAACAAACTACCCGTGAGGCCTAACGGTTCTCGTCTTAAATGGGCATGGTAATCTGAGTTCAAATCCTAAATGAGGCCGTTTGCGTTTCATTTTCGCATCAATGGAAAAAACAGGAATCCATCTCCCCACCAACACCACTAGTTAAGGTTAAATAGTAAGGCAAACTTAGTTCCTTAGTTTTTTTTGCAGCAACAAGTCTTACACTAAAAATTGAATTTATTGGGTAAATACATATCTCGTGAATGTTTTCCAGTTGTATATGACCCTGATCTCTATAAATTCAAGATCAATAAAAATCTTATTGACCCTTAGACACTCAAGTCACCTCTTGTTTATTCATATTCCCATCTTCTCCAATGTTTCTCCTTATTCATTTACTTCATCTCATTGCCATATCGTAACCCTTTACTAAATCTTAATATAAAAAAGTCATGAACCTTGCCAAATCTAAAACTAGCGATTATTTTTTTTATTTCTATTTCAATCGTTTTTCACAGAACAAAACCTACAAATGTGATTTTCAGTTGTGATTGTTCGAACTTCATATTATTGGTTGACTATCCAGTCCTTGTTGTGTCCGTTTACCGAGATTACATAGCATTTAAGTTACATCCATCGAACAGTAGAAATCTTTATAAATTTCGAGAATAAAAAATACCTTTTCAATTTTTGAATTGAATTACCATGACCAGAAAATCCGGCGAACACTTACGCATGACATACGGAAACTCTGGACAGCTGTTTCGACTTTATCAGGTCTCATCAGCAGTGTATGCCGTGATCTCCACCACTGGTCGCTGGTTCGATCTCCAGTGGTGGAGATCACGGTATACACTGTTGATGAGACCTAATAAGATCGAAACAGCTGTCCAGTGTTTCCGTGTGTTGTGTGTAGGTGTTCGCCGGATTTTCTGGTCATGGTAATTCAGTTTACGATATAATTCCTCTACTTTAAAAAAATGTACATCTTTTCAACTTTGTTTACTCATGTTTTATTCATCCCACTACAAACAGAACTTTACCTGTCAAAATAACAGCGTTAATAAATGCATACAAAAAGTATAGCAGTTACAATAACAAAGGCAGCAAAATAAAAAAAAATCTGAACGAATACAAGTTGTAAGAAGGTAGATAAAGTAGCCTGATAAAAGAAAGAATTAATATCGACCAGCAGTAATTCGTTCCCTACTTTGGATTTACATGTAAATCGATTTTTTAACTGTCTTCTGTAAAACTAAACTACAAGGAAATTATTTTGCACAGTAGTTGAGATGACAAAGAGTGGTGTTACTAATTCCATTCACAGCATATTTCATTCAATATTTTTTAGATGATTGATAAATTGGTTTTAACAGCATGACCTGTTTAGGATTATGTTATGTCTAGACGTTTGGGAACCACGTTCATTGTACGTTCCTATTTACATTTTTAGGTAGCTGTTTCTTACGAGTTTTGGATGGCATGTCAACCCGTCTAGGGTTATTTTAGGATCGGTAATCGCGTTCATTTTTGGTGGGATGCAGGGATTGGTTTTTGCGCACACACGCTCGTATGTATGTGATAGAGAGTTTATGGTAACTCCCTCGAGTCGTTAGTTCTACTGTAGAAATTGTGTTAAGGAACTGGTGATCCTGTTTCACCAAACAGCAGCAGCCCCTTGGGGTCAAGTGGCGTCCATTATAAAAAAAGAGCTCCACTGGAGATTCTTTCTATTTTCCACTTCCACCGCTGTTAGCAACAGGTCTATTCGTAGCAGTCCTTGACGGCAACGTATTTGGTACCTTCTTCCACCAGCCAGGAGCCAAGAGCGACAAACGCACGTGCTGAGTTAAAAGGAACAGGACACACAGTTAAGTTCCTAGCAGACATTTTATCTGCAAACCTTCTGCAAACCTTACAACCTTCACATAACAAACCTAACCTTACCAAACCTTACCTTACCTTAAACCTTTACCTTATAACTTTACCTTATAACAACCTAACAACTAAACCTTACAAACCTTACAAAACCCTACCACCTATCGGAATCTTGAACTCTTTTGTGAACTCATACATATTCGTTGTTTGTTCCATTTGGGGTAAAACCCTGTTTGTTGTTGTTGTTGTTGTTGTTGTTGTATATAAATTTTGTTGTACATAAAAGTCGTTCGTCTTCCTTTCTTCAAAAGCTGTCACCAATTCCCTACTGCTGTTGAAGTATGGTTTATTCTTTTACAAAACGTAGGAATAAACCGGGCTTTTCGGGGCTTACAAAAATCCCCTTACTACTTTATTTTGAGTCTCACCGAGAGCTTATCCTTCATACGTTTCTCACTGTTGTAGAGATAACCAACTAAATAAGTTGCAATGAAGAAGTAACTAAAATTTAAAAGATGAGAGAAAATACCAGTCAAAATTTGGAATTCTGGGAGATTTGAGATAAAAACGGATCATCCAATCCAGTCCAGATTCACAAGAAAAGAAATTGTCGGTTACTATGACAGGAGATCCGAGAACGATTGAGAGAAAAGACTATTTAAGTAGGTTACAAAGAAAGAAAGAAAGAAAGAAAGAAAGAAAGAATTTTTTTATTAAAAAATCATTTCTATATAACAGCATATTTTCATAAGAAACTAGCATCATCTTAAAAACATTAAATGCTTGTTCCAGTAATTTCAGATGCAACAAAGATGTTTTAAACCAAAAACCAAATGAAATAGTTGAAGATCAAGGGTGTATTTATGGAGAATAGCACCAATTGTCCATCTGATAAAGAGACAACCATATTTTAGATAATTTTACCAGCTTAAAAATACCATCTTCAAATTACAAGTTCGTTAATCTTTTAATCAATCATTTCTGACTGTACATGGGAATTACAGTTGCATTTTCTTTACAAATTGGTCTATGATATGCGACCTTTATCTACTCGAGACTACTGTCTGACTTAACCCATGTTCTTTTTACCTAATAATTTGTATAAGTCTTCAACAATCCGATTCTTCTCGTTCTTCTCACACACGTTAATCCAATACGAGTCAGACTTACGAAGAATTTGTTTTTACAAGACTTTTTTATACAAAGTAGTTTTATGTCGTTTTATATAGAAAGCTTCCTACAAATGGCACCCGAACATATGCCATACTCGTCATGCCTTAGGTACGCTACCACAAAAGAGACCATGAAATGTAAAGTATCTTGATGCTCATTCTATTCATCATTAGGAAGTCGAGAGGATTTATACGATAACGAATCAATCACCAAAAACCAAAATAAGGTAAAAAAAAAAAAAAAAGATTTTAAAAAATGTACTCACCGCCTAAGCTGCCCAAGAGATGCAATTAACTACTATGGCAACCAACGGAGAAGAAATATCCAGTCAGTGAAATTAATATAATTAACTTTGACCTACATCAACAAATAACATTAGATCTCATTCTGTTGTTAAAGGTGTACGAAGGTTGGGAAAGTAACAAGGACCTTATCCAGACAAAAATCTAATAATAGTCAACGTTTTTGAAACGCTGAAGGAGAACGAAATCTGTCAGCTGTCAACTCAAAGAACAGAAACTGTCAGCAGTAAGAGTTTCATGAATAGTTTTAATCAAGAAACGCTATTGATTTTCACAGTTTTCTATTCTCCTTAGACAAATAGATTAAATAATTGACTGCTTACTGGTTTTAACGTGGGTATCATGTGTATTACTAACACTTGCGTTATCGCCAGTATTAGGTTGCCTAGTTGTCGAGACTCCACTCATCCACGACCAATTAGTATAAGTATATTCGTAATACACTGTCACTGAATAAACGGAAGAAAAAACAAGATAAGTTCATTTACACATACAGAAATATTTAATATATATACATGAAGAGAAGTGACCGAAAGAAAGTGTCTCCTTTTTAAGGATTTTAATTCGTTTTTATGATTTTAAAACGTTCTCAATACCACACACTCGCTTTTAAAAGCATATTTAGATTCTGTACGTACCACAAGATCTTCATATATATACATAATATACATACAAGATGTATTGTAAAGAATACACAAATATATCCCAATGATCGGAGCCTTGTTGGCCTTACTGTTCAATGGCAATGCTGGAGACAACGTATCTACTATTTAAAGAGCAGAGATAAAAGAGGTCTGAGAATGGGTTTCGGAAATAGCCATGTAACAGTCCTCGAGGCCTCTTAGAAAGATAAGTATTTATTCTTTCCCTACACAAGGAGAGATGATGATTTTTTTCTGAATTAATGTTTTCTTTCTCGAAGGTAAAAATTGAGATAATGAGTGTCATTGGTGAGATCCATCCAATGACAATGATATAGTCTTCTTTTTTTATTTTGAAATGCCGATTTTTTTTAGTCTGGTAAAATGACTCTTACCTGAATTAACTCAATCACTCAGTTTATACAAAAAGCAGTTAATAAATAGTAAATAAATCTTAATCCTATCGGCGATGCTTTGAATACTCTATTTCCTCCTGCAGAGGGTTAAAATCACCCCTCAAAAAAAAAAGGGGGAGATCCTGAGTATGACACTAAACTGCATCTGAAGGTGAGGCAATTCGTGTCTTTAGTAAAGAAAAGCCTATTGAATGTGCTTCCCTAATGCGTGGCACTCCTCGTCAGTAGCCGCTGACGAGGAGTTTCAAGAGAACTGAGGAGTATTATCCCCAGATTCACCATGGGTCAAATTAGTCTGTTTAAAAATGATACGTGTTCGATGAGATCATATATTTAAAAAAACTCTTAAGAAACAACTATACAAAAATGTAAATATGAATATGCAATGAACTCGATTCGCAAATCTCTGGGCCTAAAATAACTCTAAATAGGCTGACATGCCGTTAAAATCAATGAACAAAATCCAAGAGAACAGAAGCTGTCAACTAGACAAAATATGTTATTCTCATTATAATCGATATAGATTTATGAAGGAAATTTTCTCAATATTTTAATACTCAATCTTTACTTCCTTTAATTTCAAATGAGTAACTAAAAGGGGGCTCTTCTACTCATTTAGCACTTCACGTGGTATAATAGTTAGCAAGCTAGGCTAGTAGATATTTGTTAGTGAGTTTGATTCTCACTAAGTGCCAATGCTTCTGGCTATAGAAGCAAATCTTAGTAAATAATTGACTACGTTTACTTAGCTATATTTCTAAGTTATACCAATCAGCAAACTCATCTAGGTTTATTCAATATAGAAGCATCTGAAGTACTCTAAGCGAAGGAGAATATTTGAATCAGTTTGATCCATACATAGCAAGCTGATTTCTTTTAAATAATGACGGTATGTGATACCCACTTAAAATATCTTCAATTATTTCATCATCAATTATTCAAAACTCAAAGTAACAGTCGTTTTGAATCCTCTTGTTGCCATGCTGCTCAATTCATGTCTGAGCTTGGCTAAAAACACGTTATCTACACTTCTTACGTTGTCATAGTAACAATAATGATACTAATACATACCTCATTCTCGTTATCTACCGTAAAACATCGTGAAGCGAACTTTTACTCCAGTTTCTTACGACAGAATTAAAGTCATGACTTGAGATATTGCACTGGATACGATTGGTGATAATTTTTGTGTAATTTGAAAAATGTAAAGGAAAGAAGAAAACACCAATAGAAAGATAATTTTGAAAACATTCTAATACAACGCATTGAACTATATGAATATTGAACTATGTAAATATCACAACCATTGAAACATTTTTAGATAGATAGTATTGCATATTTTGCTGTTATAACAATTAAAAGATTAGAGAAATAATTATACACTAATCTTCGAGATGAAGGACACCAAACTTCTAAAACCATCATTCAAAATCCCGAACTTTATCAGAACTCGAACCATGCCCATGTTAATTGAAGAGAGCGAAAAGGATAGATAGATAGATAGATAGATTGTTTTGAAAATGAGAAGAACGTTTAATTTCAATATGACGAAGGAAGAAAACATATTCTGACCCCCAAAATATGAAGCCTGTTTTTTACCTGTACACAAGTATTGAAAATTATGTACAGTGAGTACTATAATTTGTTGGAGAGGGAAACATATTGGCTTATTAGTTATGTGGTAAAAAGACAGAAGTCGACGTACTCATTATAATAACCAGCTGCAAGGGTGTGCAATAATGTTTTCATTCAAATAGTTTAAGAGGTTTGCTTAAAACAATGGTTTCAAAATGAGGCGTCACCACCACTGTCACCGTCGTCGCCGCCCCACTAAATTTCAGGAAGACGAATTGGCTTCTATATCCTGTTATTAATGACTTAAAATCAAGCATAATATTGATATTAAATGATCTTTTCGGTTTATTTCATATTTTTGTTGTTTCAGCTGCTAAAAAGAGCTTGAAGTATTTCATTCAATTTTCTTCTTTATATTTATACTAATAAGCATTTTCTTTTCTAAAAACATTAAATCAAAAAAGAAAGACTTCTGTGCTTTGAAGAGAAAATAATTCTGTTGATCTTATTGTGTTACGTACCTCCTAAGAATTTAAAAAGAAACATCCAGTTCGTTTTTATTATTGATAACTGTGTTATAAGCAGTAATAAGCTCATGACTGATACTTGTTACATCAGGGTATCACGAGTTTTGTGCGCTTGGTTTTATTGTTGTTGATCCATCACTTAGTAATAAATGGTTGAACCCAACAAATGTGTTCTCGTGTCATGAGTGAGAAAGATCCTAAGTGAACGAACCCAGTTAAAAAGATAAAACAATTACTAACTTTAATTTACTGAATAAAGAAAGTTATTACAAATAATGTTCTGCAGAAGAAATTGTGTTTTCTAAACTAAAATTTATAATAACTACCTTTTTAGATACATTTTAAAATGAAAATGCTAAGAGCGTCAAATTATTTTGTTGCTTCTAAAGAAAGTTTTGAAACTAGTAGATTAGATTGATTTTGACTATATGTATCTGTATATGGTTATTTTATATCTAGAGGATGTGGAATCGCGTTCATTGTGTGTTCATATTTACATTTTTGTAAGAAGTTTTTTTGTGGGGAGTCTTACCTCTCAGCAGGGGATACCATCAGCATATTCTTAGCCCCAACAACACGGCAGTACTGGTTTAGAGTCGGAGGTACTCATATGACAAATAATTTGTTTTTCATTTTCGTATTCCAAAAGAGGATTTAATTAATTTATTAACACAATTTAATTTAGCTGATCTGATCTTTCTAAAATAAGTTGCAATGTTTTTTGTTTTTTTATTGATGAAATCGTCAACACTATCTTTAATTTGAAATATCTTTTTAAACTCAGTGTTTTCTACAACAATGTATTTTGTATTTATCCACGAGCAGGATGACAAAAGCTCATTTTAAGCGAATTACAGCTTGTTTGAATTCAGAGTTTTCCTTCTCCGAGACTGGTTGTCTTACCAAAGCTAAAGAACCGAAACTGCCTTACTATTTACCCATAGCTAGGAAGAGAACAGATAGATTCATGCCTTTCACAAAGGCTTTAGCGTGAAATGAAACACAAAACAGCTTCATTTAGGGTTCGAACTCGACTCGCTAATTTCATTTCCAATGACGATTACCCATACGCTAAGCAATTAATGTGTTTATACATAAAAATTCTATTTTAAATGGACTTTGCAAAGATGATCAATACATTCAGAAATGAAGAAAATTAACAGGTTATTAGTCCGAAAAATATAAAGGGAAACAGGGAATAATTGTCTCCCTTGGAGAGTGGGAGTATTCATTATGTGCCTCGTGGAATGTCACATGACAATCTCAAAAAAATCATTCATACCCTCTTTTGCCTCTGTATTTTGAACAGTAGAGACGTGTCTCCTACCCATCCAGGGAACAGTAAAGCCAGCCTGGCTATGACCATTTTACTGTCTGTCAATCTCAAGAAAGACTTTTTCGGTTTTTAAACCATTTTGTTTCCTGTTTTTCATAGAACAATATATACATATTTGATCTGTTGAGACACATGAATTTTTTCAATACTATTTGTATGTATATCATGCATATATTAAATGTTTCTGTATGTGAAAATGAGCTTATCTTGTCTTTCTTTCCGTTCATTCAGTGAAAGTATATCGCAGATATACTAATGCTAATATTGACCCCTACTAAGCGGAGATTTAATTGAGTACCTTCCCTGCCTCAAAGAAACCTAACAGAAGCATTTGATTAAACGCCACCTGAGAAAACGAGTTGATTATTAATAGGATTTAATTTTTTTTTTATCATCAAGGTCTTGTAAAAATCATATCAACAGCATAGGTGAGGTTATTAATATACAAATATCTGAAATATCATATCAACAAATATCTGAAATATCATACCAACATACAAATATCTGAAATATCATATCAGCAGCATAGGTGAGGTTATCAATATACAAATATCTGAAATAGATTTCTATCATCATTAACCCCTGCTGTCAATAGGCACATATATACTAAGGACTCTTTTATTCAAAGATATTGATTTCATATAATAATTTCTAAAAATGTATTTTCTAATTTTAATTTTGAAAAAATAATGGGAATCTCTTCGTTTAATAAACTAACAGTCAATTTGAATCTAGGAGCAAATTTCCTTCATAAAGTTATAACGATTTGAATGTATCTATCCTTTAGCTGTAATTAATTTGAAAGATTTATTTATAAATATTTCACTTGATCCTGGATTAACTTCTCTTAAGATCAGTTACACATTTATTCATAGGAAACACCTAGTAGTAAGAGTATTTATCTATTTAATATAATTTTTTGCTGATTTAGGAGTTTCATATAACGTATTAAATCTTTTTTTATTTTTCTATTTGACTGTAAAAACTAAACTATCGGCGAATCCAGTCAGACTAATCGTTATGAATCTTCAATAACGTGGAAATGAAGATTTGAAGATGTCACTGTTGTGTGTGAAGTACATAATAATTAATGAATGCCGGAGATAATCAAAATCTTGCCACCAATCATCACCTTCTATAATGAGTTATCTTCCCTTGTCTAACACATTCCCAAATATAACGTTCTAATCATCAGTCGACAAATGAATGCTCATATAGGCAAAAACGGAGATATTAAATTCTGCTTATACAACTCGTCAAACAGAAATTGGAATATCTAGGAGATTTTTCAAGAAGAGGCTAGCATGCCTAAATACTAAATTCCAAAAAAGGGAGGGAAAACTATGGACTTATACAGACCCAAATAAATTTAAAGCATAGCTAGATTATATATTCATCAACAAGAAGTGAATAAATATCGCTGTGAATAGCGAGGAATACTCTTTTTTTGAAGGGGTATGTTCTGATCACAGAATCGTCTCAGCAAAGATTCACCTGAGTCTAAGCAGAAATAAGGAACAAACAGTTAAAGCTTCACATTAAGACTTGTCCTCACTCACCAATAGTGATATTAGAAATCGATAGACGGTTGCTATAAGAAACAAGTTTGATATTCTTCAGGAGACATCTGGAAGATACTTCCAATGACGAATATGAAAACTTTGTTAGCACCCATATAGAAGCAGCAACCGAATGCATTCCAACCAAACCAAGAGCCAAATGAAGAGTTCCATGAGAGGCAATAGCAAATAAAGAAAAGCTAAATAACATGAAAATAGCATCCTTATAAAATAAAAGAAACCCAAAAAATGCTAATGCGCAGATACTAAAGAAAGCCCAGACAGAGCTAACTAAAAAAGAACAACTAGAATATATTCAGAAACTCAGTAGAAGATAGACAATCTCGACTAGCATGGCTGACAGTAAATGAAATGAGCGGAAGGAAGAACACATCGAAAGGAAAAATTAAAAAGTGCCTGCCAAGAAGAAAAATTACGAAAGTGGAAAGAACATTTAAAGAATCTGCTGGGAAAATTCCCTGAAGTCATTGAAAACCGGTCAAAAAAATCATTAATGGTTAACTAGATATCAGACTAGGACAGTTTACGGAGGGAGAACTTGGCGTAGTACTGAAAAAAAAAATTAAAAACGGAAAAGCTGCAAGCCTCTACAAAATACGCCCAGAAGTGTGGAAGACACGGAAATTTGATGACAAAATCTTTCGATTATACAACGTTGTCTATAAACAAAACACTATTGAGAAATGGACAAAAGGCTACATCCTCATCTTCTCCAGAAAAGGTGACCTCAAAATCACTAAAAACTACAGAGACATAACTCTTACTACTATAGCTGCTAAGGTTTATGATGTTCACCTTCTAAACCGTATGAAAGCTGAAATCGAGAAAATTCTAAGGAAAAATCAAAGATAGGGCAAATACTACTCCCCAAAGAAACTGTTACCACTATAATGATGCTATAATCACTTTTATCGCTATAATCACGCAGCAAAGGTTTGCTCAACTAATGAAGACACAGACATCTTCGACACTGTGGCTAGAATTTTGCAAGGAAATGCATTAGCATCATATTTGTTTATAATCTGCCTAAACTACGTACTTCAAACGTCGCTAGATCTGATAAAAGAAAATGGCTTTACATAAAAAAAGCAAGAACAGACGATATCCTGCAGAAACTATCACAGACGCAGACTACGCAGATGATCTAGCACTTGTTGCAAATACACCTGCCCACGCCTATCCCTACAGCATTGACTAGAGCAAGTTGCAGGAGGCATTGGCCTCCACGTGAACGCAAATAAAAAAAGAGTTCATATTTTAAACAAGAAGCCATGTGCTCTTAAAAGGCAGGCCTCAACAACATTTCATAAACTGAAAGTGACGTCAAAATATGCCTAGCGAAGTCATGTACAGCTATTGAGACAGGTTATCAATCATATAGAAGTCTGATCCATCAGATAAAATAAAACGGGATTTTTCCGAGCTGTAGCTGTGTCAATATAACTGTATGGATGGATACGAATTAAGCGCATTCAGAAAAAGCTAGATGCAAACTACACAAGAATGCTACATGCTCTTTTGAACAAATTCTACAAGCAACACTGCACAAGACAGCAGCTGTAAAACCACTTACCTCCCATTTCACAAACGATCCAAGTAAGACAAGGAAGACATTCTGGAAACTGCTGGAAAGTGAGAACGAACGCATAAGCGACGTACTTCTTTGGGACCCTACCGAGAGCGATGGATGATCGGGAGGAATGGAAAGAGAGATAGAAAGTCAGGGATATGCATGTGTATATATGTGGCAAATGAATGTGAAAATGATTGAATAAAACACCGACCTACAAATGTAATAAATTAAATTTGAGAGAAAAATTTAATAAATTAAATTTGAGTGAAAATTTTCTTGAAAAACAAAAAATACAGTATTTTCTTGTAAAGAAAAAAGACATTAGAGCGCAAACATTCTCCAATATTACAATACAACTTGGGTTTTGACCTTTTAGATTTTGCGCGGCAAGTCAAATTTTTTGTCTGCGAAATCTCTAAGAAATTTTAAAAACAACGCGTTAACGCCGATTGGTCCATAAATGCAAAAACAGAAATACATAAATTACAGCCTTTAGAGCCTATTTTTGCATAAAGTATTTTTTGTATGGAAATCAGTTAATTTTTTCTCTCTCTCTCTCTATATATATATATATATATATGTTGTGGGAGCCTTATTCATCTCACAATAATGGACTCTTCTCACCTTTATTAGTACTGAGAGATTTCGCTGCCAGCCGAACAACACCGGATTTTTATTTTCTGAACTTCCGGCACTTTGACCATCTTGTTTTTTGTAAGTTATCTTTTAAATATTGTTATTTGTTATTGTTGAAATTTGTTACGTTTTCTATTGTTAACACTTTGTGACCCCCCCCTCAAACAATTGTTTTTGTTGTTTGTTTGTGAGGAGGGTCAAACCTCAACTCGACTTTATTCGTCAAATTTTAAAAACTAAAACGACCGCCATATTTTCCTTATTTCATTCGCTGATTTTCTATCATACACTTCATCTTATCGTTTGGATCCCTCTCCTCCTAGCTTGCGTTTCAAGCAGCTATGGGGGAGACCTTGTCTTCACCCGAATTTTTTGATGGCTTGGGCTCCCCCAAAAAAACCCGAATGGCCCTCGTTACCATCAACATTATCACCGGCATCATCGCTCCCGGCTAGTTCAATACAGTCAGCGCAAAAGATGCCAGAAATACTAGTCTCCTGATCAGGACATAAAGACAAAAAAGACTGCTCGAATGAAAGGGCGAAATATGCCCAGTTTTTTATAGTCAACCGAATTTTGCCAATACCAGAGATAAGAGACTCGGTCCAGCCTAAAATCATATCATTTATCATTACAGACATAAAGACCAGGAGATTGGCAGGAATTAAAAAAGAAACATTTAGGAGTTCCTAAAGGCGGCAGGAATCCCAGCTAGGTATTTTTGCCGAAGGAGCTTCGCCACCTGGGATGTCCTGCTGCCGACCGAGAACCTCGCAAAAAATTGGCCGGGAGCAACATCACCTTAAAATTCTATAGACTCCAACCGGAGTATAAGGGCTAAAGAAAAATCAAGGTCACCGTGTGCAATGTCTACATTCAACTAAATGGGGATGTACTCGCTGCTTATCTCAGTGAGTACGGGGACATTGACGATATTACCACCTATAAATCCTCAAGTCGGACTGCACACGGTGACGACTTCGTGAACATGTCACTCGATAGAAGGGGATTCCAAGCCATCCCTCAAACGATTGAATACGAGGAACAAACAATGATGGTGGTCGTGGAGGGTAGGAAGCCCCAGTGTTGGTTTTGTAAACAACTGGGGCACTTCTCAAGATCCTGCCCTCAAAAAACGACAGTAATACAACAACAGCCACAACAGTCACCACAACGGGAAAAAAATCACAGCACCAACAAAACTGAAACTGAGAACGACCCCGACAAAGAGAAGGAAGGGTGGGCCCAGGTAACTAGCAAGAAGTCACTCGTTAAAAAAGCACACACAGACTATAACTACCGCTACTACAAAGCCATCACCATCGTCATCATCAAAAACAATAAAAACTACAGAAACAACAACTTCCACCACGAAATCATCATCATCAACAACATCAAAAGTAAGAACTGACAACGCAACGCCATCATCATCAACGTCAAAGGAAAAACAAGAGGAGAAGATGGAATTCACAGTAAATCTAAAACGTAGAAGGGACAGCGGGGATTCACAAGTGGAAGAGGAGGAGGGAAAGCATTAAAAAAACCTCCCCAAAATTCACAAATTCCAACATCCTCACAGCAGCAACCAAAAGGGAAAAAAAATCGCCGGCTCCAATCCAGCGACCCGCACAAATCATTCCTCCTCCACAACAACAATCCAAAAATACCCCAGCTCATCTCAATGAATCTCCACTTCCGTCAACATTACCCTCTCTCTCGCCCGTTGCAACCCCAAACAATTCACTCGGTCCCATTCAGAAACAAGAACACCGTCACCATCAACATCCAAAACAAAAGAACAAAGTCCGCCTCAAACGAGGTACGTCAAACCGTTAATGGTTTTTACTTTTGCACAGACTTATTAGAATCACCAGACTTGGATCATCAGCTCAAGAAATCATTAAAACCATTATCATCATTAAAAAAATCGAAAATAAAGACATAACAAATCCATATTGATTGAGGAGTGCACCCATGGTGACGACCTTTGTTCGGTTGCCAACCTACCGAACAAAAGAGCTTTGGCCCTTTATTAAGGAAGCCAGTAAGACGGGTCCCGATTTATGTTCATCCCAGTTTTTATAGGTCCCTAAAGCTGCGGTATCCCATGGATGTCGGAGGAATTTCCAGAGACGGCCGAGTTACTACTGAGCTCGGTTCCGGTTCCCTGCATCAGGCCGTCGGCATCCTCGCCTCGGAGGATTTCCGGCCCGTAGTCGACAGTGAATAAGGTAAGTGGGTCTAATGGCTTTAAATTTTGCCACGTTGAATGAGGGATTCAAGCAAGTATGTGGGGTTGCTTGCCGAACTCAAGAACCATTGCGTAGATGTCGCTGCGGACTGTCGGTTGCTGGAAAGCGATTTTAACGTCTTCTCAGCATACGGCAACCGCAGTAGCGCTGGGGCCTCCTTGCTAGTTGGACGCAGCCTTAATGCTGATATTAACGTTGTTTTTGCAGGTGACAGGGGCCGGTTGCTTGTGTCCGATGATATCGTTAAAAGTTTCAAGTTCTGGCTGGTTGCGGTTTATGCACCCGATGCCGCTGTGGAGAGGGTTTCTTTTTTTCGTCGGTTGGCGCCGTTCCTGGACAATTCGAAGCGGCTAGTCTTAATGGGTGATTGGAATGCAATCCTTGATCCCTAGATAGATAAGGTCGGGTCAGGAAGGTGTGAAAGCAGCCTTATCGGCCTCATGACTCGTCATAACTTGGTTGACAGATTTCGATTGGATCACCTAGGGTGGGAGATGGGGACGTGGCTAGATAGCTCGTCCACTGCCAAAGTAGGTTCCTACTTGGACAGAGCGCTAGTTAGAAGAGCTGACATCGATTTCGTTCGTTGTGCCACGTTCTACTTGATAGCGTAGACTGACCATAAACTTGCTAGGGTCAGTGTGCGGTTAGCTAATAAGCCTAGATTGGCCGGCTACTGGAAGTTCAATACCTCCTTACTGGAGATACGGAACTACTGGGACCGGCTGGAATCCCTATTCAAGCGGGCGTTAGTGGGGGCGGTTAGCGGGAATAGGTGGTGGGTGTCTCTTAAAACTTGGATAAGAGATTTCGCCACCAAGTACGGTCGACAGCTCAACTTAGATAGGATAAAGGAGGCGAAATCTATAGATGATAGACTTCCTCAGGCGGTGGCTGCGGGGGGGGGACTCCCTAACCGTAGAACTAGCTAGGAGGGACTCTGAGCGTGAGAGTAGCGAGCGCTACAAGGAATATGTAGTTAGATCTTGATTTAAGAAGATTTATCGACGAAGCTGTGAAAACGAACGCGACTGCGCGTGAGGAAGAAGTGCGAAGGTTTCCCGATCGGTATATCGATTCTGTCAAGATACTGGATGGGCTCGTGCTGCGATCGAGTCGCGAGATGCGTGATGCCTTTCAGGCGCACTTTCGTGATCACTTTGCCCGCTGTCCTGATCTGCCGCTTCAGGAGTTTCGCAGGTATCTCGCCGACTTCCCTCGCCTTGGGGCGGCTAGCTGCGAGGGTGTGGTTACTGAATGCGAAGTCCGTGATGCGTTGAAGCAGGTCTTTGTATCCCGCTGCCTGGATATAAGAGCTGTAAAGAAGGCGGTTGGCGAGTACGAACGGATAGCCGGAGCCAAGGTCAATTTTGACAAAAGCGAAGGTTTGCGGCTCGGTGCTTGGAGGGGTGCGATACCATTCCAGGGTCCTTCCACTGAAGTGACAGACCCATCCGCATCCTCGGGGTATGGTTCGGGCCCAAACTCTAACTGAAGCGAAATTGGTCGGAAGTACAAGCTAAGGTGAATGCTCAGGTGGGAATTTAGCTTTCAAAGAGGTTATCCTTTAAGGGCAGGGCGGAGGCGTGCGCCGGGTACGTCTTCCCCTTGATCCTTTACCGATTGGCTGTACTTCCTCTGCCTAAGGCACGTCGGCTGGCGCTTCAACAATCCCTCTCCAGATTGCTCTGGGGAGGTGCAAGGCCGATGGTTCGTAGACAGGTCTGCATCCAACGTACGCGCAATGGGTGTCTGGGTATGCCTATTCTGGAGAGCCACTGGCTTGCTGAAAGACTTGCATACCTGGGCCGATCCTTGACGGGGGACGCAGTGTGGAGACGAAAGGCGAGTCGGACTTTTCCTCGCCTCAAGTCAGACCCAAAGGCTGAAGGTCGACGTAAGCCTTTGGGCGAAGCACTGTTTGTCCTCGAGTGCCTAACGGCCCTTTGTAACCTTCTTGGGTCCAATGACCTTTCAAGGTCTCGAAAAGAACTATATCGGGAGCTAGTGATGGGTTCCGCCTCGGATCCTCTTAGCGAGCGGCGCAGCTGGACGGCGGAGGAGATCCGCTTTCACTGGAATTGGGCGCCAGGATCGAGCTTCTTGAACAACTCCGAGTTCTCGCTCACCTGGTGACTTGTTCGGAATGCGTTACCCCTTCTCAGCTTAAACTACAGAGTGGGCCTGGCAGACATGCCCGATTGCGCTCGCTGCGGCTGTGGTTTGGAAGAAATGGCTGAGCATGCCTTCTACTTATGCGAGAGAGTTCGCCCGTTTTGGGATCACGTCGGGGAGTGGACGGCTCGCATCGAACCCAAACAGCTCGTGCTGCTTGACGTTGGTTACGTCGTAGACAACGTTCTTCCTCCGTTTCAGGGTGAGAAGCGTGTGATGTTTCTAGCGATCCTAGCTGTACCCCGAATGGTGATTTGGACGACGCGAAACAAGGGATTGTATGACGATGTAAACTTTTCTCATCGTGATCTGGTTTTGTATTTTCGGCATCAGCTGAGGGTAAAAATCAGATGCGATAGAAAAAGCTTTGGTCGCATAACATTAAGCAAAAGGTGGGTGAATGCAGCGAGCCTGGTCTTAAGGAATGGGGCAATGTTGGAGTCATCCTTCCCTCCTCAGCCGGCCCATGGCGTCTACGGTACGGGTCCTTAGGGACCCCATCCCTCGTAAGTAAGAATTTTCCCCCCTTGAAACGTAGTTAGCAGTATGTTATGAGTCATTGTCCCCATCATCTAGTCGTTAGTTCTCAAGATCTTCCCCATCATTATTTTTGAACCTCAACCCGTATTCCAGCCCGCTTCTGTTGAAGATCTTGAAAGTTCACATGTATAAAAATCATATTACCTGCTTCTATTGACCCATACCGCGCCCAACCTTATATTTCTTTGCTCCACTAGACTACGGCTCCTGTCACACCTAGGGTAGGTCCGGCTTGTTTTCGGTTTTTTTCGGACACTGGAAAACAGTCGTCCTCCATTTCGTAGACGGGGAGATGGGAGGGCAACCAAACGGGGAATTTTTTCCTTTGTTTTTCGCTCTGTATATATTTCGGGTTTTTTCTCCAACTCCTATCACCTAGTCGTTGTAAATAAATCATAAATTGTAAATATAATCATCCATCACTTTCGGGGTTTTACGTAGGTCTTTTTCATAAGAGCAAATGTAGTATTTTGGATGTTGCAGCGCGCATGGCGATGGATGAGTGATTATATATTGTATTGTTAAATGGGTTGGCGAATGTGGCTAGCTAGGTTCCCTTAGATTACACAGCAAATGCAAGACCACTCTCTCCCCCACCAAAAAAAAAACAAACTTAAGGCCTTGTGACTTCCTTGTATTATTTTTCAAGGAAATAAAGGTTTTTTTTATTGCTTTGGCAAAGGCACGGCGCGTAGCACGTCGCTATCAAGGAGGCAGATTGGCTTATCAAGAGTCATGTCGGGGTTGTTGTTGGAGCCGATATGATGCAGAACTCGAATTCGGCGATGAAAACAGTGCATCACTGAGAACCTCGCTTGATGAATCTATGATGTATGATTGAAATGAAAAGGAATATATATATATATATATATATATATATATATATATATATATAGATGTATATATATATATAAATGTGTATGTATATATATATGTATATATATATAGATGTATATATATATATCTAGATTTATGCATATATATATATAGATGTATGTATATATATATAGATGTATGTATATATATATATATATAGATGTATGTATATATATATAAATGTATGTATATATATATATATAGATGTATGTATATATGTATAGATGTATGTACATATATATATGTGTATGTATATATATAGATGTATATATATATATATACATATATATACATGTATATAGATGTATATATATATATGTACGTGTATATATATAGATGTATATATATATATAGATGTATGTATATATATATAGATGTATATATATATATAGATGTATATATATATATATATAGAGAGAGAGAGATGTATATATATATATATATATATATATATATATATTTACGTATATATATGGATGTATATATATAGATGTATATATATAGATAGATGTATATATATATATAGATGTATGTATATATGTTTATATATATATATAGTTGAATGTATACATGTATATATATATCAAGAGAGATGTATATATATATATATATATATAGATGTATGTATATACGCGGCGTAGCGGTTAGAGTGTTCGCCAATGGCCCGGGAGACCTGGGTTCAATCCCAGGTCGAGTCATACCAAAGACTCAAAAAATGGTACTTGATGCCTCCTTGCTTAACACTCAGCATTATAAGGTACGGATCAAGGGTAAAGTGAAGCAATCGAGGGAAGGAGTAGCGCCCTCCCCTACAACTTGGTGTAGTAGCTATCGAAAAGGGAGCCTTCGGGTCACCCTCGACTATGGTCGCCAACTTTACTTTTTTATATATAGATGTATATATATATATGTATATATATATGTATGTATATATGTATATATATATAGATGTATGTATTTATGTATATATGTATGTATATATATATAGATGTATGTATATATATATATATAGATGTATGTATATATACATAGATGTATATATATATAGATGTATATTTTTTTTTCATCATAAAACGTGTGAAAGCACGTGCGATACCATGTCCTCATCAGCTGCTTATCCCTAATATAGATATAATGAATATCTATATGGATAAATGTAAAATAGAGCAAAGGCTAAAGTGAAAACAAATGCCTATGAAATGCATAAAGAAAATGTGGAGAATCTTCTTTGTATAGGAGTGCATGGGAGGACAGACAAAGACACACTACACTACAATGAGTCAGTGGAGGAAAATGGAAGTAAAATTTTGAAAAAAGCCAAGGACCTGAATGCCACTTGACAATCACAAAGGAGACACCAAATGAGAGTATATATTTGACTCACAGGGTTCTTCCTGATACTGGTGCAACTGGTACCGTTCTTGCGGAGCAAGTGGCTGATGTTTTGGAGAAATTTAAAAGTTTGAGCACTATTAAGGCTGTCCTTGTTGACAACACGAATGCAAATACAGGCTATAAAGGTGGACTTGTTACACTTTTAGAAAAAAAAAATCTTCACCCTATTGGTTGCTCCTTACATCAAAATGAACTTCCATTTAGAGCTCTATTCAAACATTTAGATGGTACCACAAAAGGCCCCACTACATTCAATGGTCCATTGGGTAAATTATGTGCAAATGATTGCCATAATTTACCCCAAAAACCTTTTTCAGCTGTTGAGAATCCCCTGGAGTTTCATTTTGAAATGAAAGATATGGATAGCCTTAGTAGTGACCAAAGACTTCTCTATGAATATACTGTTGGTATTTCTAGAGGTAAGGTGGACCCTAGATTTGCATCGTGGAAAATTGGTCCATTAAACCAGGCAAGGGGGTTAACCTTGGCCATCAGGCTCATGTGCCTATGGACTTGTGGGGCATATCCACAGAATCTTTCGACCAAACTATATAGTTTGATAAATTTTATTGTCAATGTTTATGCTCTTTGCTGGTTTGATATAAAAAAAAGTTACAAGTTCTATCACCAGCAAATTTATATTTACAATATGATTGACAGGATACGAAAGCAACCAACTGAGGTTCAAAGGATTACATTAAAAAACCTTCAGTATAATGCCTTTGCATTACTTCCGGAGAATGTTTTATTTTCAATGGTGAAATTTGATGAACCTGAAGTGAGAGAAGAGGGTATAAAAAGAATTTTGGCCATTAGGTAACTTAATATTTATTCATACAAAACAGATTGAAGTACTTGTACCACTTTATTGAAACATTTTAAAGATTACATCTGATTTCACCAAATATTATTAAAGCATAACAAATTGCATTTAAAAATTAAACTCAAATTATTTTTTATATTCTTTCAGAAGAGGGAAGCCAGTCAAGAAAAGATTTAAAAAGATCCCAATGATCAACTTTAAAGCTGTGCACTGGACTGATTTAATTGATTTGTCAGTAAATGGAGTCTGTAAGCCACCACTCACACTAGACTTTTCTGACAAAGTTAGTAACGGAGGCTTCTCAATCCGTGTATGGCTTTGAAGCAAGGCACCAGTACATACTTGCAAAAGTTTTGTGCCAACAATTGAGCGTTTTCATCCAAGGGCTCATATATGGAACTATTTGATTCCATATATTAAAAATTATTAAACAATTATTTGCTTTTCCATATTTGTTTGTGGTATTTCAATTCATATCAGGAAAAAATTTTTTTTCAATATATTTGAATATTACTGCTTGAATAATAGCATTTCAAATTCGACGCAGGAAAAGCAGGGTGGGGTAGGGGTTCAATTTTCAATTTGAAGTTTTGTCATAATTTATTTATTATCTTTCCATAAAATGAAATAAGATTTCCTAATTTAAATACTGAAATTGTTTGGTTTTTACATCAATATTTGGGCCAAATCTGGCAAAATCGAGGACTTTTCAAAAACTTCCATGCCAAATTAGCAAAAAACCGTTGAAGATTCAGATCTAATTTTTGGTATGTGTATTTAATAGGTATATACACAACTTATATCCAAGGGGTACTGCAACTTTAGGGACCTATAGAAGGAGGGGGTGAACAGAAACTGGGACCCTGCCCACACATTTATTCAACATTTTTTTTATTATCTGGTTTTCCAATTCTGCCAACGTTATGTCCGCTTGAGTGGCTTCGGCCAGGAAGCGCCACAGCTTCCCTGTGCTGTTGTCCCTCAAGCGGACAAACGTGGTCACCTTGGGAACGTCCTTGAATAGGTGCGGGTTTTCTATGCTTTTGTTGTTGATAGTTTTTAAATCTCTGAGGGGTTTTAATGCTCTACAGAGCTGAGAGTCTGATGGGAGCTCCTCAGACCCTGCCGAGCGCAGTGATAGTCCTGGCAGGCCTTGTCGGTCGTCTGGTGTTGTAGATTTTGCTCTGGATCGAGCTTTCACTTCCGTGGGTGTTTTTGCAACTCTCATCCCAGAATGGGACCGGGAGAATAGCCTAGGTGGTGAGAAGGAGGAAAGGGAGAGTAATGTAAGGGAGAAGTCAGGTGTAGGTAATTGATTTGGTGCGGGTGAATTTTGTTCTGTTGGGGATGGTACTTGTTTTTTACTTTTTTTTAGGGAAGGAATGTTTTTGAGGGGCGATGAAGGCTGTTTGGCTGGTGTCAGAGGTTGAGTCTAGGGTTGAGATTGTGACTGTGCCTGGGTTTGGATTAGGTTTTCTTTGCATAGTTTTTTTTTTCTTTTTCTTTTACGTGGGGCCATCCCCGCTATACCTTCTTCTTTTTAAATTTGTTGAGGTTTCCATTTCCTATTGCTGTTGTTCGACTTGATGGTGTTTTTTCCCTTCTTTTTTCTTTTTATTTTTGTCTGGTGGTGGTATTGTTTGTTTATTTTCTGTTGTTGTTTCTCTTGTTGTAGTTGGTTTATCTGTTCTATCTGTGATTGTTGCTTCTGTTGGTATTTTATTTTGTGGGGATTGAGGTTTTTCCCCTTTCGGACTACTTGGGACCACCCCACTTCTTTGTTGGGGTCGTCCCCATGTTCTGGTTTTTTACCAGGGCCTGTTGTTATTGTTGCTGTAGCTGTTGCTGTTGTTGCTGTGGCTGACATTGCAGTTGACATTTTGCTTGTTTGAGGGCAGGATCTGGAGAAGTGCCCCAACTGCTTGCATGACCAGCAGAGGGGCCTCTTGCTCTCGACTATCACCATCATATTTCGGTCTTGAAATTTTATGATATGCGGTATGACCTGGAATCCCTCCCGGTTGAGGCCCATATTGATGACGTAGTCACCGTGTGCTGTCCTGGCGGGAGATCTCGCAAGTGTGACATCGTCCACTTCACCGTACTTGCTAAGGTATGCGGCAAGGACGTCCCCATTTAACTGAATCGGGATGCCACACACGGTGACCCTAATGTGCCTCTGGCCCCGGTATTCTGGCTGGAGCTTATAATGTTTTGTTGTTTTGTTGCCTGATGCAACCTTCTTCGCGAGGTCTTCCGAAGGGAGCAGGATATCCCATGTGGCAAAGCTTCACCGACAGAAATACCGACATGGGATCTTAAAACCTCTTCGAAAGCCTCCTTTTTAATGCCGGCCAGCCTCCTTGTTTTTAGATCTGTCACAAGAAAAGACAGGTTTTTCGGCTCCAATGCCTCTGTTAACTCGGGAATCGGTAGAATCTCATTTTCCTTAAAATATGGGGCGTATTTTCCTACCCTGTCCTTTTCGTATTCTTTGGCTGATTTTTTTTGGATTGACCAGGAGCTAGGTATTATTTCTGGCTGTTTTTTTTTTTGTCCCGGTTGGATGATGGGTGATTTTAGGGCCGGCCATTGTGTACTGGCTCCAGCCTATTTATTTAGAGCGAGGGGTTCCCTGTCTGATGAAAAGAGGTCGTTTTGTGATGTTGACTCCTCCATAGTTGCTTGAAGCAACTAGGAGGATATGCCAAAATAAAATTAAAAGACAAATGTAAAGACTTGTAAAGCTGGAGTTGAATGGTGATAAAAAGGTCGATAATCATTAATCGCAAGTTTGTTTAAGAAAACAAAAAGCTTGTACCACCTCAAAGTTGAGGAGAGGCACTATAACAATAACAATACCAGCAAAAAGTTTCAACAAAGAATTTTAACTAATACTTTTAATAAGAACTTACTTCAAAAAGCGCAAGTCATAGAATAACGCGATCTATAAGACGCTGAAAAGCAATAAAAAACCCGTAAGGCCGGACTTCGACCGTTCTTTATAGACATCTGTCCTTCACTAGCAGCCAATGAAAACAGGGCATTTCACACTCCTCTACTATATAATACCATCTTTACTTCATCCGGTTTCGGCTGACTACTTCCGGATTCAATACCGAGGTAAGATGGTATTTGTAATACTCGTCCACGTCCATGATTTACACTTTACCAAGACCTACACGTATCCCACCCCAAATCTATCCTATACAAATACTTCCAAACTAACATGAAATAAGCCCATACTCTAACTATTCAGTCAATCTTTAACTCTTACCTTATACCTTTATCTGAGGCAAAAAAAAAAAACTCCCATTTATTTTGACTCACGAAATCACTTGCTACACATTAACTCATGCTTATCTGCCTAGATTTCCGTCCCCGTTTGTCATTTGCCGACTACAGTAATTCGTTGGCCTTCGTAACGCTAAACAATTATTCGATAGTTCCTTATTCTATCTACTCAATTAAGTAATCTATACTCATATTACTAATCTAATGCATATTTCTCAAAAAATAAAGCTACCTAATTAATACTCTATTCAACTCCTTACATTCCAACTTATTACTACTATGAACCCCCCCCCGCAAAAAAAAACGGATAATTAAATATCCATCCCCCCTCGCAAACGCCAACGATTCTCAACTCCTACCCCGGACATTCCGACTACTCCAACTTAATATTATCTAAATATACTCTCATAATGTGTAATACGTCTCCTAATCTTAATTCTTAGGTTCCTCCATCGTCCTCCTTATTTCTTCCATGGCTCTGATCTCTTAAGCCAAATCCACTTTGACGCCTTTAGAACTGCGTTGGTAATGTCCTTCAGCGCCCTCACTTTAGCTGCCTCGACTATACCAAATTTTGCTTGGGCTCTGCCCAACGACTGTCCAACAAAGCCCCTACAACCAACTTCTACGGGGTCATAGTATATCTTCCATGACTTTTGTTGACATTGTTCGACCAGTTCTTGGTATTTGGACCTCTTCCTCTCATTAGCGAGAGTAATATATTCCTCCCATGACACAGTCAGTTTCCAAATAATGCACTGCTTTTTGTTATCAGAGTGCAATATCAGATCCGGTCTTAGCGATGTTACAGCTATATGTCTGGGGAACTTCAACTGAGTCTCCAGATCCACTATCAACTGCCAATCGTCTGCGGAAGATAACAGGTTCGTTTTCTCTCTCCTCTTTCTCTGTATCTTCTCTCCTGCTTTTACGAAGTTGATCTGATTCAATTTCTTTCCTGGTTGATGATTACTAGCTCTCATAGCTTTAGTCACCTCGTTCGCAATTACCTTGAGTGCTTGATCGTGACGCCAACGGTACCGACCATCACCCAAAGCTTTTAGGCAACTACTAAGGATATGTTGTAAAGATCCTTTCCTAGCACATAGTTTACAATTGGGGGTCTCTCTCTTCCCCCATATGTGCAGGTTCGTTGGGCTCGGTAACACATCATACATTGATTTAATGAGAAATCGAATCTTGCTAAAGTCCGGCCGCCAGCAATCTGACCATGTAATCCTTTTTTCTCTACATCCTCCCACCTTGTCCAGGCTCCTTGCTGACTCAGATTGACCATTTTACAGTAACGCACTTCTTCTACGCCCGCACGGACTTCTTGGATGAGATGGCGTCTTTCTTTGCCGTAGAGGGAAAAAAACCAATCCCGCTCTGCCTTTAGCTATTGACCCTAAGACAGCTTTATGCCTAAGCCTCTCCTCCGCCACTTGCAACGCTCTCTTTGCACTCCACTTCCAGCCAGATCTTATCTGAATTCCTGCTGCCGCCACCTTTGGATCTTCAGACTTTGCATAATGCAGCAGTCTCTTGTTTTCGTGGCTTTGAATTCTTCCACGAGACTGCTGCAGGGGAGGCGCAACGCGTTGCTGTTCCCGTAGAGAGCCGCACCACTTAAGCATCTCGGCAAGCCCAGCCACCTTCTCAACCGATTACTAATTGCTCTTTCTAACGATTCCACGGTGGTAATCGGAATATCATAGACGAGCAATGGCCACAATATCCGGGCCAAAACTGCATGCTGAAATAACAATGCCTTAAATCGACCAGGCAATCCAGATTTGTCGATCTTCGTTAGCCACTCCTCAAGATCTTTTATAGCCTTCTGTTTTTCGGCTGTAACCTTCAGACTACTGTTGAAAGTCTTGCCCAAGCTCTTAATAGGCTTTTCGCTCAGAGTAGGTATTGTTTCTCCTGCGACTGTAAATCGGACTTTCTCCATGACCTTGCCCTTTTTTAATACTAGTGACCTGGATTTTGCTGGCTTAAAATACATTCTAGCCCAGGTCATATTTCTCTCGAGACCCTTTAAGAGCCATCTACCTCCCATGACAGATGTCGTCGTCACGGTTAAATCATCCATATAAGCTCTTATTAGTGATTGGCGGACTCCTGATCTAGACAAAGGGCTTCGGCATTCCACCTCAGCCGCCTTTACAAGCATGTTCATGGTCAATGAGAATAGGACGGCAGACATAGTACATCCTGTAATGATACCCTTTTCCAGGGTCTGCCACTCTGATGTTACTGTACTTGAACATGCTCTCAGCTGGAAATTATTTTAACAGTCTGCAATGAGATCGCATACTGATGGCGGTACGTGATGTCTCTTTAGGGCTTCTTCCACCAGTTTGTGTGGCATGGACCCGTAGGCGTTAACGAGATCCAACCATAATACAGACAAGTCCCCTTTGCCTCTCTCAGGAGCTTTGTCAGGACTCCTGTATGTTCAAGGCACCCTGGAATACCGGCGAACCCACCTTTCCGGATTGATGTGTCAATGTAGCCGTTACCAAGAATGAAATCTGACAAGCGCCTTGACAATAAACCGAAAAAGATCTTACTTTCAGTATTTAATAAGGAAATTATTCGGAATTGGTCCAATAACTTCGAACCTTCCTCCTTCGGGATCCATACTCCCTCAGCGAATCTCCATTGCTCCACAATCTTGCCTTTCCGCCAAATGACTCTCAATATCTTCCACAGAATTTGCAGAATCCCTTTACACCGCTTGTACAAAATGTAAGGTACCCCACTTGGTCCTGGTGCTGAGGCGTTTCTTGTGTCTCTCACAACTTCTTGCATTTCCTTCTAGGTTGGCAAGCGGGTGTCACATTGGACCACTGGTGGCTTCTAATGAATTAAGCGGGTGTTTATACCTATTTCTTACTCTTTTGCAGGGTCACTCATTGTATCTCGAAGATAGTTGTTAATTTCTTCCTCCGATGCCTCCAAATTCCCATTTCGCCTCTCCCCTAGTAATGTTCTTGCAAAGCCGAAGGGACTGGACAGGAAATTTGCCCGCTTCCTTGATCTTTCTTTCCTCCTCCTCCTCCTGTGCCACTCCGCTCGCCGTAAAGTTTTTAATTCCCCTCTGAGTGTTCCTCGAAGCTCCTCGAGGGGTTGACGCTCTTCTATACTTACCCTTTTATAAAGCTTCTTAAGGGATCTTATTTCTCTCCTTAAGTCTTTCATTTTATTCACCCTACGGTTGGCTGTGTAGGGCATCCTTGGCTGCCGGGGCTCGACGCAACCAAATCTCCGATGCCAAGCTAGTTATTATTGTCGTCATGAAATTTGTAAAAACTTAAGCTGCAACTCAAAAAACGTTGTCTACATAATTGAATGTAGTGAACGCAAAGAAATATACATAGGGTCAACACAGGTCATTAATACTAGGACATCACTACACAGAAGTAATATCGAAATGGAAGAAAACAGAAAATTAAATGTTTCCAAATGTAATATAATGGCCGAGGGATTTCGTTTTATGCCTTTGGGTTTAGTTAGGCTGAGAACCTTTCGGCTCAGTGCATGGGTTATTTAGGTGCAACATTAACGCAGGTGTTCACGCGCGCGCGTGCGGAGCGGACGTGTCACATAGAGATGTCACAATGAGCCGAGTGGGAAACGGAGATAGGGTGTGCGAATGACGTCATGCACCGGAAGCTCGCGGAGGATTTTGGGAGATTTGAAAAAGTCAGTGAGTTAAGTTGAGTCCTGCCTCGAGAGTAGACGGTTGACTTTCGCTTGCTCGCAGAGGCCTTGAAACGGGTGCGCACGTGGGTGGGGGGGAGATGAAAAAACCAGAATAGAAAGAATGTGTATCTCTCTCCTTATGTCGAAGAACCTTTAAACTCAAAGGTTGTAAAAACTTTCGTACTTAAACTAAGAAGTCGTAAGTATTTTTCGTGTTACAAGATTCCTATGTTCTATGTATATATGTTATGAACATTCTATGTACGTTTCACATATATCCGTATCTGGGTATGGTACACAAACACCTATACCAAAGTAGCCGAGGTAAATTTAAAATAGTGCCAATATATCATTCAACGGCTACATGCTACTTCAAATAAAGGAAAAGAATTTTATAGATAAATTTAAACCAAAGTTGAATAAAGCATGAATCGTACTTACACACGCACAAATGGAAATAAACATACATACATATATATATATATAAATACATACAAAATATCTCAAGAAACACATTCACACACACAGAGAAATAAAAATTGAAAACCACTCCAACACACACACACACACACACACACACACACACACACAGCGTATCAAATATCAAAAGTAAATTAAGCATAAAGTAGGCTATGAGAAACACACCATTCAAACTACGAGCACAAAGTAAGTTCAAGTCTCATTGAATACCCTATTAAGAAGACCTTGTGCCAGACACGTTCTCTCGCGAAAACATCAAGCTGAAAACACTTATATATATACACAAACATACTTAGATATGTGTGTATATATATATATATATACACCGACAAAAACTATTAGGAAAACAGTTACCGGTAAATTTCAAACCATACTACCACACATACACACACAAAAATCCCCAAGAAACACACAAAACCCACACACACAGAGAAAAAATAACTGTTAGTGAAATCCCAAACCACTCCAACGCACACACACACACACACACAAACAACAACAACAACATCAACAACAACAAAAACATATCAAATATCAAAGAGGGGTAAAGCAGACCAAGTAAATACACTCTAAGAAAAAGAGAGGAAGACCCATAACCAACTGAAATTCATTCAAACTGTAAACACAAGTGAGTTCAAGTCTCATTGAGTACCCCATTAACAATGCCTTGTGCCGTATATGTTCTCTGACGAACAAGCTAGAAACATACGCGTATGTAAGAACAAAATTAATGAATAAATAAATTTAAAAAATACACATCTCTTCGTGGACCTACCTATTTTAATATATATATATATATATATATGCGGAAGCACAAATGAATTTATCTGTGTATATATGTATTCATGAATGTGTCTTAAGAGAGCTGTTTCATATTTTTACTAAGTGAATTTTTTGCAATACGTGAAAAACCAGCTTTATTTGCAAACTGAAGATATAATCAAATTAAATTATTGCTTTTAACATTGACAAATTAGGTAAAACTCCGAGTCTCCTTCAAATCCTACAGCGTTTATTTCAGTTTGATATCAATCATGTATAAAAGAACAATTTGGTTCTTGACAAAACAATTAGACATCAAAATTCAATGTAACAACTTATTTTATTATTTATCGTTTCGGTCTTACCAACTTTGGAATTGATGTTCTATCATCTACACAGGAAGAGGAAACAGTTCTGTATTATGTAAATTATGCATGTGCAGGTTATCCAAATATATCTTGATGCTGGCTACTTACATATTGCATGGAAATATTTTTGTGTGGCGTTTAAATAAATATGGGTTCTAGCTTTTTATTAGGTTTCTATGAAATTGCTAGTTTATTACAACCAAATAAATTTAAACAGATTTGCAGAAAAATGATATATTTTGTCTATTTGCTGTGTTTAAGTAATGCATTTATTAAACCTTAACAGCAAGTCGTCCATATGTTCCCTAAATATTTCTTCATTCTAAGAACTTATATATTATGGAAAGCTTCCCCAATTTGATTTTGAATGGAGAAATTATTATCTATGCAGAGATAATCTATTGCGTTCTTTGGAAAATAATGGCCAATTTTTCTTTAAAATGTCTTATAAAATCGTGCATATTTTTGTAAACAACCTAAGACATTAAACTGATGTTGTTATAGTTGTAGTACTAGTTGAACTATTATATATTATGTTAAGTAATATATTTCTCTATTTTTAAGTGATGGGGAGTGGTGCCTTATATTACCATAACAGACTTTCTCGTTACTCTGTAGTGGAACAAGCTTGCAAAACATCCCCCAGAGACATTTAACTTTAATGATGTAAATTTGATTGCAACACCAGAATGAGTTCAACCTATCGGTGGGGCTTAGAATACGCTAACTATATCCTCTACCGAGGGGTAAACCTTCCCACAAATAGGGGAAATCTGAGGAGTGATGAGTATTCCTTCATTGCAATTACTCCCAGAACCACTCTGTACCGTAGTAATAGTACCCGTTGGGTTCACATCTGTAGGTCAAATAGAACTGTTCAGCCGTTTAAAATAAGTTACTTGAAACCATATAACTGTGTGCATATTATTTGTATTTGTATTTGATAGAGATACTTGATCTTGTATAACCATGTGCAAAAATAAACTTCAGAAACAACTAAACAAGAAATGTAAACATAAACGCACAATGAACGCACTTTTCTAACTTCTACGCATATAATAATCCTTAACAGTTAAACATGCCGTTAAAAACTATCGCTCAATCAATGAGTGATATTACACAGCAAAATCCCACCATTCTATTCACAAAATTTCTTAAATGCGTTGTATAAAACTTCTTCAAATATCCATGTGAAGTCACAAATGGCGGTACGAAAAATGGAATCAACGACTCGAGATTGAATTCCTGATGATACTGTAATATCTTTTGAATAGGTATGAATCTATTCCTCCCTGCATTTTATTTCACAGTTAAATATCTTAACACTAGCATAGCAGTGAAAAAGTGTGCAAGTGAGCTCTTGGACAAACCAATCATCCCTAATTTCCAATGTAAATGGTAGCAGCAAAGCTTTTACCTATATTGTCAACAGTGACAAGAACCTGTTATATAGATATATCCTTATGATATTAATTGCTTTGAACCTTTAAAGGAAGCTATGAAATGCTTCTTATTCTACTTTGTATAGACCCAAGCTATGATCTAAAAGGATCAAAGAAAATGGCTCTACTTTAAACACCAAAGCAATCTAATTATTAAGATACTAACAAAACAAAATTGGAAATGAATAAAGCAACACATTTATGGTCCACGATTTTAATTTCAAAGCTGCATATGTAAATTATCTATTTCCATTATGCAGGAAACAATACTTTAACCATCATATAAGAGACAATTTGCTAAGAATGATATGTAAAATTGCCAATTCACGGACGTAAAAGGCAAGTTATTTTGACAATACCAGTTTAAGTAAACTATGCCCAAACTTTATAAGCTTTCTGAAATTTATATCTTCGTTCGAACTTCAATAAAAAAAATGTCGGTTATATTTATAGATACAAGTATAGATTATTCTATACAGATAAATGAAATAGTATTCAATTAATATTTTTGTTAACCTTTATGTTATATCTATAATTTTTTTTCTTATAGTTTGAGCCTCATCAGACTTTCATTCGTAGCGAGATATATGATATATAACATCACAATGGCTGATCTTTCAAGCACGATTCATAATTAAAGAATTTTTATAGACAAAACGTTTAGCTTATAAAGCAAAAAATAATCACAAAAGCAATTTGATGTCTTAAGCCTCGGTCTGGCAACTCGTTCCAATCTTTATGTATTTACCCAACCACAACGAGCAAGATGTAACACAAGTCAATTTTTAAGCGGGTTAAAGCTGATTTAAATCCAAAGATTTCCTTCTAGACTGGTTGCTGAAGAACACAGTCTATCCACCTATTTAGCTATAGCTGGGGGGAGAATAGATGGCGCTGAGTGAAACGCCTCGTAATAAGTTATATCAACTCTTGTCACATTTACATTAACATCAGTGAAGAAAAAGAGACTCACTGCAAGGGCAATTGAATGGTCGTACATTCATCCAAGCTCAGGTTCAGGGTCTCCCAAGACTGACGCATGCCACCACTACCATGGTATTGTTTTGCCAAAAAACATCCTGAATAAAAAGAAGACTAAAAATGCTTGACTTATTTTTTGTATTTGTGAAACAGAACGACAATTACCAGAAACAAAAGTTAAGTAGTGCATTGATAATGGCTGACAATAAAAAGAGACCCAAATTGTGATGTGAGTTGAAAATAATTTTCTTCTGTGACTACGTATAAATAAGGTCCGGTAGAAGGATTAATATACTTCTTTTGACAAACTGTAAAAAGAGAGATTCTCTGAGTATAAATTTTGTCATTTTATAGATGTTTCGCGTGCACTTCTTTGATGACGAGAGCGTTTATTACGTCGTCTCACGTCATATCTTTTAAATCTAATTCTTTTATTATGATTATGATTGTTGCTGAATTATATGAAATAACAAGCTAAATAACAGTATTAATGTCGATTAATCTGTATAGAGACGTCTAGAACTAGATGAATAAGAGGAAAGTTTCACAGACCAATGACCAGGTTTATATTCAAACACAAGTAATAAAAGAGGAACAATATTGTGCAAATATTACAGGGGGTAGCCAAGTCAGGAAATAAGTCTGGGATTTTTAATTGATAAATACTTCAGTTATTAAATTGTGAAATATTTAAACTACGGATGTAAAACTAATTACAGGAAATTTTATAAACACATATTTCATATGCTTAGAATTCATGTGAGCACTTGGAAACTCTGAAATTCTTCACAGGTAAGTTTATAATTCTTTGTAGAATGAACGTAAAAGTTGTCAAATTTGCCAACAATTCATAGCCAGCCAATAGTATACATAAACAATTGTAGCAGAAAGAACTTTGTTCATTTTGTATTGCTGAATTAGGCAGTAAAATCCATATTCATGTTGGGCGTTCGGTTCACTGATAAATCACCCCATGATTTTTTATGTCCAAATACGTTGTCAAAACGCAGGAAGTTGGTTTTTGGCCATTCAGCCCGGAGCGTTTTCCAGGGCTAAATATAAGCCAATGAAAAACGCTCTCTTCCTCTTTTGGAATTCTTCGCCGAGGGACCAAGACAGGCAGACCGACTTCTCCTGATAACCAAGGATTCAGACCACATACCCTTAATTCTTTCTCCCTGTTTCGGTTTGAGGAAGAGCAAACTTTTACCCAACACTCCAAATATTCATGATGTTAACCTCTCCTACTTGGTTTATGAATAACTGGACCACTAGTTGTTTGTGTGCGACGTTTACACACACTAGTGTG
>OY757914.1:60021506-60294006 GCA_963585895.1 Sepioteuthis lessoniana | reverse complement strand
AAAACTAAATTTCGATTGAACAGACTTTCTTATTTAACCACTTTTGCTAGCACAAATAACAAAAATAAACTTTCACTGAACATTTTATCAAGAAATATTTGCACATTTCATTACTATATTTTCGTTGTTACAATAATAAATACTTAGTTGAATTTTTAACTAAAACTGTATAGGTTTGGTAATCCATTTCCAATTTTTTTGCATTATTGATAAAAACTAACAACACACTACCTACCATAACCATTGCATAGGTTATTTAAGGCCAAATCCATTTTTATACATATAAACAGTTCTATTTCAAACAATTCAGTTTAGCATAAGTAAACAGTTTACTTCTATTTGACCTATAGATAGGGCCCTATCAGATGCTAACACTCCGGGTCCGAGTGAACATAGGAGAGATGGCAATAAAGGGGTACTTCACATTATCCACAGTTCCAACATTACTGGAGCCTCACCATCAGATTGTTTAGTGTCATTTCGAGGACACTTGTTGGGAGAGTCTTACCCCTCAGCAGAGATGCAGTCGGTGTATTCAACAGCTAAGCCGATTAGACCAATTTAAAATTGAACCAAACTTAAGAAATCTGGTAAGACAAAAAAACCATGAAAAATACTAATGAAAAGAGACTCATCAATAGATTCTTACGAAAAGAACATATTTAAAACCAAGAATAGAACCTAAAGTTCATATATATATATATATATATATATATATATATATATATATACGAGTCAATGGGAAAGTCTCACTATATATATATATATATATATATATATATATATAGTGAGACTTTCCCATTGACTGGTATTCTTCAACAAGGATGTCTTTGGCTCGATTTCTTTTTTTAATGGCATGTCAACTTTTGAAAAGGATAGCTAAAGCTATCCTTGTATGAGAACAGCAGTGATACTATTTAACCCATACCTGGGAGAATAAAGAGTATTAATCCAAAAATGAACATAATAACGCACCTAGAGTTCGAACTCACTCACTTCGAAGTCGCTGTTCAGGACTTAAGCCATTATGCCGATGGCTTTGGAAATAAATAACTCCCGAAAATTGATATTTCATTAAAACAAAGAAACCAAACTAAACTTTTCTGTCGAAGATGATGGATAAGGGTTCAGTAACATCATTTGTCATGTGCTTTTTCATAATTTTTATTTTGTTGCAAAATCGGGTGCATAATTTGATGTCTAGTCATTTGCACCTAATGATAGAGTTATATACGAGAAAGCTTTTTTACCATCATTTCTTGCTCTCTCCCAATGTGGAAAAAGCGGTGAATTCTTCATGTTCTTATTTCACTACAAAGCAGCCCTTTGTTGTGAAATAAGGATACGAAGACAAGAATTATCTCTTGCCACAAATTAGTAATGATCAAACTGAGGCCTGCTAGTGGCATCATCCACCTGCCCTCGACACAATCTCTTCCTCACCAAGGGATTTCGTAATCTGCAAATTGTGCAAGAGCTGCCAACAGAGAATGTACTTACGTACTGCTGAATAACTCGTACTTGTGATTAATTGGTCGTTGCTTGTGCTGCACTCTCTTCACCCTACTAACATTGCTTGAACAGGTGAATTCTGTGCTACGCGTCAGATGTTAGGGTGGTTGCAAACATGAACTAGATAGCCCTTGACCCTAAGAGAAGATTCATCCGCCCTCCAACAGGTCTTGTTTTCATCCTGCTGGGTAACGAACAACCAGTCAAACCAAGCCAGGTAAGCGTTTAAGTCGCCGATAACCCAACTTTTTTCTCAAGTCAGACGCCTCATCCTTAAAAGGTTTATCTACCGTGTTGCAACTCTTCAAAGAAAAGCTGATTGGGTTGTCTAAGATACCAAGCCCAACGCATCTGATTGCACATTAGGAGCATCTCAGTATTAGATTTATTTACTCGCTGAAAAACAATAGTCTGATGTTAGAGACTACCATTTAAAGCTTTTGATCTTCGTAAGACAAACTTCGAAGAGTATATAAACATATATATATGCGCCTTGTCGGCTAGGACTGTAGAATACGGTGAATGTACCCTCTACAGAGGGATAAGATCTCGCCTCCCAATGAGTAGCCTAAGTGTGACACTTATCTGTTCTGATGGTGAGGCTCCAGACCTGAAGCTTTGAGGAATGTGGAGTACCACTTCATAGCCATTACTCCAATGTCTGCTCTGACCAGGATTGGTTGTATCATCTATTGGTCGAATAGAACTTCAATCATCAACTAAGGATTAGTGTTATTAGTTATTTGAAACCATACAGCCATTAGATAGGAATACTTGACAAATAGAATTACAAATGTTTATTAGTAATACTTAAAACCATTTAACATTGTGCAAACAAATGAGCTCTTAGAATTCCTTGTCTACAAGTTGTCTACAAAATGTTTACTTAATAATCATATATATATGTATGTACATGTGCGTATATATATATATATATATATATATATTGTGACGAAGTATCACAACCATAACAACAACTCTAGATTTTACAAGTATATGTAAAAGAGTAAAACTACAAGCGAACGAAAATGCATTTATGTTTCTTTTTTTTTTTTTTTAACCTTTCAATTTATGAGAGAAGGTATTTGATTTTTAGTCAAAAACTAAATACGAGCAAATATGTACATTTCTTAATATTTTCGATTTTTCCTTTCCTCCACCACCGGAATCATACGATGTCTGATGTTACCCCGGCATTAACCATGAGAATGATACACGCGACGACCCGACTCAACAGTGCATGCGCTCTTTTTACACTCATGCAAATTTGATTACGTGACTAGCAACAAAGTTTTCCCGCCGAAAATGAAGTCGCCAACACTGATTGTGGCTGGTGAGCGAGATGTCGAGACGTGTCGATTAAGTCTCCGTGAAGAACAGAAAAAGAAAAGAAAACCAGCAGGATATTGCCTGTTTTGTTCTGAAAGAAAAGTAAATCCAGCGTCCTGAGAAGACCAGGAAGAAAGAGGAAATAATCTCTTATTCATGCTAAAAATATTAGATGGAATGTCTGAATAATTGCCGACGAAAGGAAAAAGAAGAAATAATGAGTTTTTCAAATGAAGAAAACATTTTGATTGAATCTCTCAGAAGATGAATATCTAAATTCCACCAATCCCGAAGGAGGACCATCTAGCGCCGTTCCTGTAACCAAAGAACTGAGATTAACCTCGCCTTGCTCTCGTTATAACACCATCAGTTTTTCCAAGTGACTTTGATTTATCTTACCATCTTTCTCCTACGGAGAAGATTTGCATACATGCTGAACTGTTTTAACTGTTTTAAATTCTGCTCCAAACCCTCCTCCTGATGTACTGTAAGTTAACTTTCTCTTTTCCTCATAGACTGATATTTTTATATGAATGTATTCTTTGCTCGTAGTTCAAAAGATATCTCGGTTAGGTTCCTTCCCCTCATTAGATGTTGTTTTTCCCCACTCCCTTCTATGTTTTGATAAATAAATGTTCGTATTTAAAATTTATAACGTGTTGTCTTCTGTCATTTTGCAAGCGTGTTTATCGGTTGTTTTCTCTCGCATTCATCGGCGTCTTGAAAAGAAGTTCCCATCCCCTGCGTTCTTTTGCAATTTATATTTGAACTCTTGAATCTAGCATCTTTTTTTTTATTACCATCGTGGTGCCTTCGTGGACCCCAACGAGTACACGCGCGTAACAGGTTAATAATCCACATAAAAACAGTTAAATAACCCACATGAGTTGATATGCCATAAAGCACCAACCAACCAACCAATACACACACACACACTGAGGAGTATTTTTTTCAACCTTCAACTCCTTCTGTACCTGTTATTTTCGTTTTCAAACTTATTTTTTCTTTCATTTTCCTTCGTCTTTCTTTCTTAATTAATGCTTGCTCATAATGATAAACAATACAATTATAAGCTTAATGTCACAGATGTTGGGTCCCGACACACCTTTGCTTTTAAAACCTAATAAAATATCCAAAAAAGAATCAGCGTATGTGTTTGACTTTCATTCTATTTTCTATCGCTTTATTTTCCCCATCCTCCTTACTTTGTACATTCCACCAGCAATCAATATTCACCTGAGTCCAATCTTAGAAATGCAGGTAAATTACACAAACTGGTTATAGTTTCAAATATTCTATCATTTCCCAGTTTACACATTATGTCTGAACTCAGTCACTCAATAGCTTCTCCTGACTTCAAGTGTTTTTTAATTCCATTTGAAGCGTTACTTGCTGGTTTTTCCCATTAAATTTGATATATATATATATATATATATATATATATATATATATATATATATATATATATATATATATATAAACAATAAAATTTTCTTGAAATAATAATTTTCATTGCTTTGTGTTGTGTTTGATTAAAACAAACTCATAAAATACAAACTTACATAGATGTTAATACGATAATACATCCATCCATACATATTCATGTGGATATTTGTAGTGGGCGGTGTATACGTAAGCATGTGTGTATCATCTGTGTAACTGTCACTTGTTTTGTGACTGGTCGCTGTTTTTTGTTTTTTTTTTTGTTATTTTTTTTGTTTTTTTTTATATTTCCACTTTTATTAAAATGAGTATGTGTGTGTGTGTGTGTGTGAGAGAGAGAGAGAGAGAGAGAGAGAGAGAGAGTGTGTTTCCTTACCCGTTCGCACTATTAAACTCATTTTAAAATTAGTTTTGTGCTCCTTTTATTGTTAGCTTAACATTCAGACTTCTTCCTTTCCTTATCGATGGTACACATTACGAAGACTGAAGAAAAGATTTACCGAAATGCTTTGTGAGATCAGTAGTCCGAACAACAAAAAAAGGAAGTATGTAGTCCGAACAACACTTGAAATGATAATGATTCTCCTCAAAATTTTAATGATCCTGTTGGTGGGGCTTAGAATACGCTAACTGCATCATCTGTAGAGGACTCAGACTCCCCAAAAAGGTTGTCCTAGGTATAACATTAAATTTCATCTTATGGTGAGACTCCACTTCCGGATATCTGGGAAATGTAGGATACTTCTCCATTGCCATTACTCACAGGTACACTCTTTCAGGGTTTTGTATCTGTTTGGGTACTATTTGTGGATCAAATAGATCTGTTTGAAAATTATTCGTATTCGATAGGATCGTATGCAAAAACATCTCAAGAAAGAACGACACGAAAAATGTAAAAACTATTATATGACCGAAAGTGATCTCTTCTAATTTATCGTACACATAAAATAATGTTTTCAACTGGTACCCACGAGAGCATTCATCGGATTTCTTCAAAATGAAAAAAGGGGCTTCTGTGCATAGGATCAGCGCATGGCAAAATGTCGATGAAATTTGTCAAAAAATAAAAATTATTAAAAGTAATTTTTCGGCCAATTCGTGACCTTCGCGGTAAAAAACAAAGTAAACTCAGTTGATCCGATCAGAAGAGAAAAACGATATAAAAGACAAATTTCTCAACTGCGGAGCTAGATCAAAAGAAGGCAGACGACACCAACAGACTAGAAACTCTAACTCTGAGAGAGAGAGAGGGGGGGTGAAACTCGAAACCACGCATCACCCACATTGACTTTCCTCTTCTCTGCTTTGAAGGAAGCGACTTAGCCGTAAATCACCAAACTCCCCTCTCCTCTCTGCACTCGTAACATCTGAGTGACCGCGTTCGCGTAAGTCTAACAATCCTACCACTACTAAGCATAGGACATTTTTCCACTTTTTAATTCCATATCAACACGTTTATTCAAACCCAATTATTTGAACTTTTTACTTATTTGTTTTCAATACAATTGTTAAGATTTTTACGTGCCTTTGAGTTCTTTGTTTTGCAACTGTGTTTTTGTTCTTTCCTTGAATCCATACGCTGATATAACAAAACGAATGTGCAATGATTGCGATTCCCTAACCTCTAAGCATAAAATAACCCTGGACATGTTGACATGCCGGTTAAAATCAATTAATCAAAATTATAAACAGGTAAAGTATATATACTGTCAGAACACTAGATCACGGGATACCAATTTGAAAAAAGCAAAAAACTTGTGGTTTATTGTCATTTGTGTGTATATATTAAGCTTTGACAGAAATATCAAGATTATTATTAAACATAGTATGTTGTATATTTTCTTAGTTTAATATCTACGTAAATGCGAACGAGACTTCTGTGTTTTAATATAATCAAAGAAACTTATCAATATAAATGTATTTCATACAAAAATAAACTTATATAAATGAATATTTGTACCAACGTGATCAAGAGCGACCACTTGTGTTGAGTGTCGACCAATGACAAGAACAGCACTTACAATACTTGATGAGTCATACTCTTCGCCTGTTATTCACTGAATAAACCCTCCCTATACCTGTACGTAAATAGGTAAGAATTGACGCACCCTTCTGATAGTGTCAATAGAACACGTGACATGAAAAGGCTATTCCAAATGCCTAATGACTGTAAACTGAATTCATTATATTTAGGGTTAGAATATTATGACAAACTTATACAATTCTAATACATATTCATTTATGACACGTTATATGGAGTTATATATAGAGAGATTTTTATGAGCTTCTATATATGCGTTTTATGTGAATTGATATCTACCTTATAATAATCCGAGTTTTGTATGTATACTACAAAAATTACGTATCAAAGCAAGATTTTTGCCAGCGGAGTACCTTTAACATGTTCTTTGATAATAAGTCAATGTCGAATCCAATTTGAAACTTATTTATAATATTTTCTATGGTTGCACACACACGGATCATTATAGGTTATCAAAAGTAAATTACAACTAAATTATTATCATCGCGTATTTCTCCCTGTTTATTTGCAATCTATGATATAATGATCCAATTTTTGTATTAAGGTTACTGTAACTCAACAAAAATGACACATCATAGCGAGATTTTTGTCAGCGCAATGTTGCTGAAATGCTCTAACTTGGAAAATAATGCAATTTCGAATCCGATTTACAACTTATTGTTAGTGAGGGCGTCTTCCTACGCCGTCACATAATTCCTTATAATTTCCCTTAAGAGATAACTATTAAACGTTAATTATAATGCATTTCCTTTTATTTAGCAATTGACAATTAATTGTATGTACATGTATGTAAATGTAAATGCTAAAAATAGAATGCGAATCGGTATAGAGCTTAATGGATACCGAGAGTGGCCTCTAAGTGTGTATAAATAGAATTTTATTACTATTGCGGTTCAGCAGCTACATCATTGGACTGGAGATCATGAGGCCATCAACTGCCTTCTACATGTTGTTCAGGTGTCCATTATCACAAAAGGTATGGAATCAAAATTACAAAAGAAATGAAAGAATTCATTGAAAATAAAATTTACTTAATAATTGGTTGTTATGGTGTAATGAAATATCAAAAATCAATTTCTCTCCCCATTCATTACTTTTTATTAATGAAAAATAAAATATTGTCATGAAACCTCTCCCACTGGGGCTCACTCCTGGCAAGAGTGACAAATATTAAGTTGTAACCCTTATATTTATACCCACCGTCCGGACAATGCCGAGTGGATTGCTGGTATCGGATCGGACAATTTTATGGGATATCACTCTACCACAAGCTAACAAAGGAAGTTGCAACACAGAACCTTCCAGCGACCAAAACGAAGATACCACAAAACACGCGATTAAAAGTACAAGCTCCTTTTATTAATACCCCCCTCCAAAAAAAAAACAAATAAGCCGAAATAAAACTGACTTAGCATAAAAGATCAAAATGTTTATATCTCAATAACTTGGGAGTAAATAACCTAATTTTTGTCTGGAAAGATGTATGCGATGGAATTTTCTTTCAAGTATTTGTGTATGTGCATTCTACTGACTGGGTGAAAAGAAAAATAAGTTTCTCTTTTTCCTTTTCTTTTTGACACTTACAATTTCTCTCTCTCTCTCTCTCTCTCTCTCTCTCTCTCTCTCTCTCTCTCTCTCTCTCTCTCTCTTTTTTTCTCTTTTATTTTATTTTTTTATATCACTGTTTCTCAGTCGATTCTTTTTGGTGCAAAGTTCCCTCTCTCAGGGTCCTTTTTTTTATTTATTTATTTATTAACTTGTCGCATTTCTCACTGAGAAGGAAATGGGTTACAGAAGTCGGCTTTCTCGTTGTCTCTGTTCTTTCAATTTTTTCGTGAAAATTCAATTCTGGTTTAACTTGTCATATTCTTCCTTCCTCGTGATCTAATTCAAACTTCTCAGGATTTCTTTCAATAAGTTTGTTCCATTCAATTCTGTTTTCATCGTCAGTTAAGAAACAAAAGGGCCAAAATTTCTAATATCTTTCTGACTGTTTTCGTAAGCTCCCCACATGAGTTGGGTTGGGGTGTTAGTTTACATTATTCGCCAAATAATAGGCACGTCTTTTTCGAAGACGATTTTCGACCAACTAAACTTGCAATAATTCTCTCCTTATGATTTCGGATTTCCCGAAGATTCACATCATACGAGAGTATCAACCAATCAACATTCAGCCCTTATATCGGTCATTTGTTGTCAAGAGGCTGTTTGCCTGATTATTCCTATTAATAACAAAACCGTTTCAGTAGGGGCTTGGCAGCCGCCAATCAACACACACGCGACCTTGACACTCTTCAATTAACAGGCGTCTCGTCTATATCCGCTGGTTCGAGAGAAAGAGAGATTCTATATTTGAGGAATATGAATTTAACTAGCCTCAGCGTCTAAATTCCAAGCAACAATTTTTAACATGATTCCTGTTGAGTTCGATTTTTCATTTGATTTAGACTAGGGATGTGTAAGCAAATTTCTACTTTGTTTCGTAGCCGTTAGACAAATTTTACAATTTTTGATTCGACCATACATAATGTGAAGGACATCGTACTATTTTACTTCCAAGGGTGCTACACAAAGAGACTTTATTTTGAAATCAAAGGTTGAAGAACTTCTTTTTACTGTTATTATTGATGATTGCATATAAGTTTTTAATAAGATTAAGTAATTCTATTCATTTGAAATGGTAACCTGATGTTTTGTGCAAAAACTTAATTTTATTTGTTTTTATTTTAGAAAAGTGTTCACAATGTTCACATAACTCAATACACTAATTGTCATTAGTTTACACATTTTTGACTGGCCTTAATTGTTGTTCCAATATTCAAAAGTGGCCCGCCAATTAAAAATGTTACATACATCCCTAACTGGTTTCAGAACTGCCGTCAGTTTTGTTCTATCACGTCAATGTTTTTCTACAGTTTACTGTCTGAATAAGAACAATTGTATTGTTTGTCCGTAAGTAATTGTATTGATCTACAAATTGGTTTTATTATTTTATTGATAAGGAGCGAGAATTTTTTTTCAGATCTAGTGTTTTTAGGTTGATTCCTAGTCAAAGAGCATTCGTGAAGCAAAAATATTTTGCATATACTTCGGTAAAATTTGCTGATCAAGACAAATGCTAAACCCCCTCTCCAGGTGTGCAAGCAGTGTGTCGAGAGTTTATGAATACGAACCATGGGAACACGTGATAAGTTTGAATTCGGTATACCAATGATTTGACGAGAGCCAAAAGATCATTGCAAAGACTTACTTTTGTTTACTGAATTTCGGAATTTGAATTCTGTCAATTGTGAAAGTTCAAAATCTTAGTGACAATGAAAAATACTTTTGGAATGTTATAAGAAGTATCTCAATTACATTTTTATTTCATGCAAAATATGATAAATCCAAACATTTTATAATGCGTAGCTGAAAAATGAGAGAAATATCGTGAAATTGTGAAGCACCTAAAATATACATAAAATTTAAGAACTTAAGGTTGTCTGATTCCAAAGAGATATTTTAAGTATTTAAAAATCAAGAAATCTTTCATTTTCTCACGCTTGACTCGTTCTGCAAAAAACAGAAATATTCTTAAAACTATTTCTAATTAGTGAGCGTTTCTTGTGCTGACATCATGTCTCTAAACGTGACCTTCAGTCAAAATAGACTTAAGTAGATGCTAATATCAAAGATTTCCGTAACGCCCTAATCATATTTCTCAGTCCCCTTTACTACTTGATGTCAAAGTTTAAGCACAGTTTCTTGAGCCTTTATTTACATGTATGTCACAGATGGCATGAATATCGCTTAACGACTAGACAGCAATCAATATAGTACTTACGATCACTTTTATGGTGGGAATGGAAAATCATTATATTGATACTTTATGTTTAATTCAGAGAAGATAAAAAGTAGTACTGATAATATGTTGTATACAGGAAAGAACAGACAACACCGATTTATAAAAATATAATCTGCCACTTTTCTTTTCCTTTTATTGCGAAATGTACGAAATGGTCGAGTGAGTGAGGGAGTCAAAGACGGCTGAGATGTACACAAGGGCGAGATACGAATCCTCAGTGAATCACTTCTTCGTTCTGCTTTCGGGAGACTGGTACAGGTCCCTCTAAAAACATTGAATCATCTTAATTTCTACTCGCTTCTCGACTTTCACAAGTCTCGTACAGGACCATCTCAAGGCACCGAATCATCTTAATTTCTACTCGCTTCTTTACTTTTGCGAGTCTCATCAGCTCAAACTTTTCTCTACCTCTCAACCAAGACAGCTTAACGTCTAATTGCTCTTCTGTCGGTCGTTCGTCCTCTCGGGTCGTCTTTCCGTTGAGGTTGAAATCTTCTCTGATTTATATAACTTTCCGGATACCCACGCAATCCTCGTGGTCCAACGTCCCACCTTAAATTGCACGTGGACACGCCTCCAGTCTATTATGTACTCCCACGCAACTCACGCAGCACTTCCTCTAAAGAATACCTGTGTCCTGTTCATCTTAGGAAACAAGTCGACATCTTGTTATGCTACCCATACAACTTACGCAGCATTTCCGCTCGGGCATCGTCCTGTTTACCCTAGGAAACAAGCGCCCATCCTGTTATGACAAAAGAATTTTCCTATCTCTATCAAACAAATACAGCTCAAGCTCAAAAACCAAGAGGAATATAGATGTAGTTGTTCATTAATGCAATTGTGAATCAAAAGGAGTTGTTGATCCACATGTACAGGTTTTAAACCTATGGAATTGTATCAATAATAATAATAATAATCATATTGAAACAAAAGGAATACAACAGTAGGCGTAGACTGAGTGGAAGAGGTGATTCACTGTGAATTGAGCAAGAGACTAAAATTTGGCTTCGCTGACAAATCGTATATGCACAAACCAGAATCCTTAAAAAATCAGACGCAAAAAATTCTCTAAGAGATACGAATGAATCACCAAATCCCGACCAGAACTAGTATTAACAAGAAAAAAAATTATCTAGTGGATTTTGCCGTTCGCGCGAACCATAGAGTAAAAATAAAAGAACATGAAAAAATAGACAACTATTTTGATCTTGCCAGAGAGCTGAAAAGGTTGTAGAACACAAAGGTAATGTTGATAACAATTTTAGTTGGTGCGCATGGAATGATCCCTAAAGGCAAAGAAAAGAAACTGGAGGAACTGGAAATCAGAGTAAAAATCGAGACCATCCAGACCACAGCACTGATAAAATCAGCTAAAATACTCTGAAGAATCCCGGAGTCCGGAGGAGGTATGCTATTATTCATAATAGGTCTGCAAATTAATTTTAATTTGGTATTTGGATTATGATATCATATAATTATGTTCTACACGTGTTTCAGACTTTACGTTTTCTTCAGGAGATGTATGATGGCTAGGACACCTTTAGTCTTTAGTTTCTGTCTTTATAGTGAGGATTATTTCGATAGGGTTTCAATTCCAATATTTGAGTCGGGGAATATCCTATTGGAGTTAATTGTCCGTGAGGACCTTTGGTCACTGCTAATGTTTTTTGTATGTATGAAATATATAAGTTTGTACTCTGTTTGAAATGTGTGTGTGTGTGTGTGTGTGTGTGTGTGCATTCACATACATGCCTGTATGCTCATGTATACACACACCCGTACGCACACATATTTTTAGGATTGTTATCCTATCTCTCTCTCTCTCTCTCTTTCTCTCTCTCTCTCTCTCTCTCTCTCTCTCTTCGTATACACACTTTCACATCAATGTCTATTCATATATACACATATGTTTTTCAGTATCATGAGTTGAGTTTAATGTGTGTGAGAACGCATTTGACTCCACATAGAAATATATTTTAAGCTAGTTTCTGCGTGTATACGTTCGTATATGTGCATGTTAGTATGGAATTAAACTCAGTGTGTGTGTGTGTGTGTGTGTGTGTGTGAAGTTAGGCTCTATTTAATGTTGGTTTAAGTCTATCTATGAAGTTTTTCTTTTCATTCGGAGAAACGTGTCTATTATATTGGCATTATTTTAAAGTTCCTTAACTGCGTTCATTTTGTTACATAAAATTTTCGATTTTCTGATTATTTAATTTTGCCTTTATGTAAAGAGATTCTATTGTTCATTGCTTGAGTACAGCTAATGTATTCTTTTTACAGTTAGAATATTTAATTATGTAGACAAATTTTTTTGAATTGCAGCTTAAATTTATCTTTATTATGACTGTTGTTTTGGGGTTTTCGATGGTGTAGAATTTTATTGCTATGATTAGATTACATACTCAACGTCTTTTGTTTTTACATTGCGAGACTCCATGCGTTGTGTGTTTGTAGCGAACTGTTATTTTCTAAACTATGATATTACTTCTCTAATAAACAAGGTTAGAGATTTAGTCGTCGCTAACAGTTGTCCTAATACAACAAAATAAATATTTACGAAAGTAGAAAAGAACATTAAAAAAATAATACAAATTATTAGGCTTTTGACAGACATGCAAAATAACAAATTTAAACACATAAAAAAAGGAACAAACAACAATAACAAGAATTGGTAGGTCTATATACATATATGAGTTTATATGAAGTAAAGGGGTATGTGAATAGTACGTTTACAATGAGGGTATTTTACGAACAGAGATATATGGTTTTCCTTTTAGGTTTCTTCTTGTAAGAAATTTTATATCTAAAAGAATATTTTTAAGTTTTGTATTTAGTAAATATAGTTACTTACAAAGTCCTGTAATGAGTTTATAATCTTGTGGATATATATTTAATCGTCAAGGTTATTTTCTCAAAAGGTCCTTCGTTCTTGTTTTATAGTCCCTTTACCATATAACTTGTCCGGAGTCCTGAATTCAACTGAACTTTCTTTTTAGGAAAGGGGGAATCTCTCAACTCGAAATAGGAAGTAACAAAGGGTCATAAATCAAATCCTTCTTCAGACAACTGGTCTAGCACTAAGGTGTTCTCTGGACTACTGGTGCCAATTTTGTTACATTTACTATTATCCATTTAACGCTGTTAAAAAAATTGTCTTTCTTCTCTTGAGAACAAGTGACAGCAAGTCTCCTTGTTCACATATTATTATTATTATTATTCAACATATATCCATATCTATTTAAAAAGGTTTTGAATTTGGGGTCCCATATGTTCCCCAAATTTTGATGAGCTTAATGTGTGTTTTGTTCATTTTATTTATTTTTTTTTTTTTGTCGTTTGTGTTTAATAATTTTTCTTGTGTTTTTTATATTTGTAATTTTATCATTGTTATGAAGTTATTCTCAATTCTTTGTTATTTCTGTGAATAGTTTTGGGTTGTTTTGTTGTATGTTGAGACATATGCTAAAGGTGGTTAATTGCTCGTTTTTTTTTTGTTGGGTCGTAGTTCTTTAGATTGTATTTTTCTGCTAATTCAAATCATTCAATTTTAAGTGTTGCATATATATATATATATATATATATATATATATATATATATCGCACCAGATTTTTACAATGTTATCTGCGAATTAGATAATGAGAAAATGGTAAAACAAGGAATGCTTCACATCACTTGTGATGTGAACAAGCATCATTAAAAATGAAATGATATTAAAGGAATTATACGATCAGAATAAATGATTTGTCTAAATATGTTTTTTGTTTTCTTTACTTTTAAAAATTGATGAATGGTAATAAATGGTTTTAAAAAATTTAGAGTTGATAAAAATCATAACTGAAAAGAAAACTACATTACCACCCCCAGGAATCAACACTGAAAAAAGTCATGGTGAAAACTGAAAAGGTCAACGAATTATTAAATCCTATTCCAAAGGACATTACCGAACTAAATGAGCTACATTATATTGGAATAAAACTAGGAAGCTATGCCGAAATACAAAACCTGGATGGAAAATAAGGCTAGAATGAGACATAAAGAAATTGCGACAACACACAAGAACACAATGGAAGGAAAAGATTTTCAAAAAGGAGACAAATGACAATACAAATGGAAAAAATACATCAAAATATATTGGCGAAAAAGAGAGATTCAAAAGGTACCGGGGCAGGGTTTAGTATAACAAATAAATCAGGAGTTTTCATACATGGAAACAGAAAGGCCAAATAGATAAATAACATGAACAAAGAGTTAAAAGGACTGGAAGGTCTTGAGTCAAACATACACCTGAACTTACTTGGAGCAACACTAAAGAAAATAGCAAATTAACCACGTCGATTTTCGTTTTAAAAATTCACGTCCAACTACAGCAGATTGGCTGAGCAACTGAGTAGACGCTTAGAAGCCAAAATGCCCGAATGGATGACAAAGAGAAAACTACCTTGATCCAGAAGTAACCATCCCAGCAGACATATGATGTTGATGATCCTAACTGCACCAATAAGAGAAAAAAATTTATACTCGCTTGAATGCCGCGGACTATTTCGATAAAAAAAAAGGAAGTGTGCAGCAAGGAAACAAGAGAAAAAGATGACTCTGCACGTCCTCAAGGAAATTAAAACAAGGCAGAAAAATGTGGACCTATGATATGATCCCACAAACTAACATGTTAGAATATCTGAAAATGTACAAAATATCCGACAGTCATGAACTTTCATCGCGAAAGTTATGGGAACTGAGAAGGAGAATTAGCAGCTGGAATACAAACGCTTGCCAAGGTGAAAATTCAAAGATGCATCTTCCAGGGTGACTTACTCTTGCCATTGCTAGTTGTCATAGCAATGATGCCAATCAGTTATATATTTAATAGGTGCGCAAAGGGCTACAAATGCACAAAATTAAAAGAAAAGATTAATCACCTTATATGGATGATATATAGGTGTTTGACAAAAATGAAAAAGAACTGGAGACCCTTATACAAATAAGATTATGTAACATTTGGAATTTGGCATTAAAAATGTGCTATACTCACATAATAAAGAGTGAGAAAAGAAAAACAAAGGGAGGAATTGAACTGACAAATCAGGAAAACATCAAAACAGTTGGAGAGAAGGAAAATTACAAGTACTTGAGAATATTGGAAGTAGATACCATCAAACTAGCAAAAAATTAAGGGAAAAATAATAAAAGAGTACCTCAGAAGAAAGAGAAACCTTCTTGAAAACAAACTCTGCAGCAGATATCTCATCAAAGAAATAAACACATGAGTAGTCCCCTTTGTAAGATACTTAGGGCCATTCTTAAAATGGACAAAGGAGCAACTCGGAAAAATGGACCAAATGACAAGAAAAATTATGACTATCAACCGAGTAAAGACATAGATTATATGTGTCAAGAAAAGAAGCAGGAAAATGACGTATCGGCATTGAGGAATTGCGTAGATGCATCAACACAAGGGTCTTGAGGAGTACGTTTAAAAGAGCCAAGTAAGATTGAGTGTAGCATAATTCGTAAATTATGTGTGTGATTGATAGAGGACTAGAAAAACTACAATGTCAAGAGGGTAAGATTTAGATATCATTCCTTTAGTGAGCGAATCGTAAAACGAAAGGTTCACGTGGGTGCAGAATCACCGTTGCTGCATCTTAACGGTGTTGAAAGTCGCTTCGGTCGAAAGGTGTAGACTCGGCTGTCTAAGGTTCTTAGCGACAGCAAGTCTTGATAATCAGGATAGTCTTGGTGTTCGGTGCAGTTCGAAGGTGTAGCTGTTTGGTCGAGAACCTGGAGACGGTCGAAGAGGTGGACGTATCTGTTTCAGAGGCTGGATGATCGTTATTCCGGTTTATTTGTCCATGGTTAACAGGCGGTATGTCGACGTTGCCTTGGAGTGCTGATGAGAGTCCGATTAGAGTTCTTGCTTGAAGACAGGAGTGCCGGTTGTCGAGTAGGCGTCTTCGGGTAGGCGTCGTTGGTCGGCTGGTCGCCGCCGGACGCTAATGGTTCAGAACAAGGCTGTCAGTTAAGACAGGTAGGACAGGAATGTCTATGAACTGGAACGACGATTCGCAGTCGTAAATATGAGATTCTTCATTATGCTGGCCCGAATAAGAACAGTTTGTATAGCATGGTCGTGCAGTCAGCGGATGGTTAGGTCGGCAGTAACGGCTTCAACGGTCATGCAGGAACGGGTGCAAGCTGGAGCGTTATTGGCGTGAGGTAGAATTGGCTGCGACTGGAGCATTTTCGGCGAGCAGGGGCGTGATCAGCGAGCAGTAGAATCAACTGCGAGCTGGAGCGTGATTGGCGGGCGGTCGAGTTTGTCTACAAAGGGCAGGTTCGACTGCAAGCTTAGCACGTGTTTCGCTTCAAGGCAGGGGAGGGGTCCGCAGAAGGCGATATCGCTGTGACATAACAGGCGTGCGCTTCGGCTGTGAGCTTGAAAGTGATTAGCTTCCGAGTAGAGTCAATCGCGATTAAACGGGATCACTACGAGCAAGGAAGAATGAGCAGCGTGGATTTTAGAATAAAATCAGTACATTATTGTTGTTTTTTGTTTGTTTGTTTTTTTTGGGGGGGGTGTTTGTTTGTATTTTGTTTTGTTTTTTGGTGGGGGGTATTTTTTGGAAGAGTGATGCAATATATAGTCACAATGAGAAAGAAGCGAGAAATATTGTTTGATTTTTGTCTTGCAGAAAAAAATATAAAAACATATGAAATTGATTTTTCTAACTAGAGAAGGAGGGAGAGAGAGAGGAAGGTTGAAGTCGGAGAGATCACTGGTCAAAACAACGATGAGGAGGAAATGGGATTGCCAACAGAAAAAAAATCAATCTTTAAGAAATGGAAAATTTTGATTTAATTTTGGAAGTAACCTTATGACGTGTGAATCACGTGATGAGAAAAAGGACCACCCTCTTGTAGAGAGAAGGACTGAGAGGAAGGCAAAACCCCATTGTAGCAGTCGTGGAAGAAGTTGTATGGAGGCAACCAACCTCTCCCTCTGATGGCAAGCACAGGGATTCACTGTTGGGGTAGCAGAGAGCAACTGTGAATGAAATTAATTTGTTGAAGATTAAGGGCCGTAAATGAAATACGCCCACTTGGAAATAGGAGAAACAATTATATAAACTGGGTTTTTGCCGAAAAGCGACAGTTACGACGAGAGACCGTTGCGAAGTTGACTCGAAGCAGGAGGGAGATGTTATGAAATGAGCTTTGCACCAGACTCGGAGATAACCAGACCCTCTCACATCTCTGTTGTTTCAACAAGATGAAGATAAGATTAACGAAACACAATGAGAATACTTAGTGGGTCTAAGTGAGAAAAACTGACCGTGGACTTATACTGACCGCTGCAAGATAGGGGCTAGATTCCGAGACATTCTGCTTTGGAGATGGAACATTTAGGGGAATGAAACATTGAAATAACAACATTTATTTTCGTAACTGTTAATTTTCTTTTTCTGGCTGAAAACATTATTATATTATTATTCAACTCCGTGTTTGTTCGTTCTCTGGACTTAAACGTTTTTTATTGAATGATCAGCCGGTCCGGTTATTCGGCTTTAGGCGTAAACACTGGATCCAGTTGTCTAGATCTAAAAATTCACAACGTGGGCAGATAACTGGTTCAGTTGAGATTTGATTTCCCACCTGGGAAGGTCAGACGTCCAGTGGTTGAGTGAACTGCTGGGTGACAGTAATTGGTGCGCTTAGAACGATCACAAAAGGCTTAGAAGAAAGATTGGAGGAATCGGAAATAAGTGAAAGAATCGAGATCATCCAGACTACTGCATTGTTGAGATCAATCAGAATACTCAGCAGAATCCAAGAGACCTGAGGAGACTTGCTGTCACTCAGACTCCAATGAAAGACTACCATCTTACGCTGGTGTAAAGAAACTCGCTAGGAGTAAACTAATAGTAATAATAATTTTAAAATGTGATATGAAAACGTAATACTTAATTCCAACCAGAAGACCAGATTTGCTTTAATTAATAAAAAAAAAAGAACTTGTCAACTTGTAAATTTCGCCATTCCAGCAGACCACAGCGTAAAAGTAAAGGAAAGCGAAAGACTGGATATAAATACTTGCTCCTAGCAAGAGAACTGAAAAGGTTAGAAATATGACAATGATACTAATCATATTTGGAACTCTGAAGTAACTGGAAAATAAACTGGGGTAATTGAAAATCTGAAGAACTGAGACCATCCAAACCACAGTACTACTGAGATCAGCTAAAGTACTTTAAAGAAAACAGAAACGCAGAGTAGACTTGCTGTCACTTAGACTTCATTGAAGACCACCAATTACTCCTGGTTTGAGAAAATGGTAGTCGTGAAATAATAATGCAACTTAAATTTTGTTTACTGGTTATTAGTTAAATGTTGTTTTATCATTCTTATAACTTTTCTATTTTACTTCATTTTCCTAGCGTTACCATTACTGATAATAAATGGCGTTTGCTTGACAAGCCATCAACAGTTTCCCGTTTTAGGCCAGACAGGATTTATTTGTGTTGTCACACTAACCTAGTTTTTATTCTATTTTATTGTATTTCTTGTCACCTGAGTCAATATTCAGGACAAGTACTTAGCTGAACGGATATTTTCCAACAGCAGAAATTAGGGATTTGTCCAAAGACTTCCATATCCACCTGTAGTTCCTCTCCCCAATATTTCCCTTATCCTTTTTCATATTTATCTAATTTTTAAAATATATTTTGTTTCTTTTAAATATGCTTTACCTTACTATTGTTACATCCACCTCTCTCTCTCTCTCTCTCTCTCTCTCTCTATCTATCTATCTATCTCTCTCTCATATATATATATATACCCCTTTTTTACTTCTTCATTATGGCTTCATAATTATTCTGGATATGATATGACTTAGCAGTATCTATTCTCGAGTGTATGGGGAAAATATAGAGGTGCTCCTGGTGTAACGGTTATTGACGTAGGAAGTGGACTCGGCTAGCTAAGTTCAAACACTAGATGAGGCTGTTTGCATTTCACCTACTGTTTGTACCCTTGGGAAAGGTATGAATCCAACTGTTCTACACCCCCACTAATGGGTAAATAGCAGGGTAATCAGGGTTGTGTAACGTTGGTAAGGCAACCGGTCTAAAGAAAGAAAGCTGAATTCAAACCAGTTGTAGACCTAGAGAAAAAATGGGCTGCACCAGGCTATCCAAAATGAGCAGGGCCCACAACCAGTGAGAGGTCGTGAGATAGTTTTGGAAAATAAGGATAAACTGAATTTCAGAGAAAATAGAAATGAATTCGACGGTATAGAAATATGAAAAAAACCGGAATGAATTGTATCCCTTGCTTTCCAAATAGTACTTCAAATGGCCGCTAAGTGACATGACCAAAGTACGATATAAAACGGCACAACAAAATCAGTCAAACTCTCTCTCTCTCTCTCTCTCTCTCTCTCTCTCTCTCTCTCTCTCTCTCTCTCTGTGAGTGTGTGTGTGTTCCGGCTTTGACAACTAAAGGACTTTTCGCTATAATATACTTTTTTTTGAATTTCAAGTCATTTCTGGTTTCATTCTATTAAGTTTGTTCTGGCAATTAATAAATTGTTTTATTGTGAAATTTGATATCCTCATTGATATGATCATTATTTTTATTTTTTTCATTAAGGGTTTTCGGAATTATTATCTTCATCTTGATTGTTATTTCCACAACGTTTCGGCCGACATGTCCTCCGGCCTTCTTCATGTGTTTGTCGAACTCGGGAATCTACACGGAACTTCGAACTACGTCCTTTATTGAATCCACTGGGGTCGCCTGTTCTGACTCCGCTAGCCATAACCAGGTACGAGTGTTAAGTATTCCTGTATTGTTATTCGCCTGCAGTCAGTGGAGGTTTCAGGCTCAATCTTGACTGCAGGCGAGTAACAATACAATAGAGATTATAACTGTTTTGATTCTAAGGTTGTTTAAGTTATTTCAATGATGTTTGTGGGTTAAATTACTTGGTAAAATATAATTTTCTTTTCATTTTAAAATGTAATATATTTCTGAAGATATAACATAACATATTAACATTGCCCTTATGATGGTTTAATATAAAAACCAAAACGTCTAACTTTAGAAGATTTTTCAACTATAAATAAACTCTTTCTCTGAATACTTTGTTTTATATATATATGTATGTATATATAACTTATCAGCAAAAACAATAGTAATTATAGTTGTAATCATAGACTTGAGGATAGAGACATGTCCACCGATCACTGAATCGTCACGGCAAAAATTCGACTGAGCCTACGAAAGAATGACACCCGAAAAACAACTGTACACTATGACAGGGACCTGCTTAATAACAGGGATTTTAGAGATAAATATACGTTAGCACGAAGAAACAAATACGATGCTCTACAAGAACAGATGAAAACACACACTCCGAATGAAGAATATGAGAATTTCGTCAACGTCTACCTAGAAACGGCAGCGGAGTTCATCCCAACTTAACAAAAAACAAAATTTAGATTCCCATGGGAGACATTAGCGGTTAGAGAAAAGCGTGAAGATGTGAAAACTTCCTCTAAATGCAACAGGAAGAACCCAACCAATACCAATACCAATGCCCTGAAACTTAAAAAGGCACAAAATTAATTAGCTAACATATACCAAAAAGAACAGACAGAATACATACAAAATCAGATCGATAAGATTAGAGACTCGGTTGAAGATAGACAATCTAGGATAGCATGGCAAACGATAAACGAAGTGAGCAGAAGGAAGAGTACTGCCAAAGCTAAACTGAAAGCTACCAGCCAACGAGATATACAATGCCCTACTATGCAACCGCATAAAACCCAAAATAGCACAACATACTTAGCAAGAACCGGAGAAATAGATCCACGACGTCACAAATTTTGACTATCCGTTGAATTCTTGAAGGTGTACGTTAAAAAAAACTACAGGCACCAATATTATTTGTTGACTTTACTAAGGCCTTTGATTCCATTCACAGAGGAAAGATGGAGCAAATTCTTCTCGCCTACGGCCTACCAAAAGAAACCGTCGCAGCCATAAGAAACAACAAAGTAAAAGTCTGTTCTCTGGATGGAGACACAGACTACTTCGACATAGTAGCAGGAGTACAACAAGGAGACACAGTAGCCCCACACCTATTTATCATCTGTCTAGACTAAGTACTTAGAGCATCTATTGATAAAATCAAAGAAAACGGTTTCAAACTAACAAAAGAAAGAAGCAGAAGGTACCCCGCAAAAACAATTACCGACGCCGACTATGTCGATGATATAGCGCTTCTGGCAAATGCATCCGCTCGAGCTGAAACCCTGCTACAATGTATGGAACGAGCCGTTACAGGCATCGGCCTCCATGACAATGGACACAAGACGGAACATATGTGCTTTAATCAAACAGGCAACATCTTCACACTAAACGGTAGCACTCTGAAACTAGTTGACAAGTTCACCTACCTAGGGAGTAGCGTCTCATCAACCGAGACAGACATCAACACGCGACTAGCAAAGGCATATGACCGAAAGTCCATAGACTTTCGGTCATATGGAAGTCAGACCTGACCGATAAATTGAAGCGCAGTTTTTTCCAAGCAGCGATCGTGTGGATACTGCTATACGGATGCACCACATGGACGCTGATTAAACGAATGGAGAAAAAGTTTGACGGCAATTACACAAGAATGCTGCTAGCAATATTGAACAAGTCCTGGAGACAGCACCCTACAAAGCAGTAGCTATACGGCCACCTACCACTCATCAAGAAAACTATGAAAATTAGACGAACCAGACATGCAGGACACTACTGGAGAAGTAGGGGCGAGCTCATAAGTAATGTACTCGTGTGTGGACCCCTTCACATGGACGAGCAAATGCAGGACGTCCAGTTCGAACCTAAATACAGCAGCTCTGTGTCGATACGGGATGTAGCCCTGAGGATCTGCCGAAAGCAAAGAACGATCGGGAGGTGTGGCGAGAGAGGGTCAGGAATATCCGTGCTGAGAGCGAGACATGATGATGATGATGATGATGATGGTAAAAGAAAGGTTATCCTAGTTAACCCCACTTTCTGTAAACTTTCTAATATTAATATAAGCAAGGACTTCTTTCAATCAGGACAACCCCTTGAATAAAATTTTTAACTGGAACAAACTAAAAACTAATTACTCTTGCATGAATGATATATCTAAAATAATTTATAATCATTACAAGAATTTAATAGATAAATTGCTAATAGATAATCAGCGAAAAAATAAATTACTTTGCATTGTAGAAATAAAGAAGATTACTTAATGAGAGGAATGTGTAATTCTGACATTTCAATCATACATCCTAGATGCATCAGGGAGGTCTTCAGTGATGCACTGTCTTCATCGCCGATTTCGGGTTATTTCTGCATCATATCGGCTCCGACAGTAACCCCGGCATGACTCTGGAAGAGCCAAGCCGCCTCCGTGATCGCGACGTGCTACGATCGTGCCTCTACCAAAGCAAAAAAATATATTAATAAGGCCGGACTTCGGCCGTTCTTATAGACATCTGTCATTCAGTAAACAGCCAATGAAAACAGGGCATTCCACACTACTCTACTATATATAATACCATCTTTACCTCATCCGGTTTCGGCTGATTACTTCAGCCACGGTCCAAATCATTTTGGCGACAGATTGATTTCGGACTGGACCTCTCCAGGTGCTGGGTAGCACTTTGGCCGGCAGTGTTGTCGGGGCGTGGATCTGGCCGAGTGTGTCTCGGTGCCTGGAGATTTCCTTCGGCTTCAGGGGGCCTTCCCCCCAGGCTTTCACTCCCTTAGGGGAGGTTAGGTTAATCTCCCGGCGCCTGAGGCGCCCCTAATAAGGGGAATGCCGACGGGGCCGTAGGCATTTTTGGGAAATGCTGGGCGCGTGTGGGCTACGGCCCTGCGCTCGGACCCACCGAAAAAAAGCCCTTGTGCCACACTTGCCCGTAAGGTGGGGCGTGCAAAAAATACCTCGGCTGGCTACTTTCGGATTCGGTACCGAGGTAAGATGTTATTTTTAATACTTGTCCGCGTCCATGATTTACACTTCACAAGACTTACACGAATCTCCCGCCAAATCTATCCTATACGAATACTTCCAAACTAACATGAATTAAGCCCCTACTCAAAACTATCCAGTCAGTCTTTAACTCTTACCTTATACCCTTATTCGGAGCCAAAAAAAGGAAAAACTCCCATTTATTTGGCTCACGCAATCATTTGCTACAAATTAACTCATACTTATTTGCCAAGATTTCCCTCCCCGTTTATCATTAATCTATACTCGTATTACCAATATAATGCATATTTCACAAAAAAAAGAAACGCTACTCTATTCAACTCCTTACATTCTAATTTATTACTATTACGAACCTATCTCCAGTCCCCCCCCCATTCGTCCCATGAACTATTTGCAATTAGATTTCAATCAATTAACTAAAACTGCTCGTGGGCGCTGGCAAATGAACTTATTAAAACCTTAAATTTGTAGCGGACCATAACCAGTATACGAGGAGAAAAAAATAAAAAAATAAAAACGGATTATTAAATATCCATCCCCACTCACAAACGCCCCCTGACATTTCGACTACCCTAACTTAATATTAACACAATATACACTTATGGTGTGTAATATGTCTCCTAGTCTTAATTCTTTTGGCTCCTCCATCGTCCTCTTTATTTCTTCCATGGCTCTGATCTCTTAAGCCAAATCCACTTTGACGCATTCAGAACTGTGTTGGTAATGCCCTTCAGCGCTATCGCTCTAGCTGCCCCGACTATACCAATTTTTGCTAGGGCTCTGCCCAAAGACTGTCCAGTAAAACCCCTACAACCAACTTCTACGGGGTCATAATGTATCTTCCATGACTTTTGTTGACATTGTTCGACCAGTTCTTGGTATTTGGACCTCTTCCTCTCATTAGCGAGAGTAATATGTTCCTCCCATGACACAGTCAGCTCCCAAATAATGCACTGCTTTGTGTTATCAGAGTGCAATATCAGGTCCGGTCTTAGCGATGTTACAGCTATGTGTCTGGGGAACTTCAGCTGAGTCTCCAGATCCACTATCAACTGCCAATCGTCCTCGGAAGATAACAGGTTCGTTTTCTCTCTCCTCTTTCTCTGTATCTTCTCTCCTGCTTTTACGAAGTTGATCTGCTTCAATTTCTTTCCTGGTTGATGTTAACTAGCCCTCATAGCTTTAGTCACCTCATTCGCAATTACCTTGAGTGCTTGATCCTGACGCCAACGGTACCGTCCATCACCCAAAGATTTTGGGCAACTACTAAGGATATGTTGTAAAGATCCTTTCCTAGCATATAGTTGACAATTTGGGGTCTCTATCTTCCCCCATATGTGCAGGTTCATTGGGCTCTGTAACACATCATACACTGATTTAATGAGGAATCGAATCTCGTTGAAATCTGGCCGCCAACAATCTAATCATGTAACCCTTTTTTTCTCTACATCCTCCCACCTTGTTCAGGCTCCTTGTTGACTCAGACCGACCATTTTACCGTAACGCCCTTCTTCTACGCCCTCTCGGACTTCTTCTAGGATGAGATGGCGTCTTTCTTTGCCCTGGGCACTGTTGGTATGCGTCGAGGGGAAAAAACCCAATCCCACTCTGCCTTTAGCTATCGACCCTAAGATATCTTTATGCCTAAGTCTCTCCTCCGCCACTTGCAACTCTCTCCTCGCACTCCACTTCCTGCCAGATCTTATCTGAATTCCTGCTGCCGCCACCTTTGGATCTTCAGACTCTGTATACTGTAGCAGTCTCTTGTCTTCATGATTTTGAATTCTTCCACGAGACTGTTGCAGGGAAGGCGCAACGCGTTGCTGTTCCCGTAGAGAGCTGCACCACTTAAGCATCTCGGCAAGCCCAGCCACCTTCTCAACCGATTACTAATTGCTCTATCTAACGATTCCACGGTGGTAATCGGAATATCATAGACGAGCAATGGCCACAATATCTGGGCCAAAACTGCATGCTGGAATAACAATGCCTTAAATCGACCAGGCAATCCAGATTTGTCGATCTTCGTTAGCCACTCCTCAAGGTCTTTTATAGCCTTCTGTTTTTCGGCTGTAACCTTCAGACTACTGTTGAAAGTCTTGCCCAAGCTCTTAATAGGCTTTTCGCTCATAGTAGGTATTGTTTCTCCTGCGACTATAAATCGGACTTTCTCCATGACCTTGCCCTTTTTTAATACTAGTGACCTGGATTTTACTGGCTTGAAATACATTCTAGCCCAGGTCATATTTCTCTCGAGACCCTTTAAGAGCCATCTACCTCCCATGACAGATGTCGTCGTCACGGTTAAATCATCCATGTAAGCCCTTATTGGTGATTGGCGGACTCCTGATCTAGACAAAGGGCCTCGGCATTCCACCTCTTCCGCCTTCACAAGCATGTTCATAGTCAATGAGAATAGGACGGCAGACATAGTACACCCTGTAATAATACCCTTTTCCAGGGTCTGCCACTCTGATGTTACTGAACTAGAACATGCTCTCAGCCGGAAATTCTTATAATAGTCTGCAATGAGATCGCATACTGATGGCGGTACGTGATGTCTCGTTAGGGCTTCCTCCACCAGTTTGAGGGGCATGGACCCGTAGGCGTTAGCGAGATCCAACCATAATACAGTCAAGTCTCCTTTGCTTTCCTTTGCTTCTCTCAGGAGCTGTGTCAGGACTCCTGTATGTTCAAGGCACCCTGGCATACCGGCTACCCCGCCCTTCTGGACTGATGTATCAATGTAGCCGTTACCAAGGAAGAAATCTGATAATCGCCTTGACAATAAACCGAAAAAGATATTACTTTCAGTGTTTAATAATGAAATTAATCGGAACTGGTCCAATAACTTCGAACCCTCCTCCTTCGGGATCCATACCCCCTCAGCGAATCTCCATTGCTCCACGATCTTGCCTCTCCTCCAAATGACTCTCAATATCTTTCACAGGATTTGTAGAATCCCTTTACACCGCTTGTACACAATGTAAGGTACCCCCCTTGGTCCTGGCGCTGAGGCGGATCTTGTGGCTCTCACAACTTCTTGCATTTCCTTCCAGGTTGGCAAGCGGGTGTCATATTGGACCACTGGTGATTTCTGATTAATTAAGCGGTTGTTTATACCCATATCTTGCTCTTTCGCAGGATCACTCATAGTATCTCGAAGATAGTTGTTAATTTCTTCCTCCGATGCCTCCAAATTCCCATTTCGCTTCTTCCCTAGTAATGTTCTTGCAAAGCCGAAGGGATTAGACAGGAAATTTGCCCGCTTCCTTGATCTTTCTTTCCTCCTCCTGTACCACTCCGCTCGCCGTAAAGTTTTTAATTCCCCTCTGAGTATTCCCCGGAGCTCCTCGAGGGGTTGACGCTCTTCTATACTTGCCCTTTTATAGAGCTTCTTAAGGGATCTTATTTCTTTCCTTAGGTCTTTCATTTTATTCACCCTACGGTTAGCAGTGTAGGGCATCCTTGGTTACCGGGGCTCGACGCAACCAAATCTCTCTGACGCCAAGCTAGTTATTATTGTCGTCATGAAACTTAGTCGCCTCTCCACGCCCCCCTTCGTAGCTGACTGGATTATCTCACAAATGTCATTGTCGAAGTCCTGCCAGGCTCCCTTGTTGTTCGCTGGGGGCCATTTAATCTTCTTACGGGACTCCTTGCCCAGAGTGAGAGGAACTGAAGTTTGGAGGGACTGGGCGCTGTGGTATGACTCCTGTCTCTGCACCTCCTCCGTTTTACCAGGGCTTGCACCTGCACGTTGCTCCCGGTTACCTCCCTCCAGACATTTCATCCGGCTTTATTGTATCTTCAAGCCTCTTTGGTTTTTGCGCGTCTTACCACAAATGCATCTGCTCAAAGTTGGTTGGGCATTCCTGTTCACTTTCGTTAAATCCATCCTGTTGGGGATCTCTTCCGCCCCCCTCTCGGGATCCCCTGGGGGTATTGTGCATTTAGGTTCGTCGTAGCATCCTTCTTGGTTGCTCCTCACGGAGCGTGCAATTTGGGTTGTTAACCCATCTTGCCCCACTACCTGTCTTTCCGGGTCGCCAGTTGCCTCTCCAACCGTCACCGAGTTTATTCCCTGGATGCCACCTGGTCTGTTCCCAGTCGTCACTGTTGTTACCAGCATTCACATTTCAATCATACATCCTAGATGCATCAGTGATGCACTATCTTCATCCTAGATGCTTCAGTGATGCACTATCTTCATCGCCGATTTCGGGTTATTTCTGCATCATATCGGCTCCGACAGTAACCCCGGCATGACTCTGGAAGATCCAAGCCGCCTCCGTGATTGCGACGTGTAACGCTCGTGCCTCTACCAAAGAAAAAAAAAAATTAATAAGGCCGGACAAAGTGGTTTACCTAGAAACTTTTTTTCCTAATGGAAAATAGTGGGGCGGAGAGGGTTTATATTGGAATCTCAATTATATGGAAATTTGCTCAGTAAGAAATTTATATATCAATTATCATACTTTGAGCACTCCTTGAGATTTATAAGAATCCTCTTATATATTCTGAAACAGAATAATTCCCAAATCATGTTCTTTGGATATACGTATATATATATATATATGGAAGTAAATAAGGAAATTTAATCCAACAGTATGAAGAAAAATAGAAAAAACGAAATAATCCAAATATATATTTAAAGATTCTGTGGTACATGCAAAATTTTAAAAGTGCTTTTAAAAGTGTATGCATTTCAAAATAAATTAAGTTATCTAAAAATAAATTAAAATATCTTAAAATTCTAAAGAAGGGAACCTTCATTTCGGTCACGTCCCATCAGAGAATAAAAAACTGTGACAGACAAGTATCGATCAAAACCAGACATGGGGTTGTGACCGTCGAAAAATCATGGGGCGGGGAAGAAAACTGTGCGAAAAAAAAAAAATGAAAATTTTCCGTAAGCCTAAAGAAGCGGCGAGGGTAATAATGTTTTCTTCACGTGATAAGTTAGGATTGGGTGAGTTAACAGTAATGTATAAAATTGTTTTTGTACACACAATGTAGGTTGGAATTTTGTGATGAGGGAGCCCCGAGTACGAGTAAATATAACTCGTTACTTGAGATGCTATTTGTTTAGCATCTCACCATGCTAGTGTAGGGTACAAAATCTTTTTAACGTAGGAGCCGGGCGAAAGGCCATAGCCCAGAAACGCGCGGAAGCTCCAAAATGCCTTCGGTCCGTCCGCATTCCTTTGAAAATAGATCCCTGCCGGTGCAGGTAATAGCCTGGAGGGGGCGGCCTCCTGAGGCCCAAGAAGTGCCAACCTCAGGTTACGAGAAAGACCAAGCGAAGAAGACCACATGAGCCGTTACGTGTACCACCTAACGCGGCCGACTAGTGTGTGGCCCGTCCGCAAGGCCTTAAACGTTGTTTGAGGCGGCAAGATGAAGAGTAAGACAAGGCCTTTTAGTGCGGGAGTCAGACATAGGCTGAAGTGCGCGTGCCACAAATTCTTGGCCCCATCAGCATTCCCCATATTGGTTTCTTTATAAATCAACTATAGTGATTTATTTAATACTAAAACAGTAATAATACTATAAAGGAGTTCACGCCTTTCCGCAGGGTATTAATCCGAACGTGAACGTAATAACGTGACTATACATATATATGTGTGTCTGTGTGTGTGTGTGTATGCGAGTTGATGTGCCGTTTTTGCTGGGTTATGGTTACACAGACGCACATTTAAATATACATATATATGTATATTCATATATATGCGTGTGTGTGTGTGTGTGTGTGTGTGTGTGTATTTGTGTGTGTTACCGTAACCCAGCAAAACGGCATATCAACCTTTTTGAATAAGGTGGCATGAAAGGACCGTTAAAATCGGTCTTTCAGTACAGCTAGTTGGTAGGGAAGAGAGTCGAGTCCCTTCTCACTAAGGACCAATATTAGCGTTAGTATATGCGAACAAATTAGTATATATAAGCATTAATGAAATACTAACTCTGAATAAACGAAAAGAAAGATAATATAAGATCATTTACCCTCAGAGAAACATTTAATATATACTTTATATACGTAGTAGCACTGACAAGAATACAACAACGTGTCTTAAGAGCTTGACATATGCATATATTGTTCTATGAACAGGCAGTATGTGGAAGGGTTACAAAAAGTGGAAATGAGTTTACTTGATGATTAGAGTAAAATGGTCATAGTAAAAGCTGAAGATAACACCACTACTGTTTAAAAAAAACAGAGACAAAAGAGGTTTCTGGACTGACATGTGAGAGCACCCAATGGACTCACCTATTTCTTAAGAGAGATGATTATTTATTGCCAACACCAAAACAGAAGTTATGATTTTTTTCGAAATCGACTGAATGATATAATCTTTTATCTGAAGATGTACTATTTGTTTTTGTTGTTTGTTTTTTTTTTGCAAAATGAAGTTTTTAAAAAGTTTATTTTTCTCATTTTCCAATTTTTGTGAGCTCCAAGTGCCACATTTTCCAGCAAAAATGGCTTTTAAAAAGCGTTACTTTTTTAAACCATGAAATATTACTCAGTGGGAAGGAAATATGACCCGCAAAAAGAATGTTGTATGAAATGCAGTTATACATGGTGCCTTCAATAAGTTTCCAGACTTTTTTGCACAGGCATTTATAATTGTCGTAAACTCTTGAAATTTCAGTATGTTATTGCTATACATCTTATGAGATGACTGACCAATTTTTATGATTTCAGGTTTGGATAAACAGCTACAGCAGGAATTGGAATACACCCTACAAAAACCTGATTGTCACAGCTGGTGAATTTCAAAAATGCAATCTGACACTTTAGAAGAACGATATGCAATAAAATTCTGTTTTAAACTTGGAAAAAATGCCACAGAAACGTATGGAATACTTCAGACTGCTTTTCGACCATCTTGCATAAATAAAGCATCAGTTTTTGAGTGGCATAAGAGATTCAAGAAAGGCAGGGAATCTGTGTGAGAGGTGTGGGAGGAGTAAGGAAGTCAATACACCAGAGTTGATTGGCCAAAGGGTTAGGGCTAGGGTAACTATGTTGAGGTTTTAAGGGAATTCAGGAAGAGATTCCTTGGGAAGAGGCCAGCACTCTTGAAATCGGGTCAGTGACATTTCCACCAGGACAATGTACCAATCCACAACTCCATCCTTGTCACAGACTATTTGACCAAGATGGGCATCAAGACAGTTGTTCACCCTCCCTATAGTCCTGACCTTGCTCCCAGTGACTTTTGGTTATTCCTTAAGCTCAGAGGCTGTCATTATGAGACAATTGAGGAGAGGAAAGAGGCTGTGACGAAGGTCATTGACACGCTCACACAAGAGGATTTTCCATGGGGCCTTCCAGAAGTTTTTGGAACGGTACAACAAGTGCATTGCAGCTGGAGGAGATTACTTCAAATTGTCTAGAGTTTCGCATGTGTACTATCAATAAAAGTGCCCATACGAAAAACTACCTGGAAACATATTTAATGATCCTCGTAGTTACACAAAGCACGGTGTCGTATACATCAGTGAAAAGTTTGAGAGATGAAATGTGCGAGGGAGCAAATTAAAGTGAGAGACCGGGTGGAGAGAGTAGCATAATGGGAATGAATTTGGTTACTTCGAAATCCTTTTTTTTTAACTCTCTCTCTCTCTCTCTCTCTCTCTCTCTCTCTCTCTCTCTCTCTCTCTCTCTCTGTCTACTTACTGTTGTTATTTAAACTTTGAGAGCTCTTTTAGTTTAGCAGGCCATTTTTAGGAAGTTCTTTTCTCACTGGGTGGCCCAAACTTCTGGCCTTTTACCACAACTAAGATAAGCTGAGTAAAAAACTAAGCTTTGCTTGATCTGGCACAAAGACTTTTGGTTGCTTACAGTACCTGTAACTAAGTCGTCACTAATAATAGTCTTTTCGATATAGTCATAAATGGGGTCATAACCAGAAGTATATAGGATAAGCTTTTCCTATATACATTAACATATAAAATGCTTCCCTGTATTGGTTTTCAGCAAAATCTTTCACAGCCCATAGACAAAAGGGAGTATTTACCGGAATTTTCTGAAAAATGTGCAAATGTGAAAACGGTGTATGTATTGAGCAGAAATCTTTATAATCTAAATTTTATAGCATTGCTCCAAATATTGGTATGATGAATATATATATTAAAGTCAACTAACTATTTACTGAATTACAAAATTTTGCTGACAGCATTATTTTTAATTACTTGTACATTTCTTCCTTTATCAATAAGCAGAACTTTTTTAATCAAAAAGTTTAAGCATGGGAACATCTAGTCAATAGTATATTGAATATTTGTAAGTTTGATAAGTTTTTCAAAAATTATAGACCGACCCAGGAAACCTATCTATTTTCTCTACCCATACATGTACAAGTTCTAATATTTCCAAGAAAATTATGGGAGAAAAACTGTCTTCTCACAATGACTCAAATTATAGCACATTATAAATGTTAAGGAAGAGTCAGATGTAGTTTTCCTGACAAGAAAAGTTGCTGAGAATATCAAGTCATACGTACAATGCAGTGAAAGTGAAAGGGTCCTTAGAATAAAGTCTAATCAAATAAATCAAAGATTTTCCTCGAGAAGTTGTCCACCTCGTTTTCTTCGTCGGAATCATTATATATATTATTAGGGTCTATGACAGAATTGTTGTAAGATGCCCGTCTCTACAATCTTGTGCACTGAATAATCCATAATGTATATAATCTTGTTCCATACAGATATTGGGAGGATAACTTGCAATTGTAGTGGATGAATTACATATTTTTAAGGATGATTTACAATTGCAGTGGATGAACTGACTAGAACCAAAACTTTGTTTACAAGATTCCAGCCTCATTTTGTTGCATCAAAAATATCTACTTGCAATCCTTTCAATCGGTAGACTTGTAAACGTATACACAAGGAATGGTAAAATGCTGCAAGTTCTGTGGTAGGAAGTTCTCAGGCTGCACTTAAGAGCATTTTGACATCATTGACAGAATGGAAAGTAGCGCTCCGCCATCTATAATACATACTTCAACTTCATTGGTGATTAATGTCGAGTCGCTTATTCAGAAGATTTAGACATCTGTGGCTTTCTCATGAGATCATCTTTAAACAGCGCCGTTTGTTCATGTGTATGTTTGTATGCGAAATGATCCTGAATGTTCTCATCTGATTGTGCCAATGCAATCAAACTAATTAACAAGATTGAAGGATCGGTATTGATCTTTGCTAGGCTGTTTACACCTAGGAGACCATCTTTAAGAAACGTCTTAACCGGAATGTTCCTCTTACAGCTTTTTCAGTACATATTCCACCAAAAGATGCTTGAACTTTTCGCCTACATTCTCCGCATCATCGCAGTTGACACTATCTTAAGCTGAGGCTATAATACTGGTGGATGGAATTTTAATAACTCTTAAAAGTCATATGTTTCATTCACATCAAACTAAGATTAGATCTTCGTAATATTTTGGTTGTTTCGTTCGATATAACTATTGGAAAGCTCTTCATTTATTCGCAGTAGTAAATTGGGAAAATCGTTTGCTGCATTGTATAGCTGGTGCACGGATGCAATGTGCTAATCCAAGTAACCCTGACAATGACTCGACATCCGCTAGTAATACCACCTCTACTCTTCAACAATCTCATTAGCACCGGCTCTATTATCAGATCAGTTGATTATCAGATAATTTACTGTTGGCTTGGATGCTAGCGGGCACTGTCCAACAAAGGCAGACTTGAGGCCGAAAGGCCCTCGGCTTCAGCTGGGCCACCTTCAGGTGGGCGATCTGCAACATTGACACTTTTATCACCCTTACTGTCCAATGTAAGCTATAATCAGGCATCCGTGCCTGGACCCAGATTTAGGTCCATGTCCAGCTAGGCTCATCGGGCCCACATTGCACTAAGTGGGCCGATGACCAACATATTCAAGCAGGGCTTAAGCCTCGACTCGTGCCCGACCTTCCCCTCTCTTAAATCCCCACTATAATCGACCTACGGGTCATTGACCTTGTGTCAAGACTTGTTTCGACGAAGGCAGAGACAAATAAAGCTCTATTATCAGATCACTCCACAAACCTCCCAAAAACTAATCACTCTTTCATACATATCCAAAGCATAAAAACTGTTCATACTCCAACGGATAATTTTCAGGTAACGCCATCATTGTTTGAAGATAGAATTTTCGCACTTTTAACGTAGTTTATGTGTACAGTTGCAGCAAAAAGCGTTGTCATTCTTCTCACGGTTGTGAGGTGGAAATGTCAGTCCCCAGTTCTTACGACTGTTTCATTATTTCATTAATTCTACATAATATAAGTACTGTCACCAATAATTTGCAGTACAGGATTATGATAATAGATTATTCCGAATTTCTTAGAGCTTCTCGTCTTGAATGTAAAGTTCATTAGATGTTTAGTATGGATCTTTGTTGACGTTGACAGAGAGGACATTGTGTTCAGCAGAACTTCAACTTACTCCTCTCTTATTTTCAATTTCGGTTTGTTCTAAAATATTACAAAAAGACGGGGATTAATAAAATGTTTGAATGCGACTCAGCATGGTCAAAATAATGTATATTACTTAATTTTTTTTCTTGTGACTTTTGCATTGATAGTGCAATTTTAAAAATCAAAGTCACACATAGTATTTTCACATCTTGGGGGTTCATGCAGTTGATAATTTCCCCAAATTTGTAACCCTCTGATTTCATAAAATTTGTCTAAAATTCTCTCTAACTTATCAGAAAACGCCTGAAAATATTGTTGGTCGTTTGATTTGTTGATTGTTGTAACAAATAAGAACGTTGAACTGCAAAACCTAATTTCAAAATACAATATCCACTGATACATATATATATATATATATATATATATATATATATATATATATATATATATATATCGGTTTTGACATATTTTTAAAATTTCGCAATATATATATATATATATATATATATATATATTGCGAAATTAAAAATATATGTAAAAACCGAGTAAAAATGAACTTTAGAATTCGAAATGCTTCTCCCACAGTTCATTAAAGCAACTTAAAAAACAGAAGTTATAGTCTTGTCGATATAGACGTCATAACCGGAAGTAATTCGTGATAAAGCAAATTTGGTATGGCTCAAAAGCTTATCCTATGAACATTAACATATCAAATGCTTCCCTGTATAGGTGTGGGGCAAAATCTTTCACAAATTTTCCGAAAATGCACAAAAATTAAAACGGCGTATTGAAAAGTCGTTATAACAAAATAAATCTCACAGCACGTAATATTGGTATACATATTAAAGTAAATAAACTATTTACTAGTTGTCTGAATTTCTGAGACGAAGCTTGATAATTTTTTTATCATTCAGCGTTTACGAACTATTATCTTTATCGTTATATCCACAACGTTTGGGCCGATATGTTCTCCGGCCTTTTTCAGGTGTTTGTCGAACTCGAGAGCTTACACAAAGCTTCGAACTGCAGTTAGAATTGAACCTACAGATGAGTGTCTCTTTAAATGCGTAGGGAACCAACGCCTATAATCATTACGCTATGTGTCTTGCTGGAGAATTCACAGTGAATTTTGGGACTTATAAATTTAATGTTCTTACATCACTATGATTACTACTACTATGTATGATTTTTTACCTGAGTTCATAATCCGATTTTTTTAACCTAACATTTTGATTATTGGTTCCCATTTTGTATTCATCTCTATACTTGGTCTAATCAAAAGGTCACTGTAGCCCAACATATGCGCTGATTTCGTAACGTGACAATATATATATATATATATATATATATATATATATTGTCACGTTTTAGATTAAGGGATCCTTCATCACGTACAGTCAGTGATACAAAAAAGACTAAAAACAAAATCATTCAGGTCACTGGTTAATCGGAACGATAAGGAGAAACGAAGAGATTCGGAGGTAATAAAAGTAAAGAACAGATCTTTATTAACATATCGACCGAAATAGGAAAGAACAAAAGAGATCAATAGTCTCCATAGAGAATATGATGAATTGCATGCGAGAGGGATGAACGAGGTGTAATTTGGCAAGGTGTATGTTCGTATAGTATTGACAATCTGTTTGGGACAAAGATGTATGCGTTAAACACTTTTCTGTTTATTTTCTTCTCTCTCTCTCTCTCTCTCTCTCTCTCTCTCTCTCTCTCTCTCTCTCTTCTTTTTCCTTTATATTTTCTTTTATATAACGTATTCATCCTCCGTAAATAAAATCTTTTCACCTCTGCAGAATATTTCGTTCGGCGTTAAGATGCCTCTGATATGTCATATCGGGTTGGACGGTTCTTTGATGAATCAATTAGATTTCCGCGACATTTTATACCGGTGAATAATTTTAAGTCTCCATTGTGTGAATGTTCTAATCCATCAGAAATTCACTCCTCCGACATCGCTGTCATCATCTCAAAGAGCTTTAGATCCTTGTGTCCGCTCAATGATGTCACCAGTTCGGTTGTTTTCTTCCCTCCAAACGATTTCTAATCACCCGATCCTCGAGTGTCTGCCCCTGATGATAGAACTTGAGTGCTGGATGGTCGTACGTAACCTAATGCTACTCCGCTTACAGTTTATTAGTGGAAGGTAGTTTAAAATGAGACAGATCCATTTCGTGTTGTTATTTTGGGGTGTGGTCAAAGTAGGTATCTTTGTCTAGGTCTCCATACACCTATCACAATATATATATATATATATATATATATCAACGGAACCCCTGTGAATTAAGGCGGATTAATCCAAAGACAAGTCAACAAGGCTTTTCACCAGATGCTGGGCGGAAGAACTTCTGTGATAGAGAGAACTCCATCCTACCCCCAGACTGATTGATTAACTAACGATTCTAGGGAAATAATTAAGGAATTTTTTTTCTCTCTCTCTCTCTCTCTCTCTCTCTCTCTCTCTCTCTCTCTCTCTCTTCTTATCATTTCATTTCCTATCCTATTTTATTCATCTATTTCTTAAACTTTTGACCGACGTCCCAAGATTCGTTAAAGTGAATCTTGAGATAAAAAACAGTAATGAACTCTGTATGGCTAGAGGGGTGAAAAAAATGGTTCAAGCTAGAAATAAAAACAACTTAAGTGGATCTTACGAAAAAAAATAGTAATGAAATCTGTGTGGTCAAAGTGAGAATAAGTTTAAGCTAAAAGATTGAGACGATATAAGTGGATTCATCTCATTTTATGTACTGGTCATCTGGAAAGAATCAGCAGGGGGTACTGAATCTAAATTTTAAATATCTCTTTAAACAAAGCGTCAACCATATGTGGAAAAAGTTGGTCAGCTTGGCAATTTACATATCATTATGCATGGGCGTGCCAAGAAATCATCGAAATTCCCCCCACCAAATAATATAAGCACGGCACGACGCCCATAGATCAGTACAGATCAGATCAAGGAAGACGAGAGATCAAGAGAGACAGAGAAAGGCCAAGTGCAGAACCCATCCGAGAATAGTCTTAGAATTTGGGGCGAAACTAAGATTAGCTTAGAACTGGGAGTTCGAAGCAAAAGTCGAGACGAACAATTACTTTTTTGTTAAGATAACCAAGGGGCGATAGTTGCCTCCCTTACACCTTCTGTTTGATCTGTCACATTTCCGAACGAACGAACAAGTTTCGTAAGACCTTTTTCTTTCTTCCTTATTGTATTCTACACACTTCTGTAAGTACATATATAGTTAGATAAAAACAATAGCTTTGAGAAATTTGAAAGCGTTGTTTTCTTTCTTCCTGTATACTTTTGTGAACCGCGACAGGTACGATCTCTCTCCTAGCAGCGATTCTATTTCGGCGTGGATTCCAGCCCAAATTGGAAACGATCTGAGGTAGCTAAAATACTGCCATTCGGATCAAAATAAACACCGTGGCGAATGGTTACCGTTATCTCGGATTGGCAAGCAGAGCCGAGGAATTGAATATCGGTGAAAATTCCCAGGCGGAGCTAGACGTATCGGCCAGGGCTGGAGTCGCAACGTTAGACTTCATCAGTCAACAGCCAGGATCAAATTTTTCAGTCGGGAAACTTCTGCTACTCATCTATAAAGTATTGAAAATTGCACTCTTTGTAGATAATAAGTAAAGTTGGCGACCATAGTCGAGGGTAACCCAAAGGCTCCCTTTTCGATAGCTACTACACCAAGGTGTAGGGGAGGGCGCTACTCCTTCCCTGGAATGCTCTACTTTACCCTTGATCCGTACCTTATAATGCTGAGTGTTAAGCAAGAAGTCATCAAGTACCATTTTTTGAGTCTTTGGTATGACTCGACCTGGGATTGAATCCAGGTCTCCCGGGCCATTGGCGAACACTCTAACCACTAGGCCAATGTCCGGTGAAGATAATAGATAATACTTAACACAAACAAATAAGATAATAGATAATACTTAACACAAACAAATAAGAAACTAGTTATCTCCCTTGAAACTTGGACTTTTGTTTTTTCAAGTTGTAGAGGGCGCGTGGACCTTTAATTAATCTTCCCTCTTTTTTTTCACTTGAGTTCCTGAAAGTCAGCCATACTAAATAAATATATTTGTTACCGTGTTTTTAAACTATAATGAGGTCTTGTTTTGTTTATGCTTCTTGTATGAATAATGTTTGTTTTGTCACCAACAAAAGATTAAGATTTTCATTTTAATTCTTTTATTCTACATGTGGTGGTCCCACTGAGTATTTTATTCAACATTGGTTATGGGCCCATCTTCCTGGTCACCACATGTTAGAAGTCAGATCTCTTGTTTTTTCTGTTACCTGATCCAAAAAATAGAAAAATGAAAAATGAATTTTTAAAAAGGGACTCAGGAACTGGAATTATGGAAACTAAATTAAACATTGTACTGCTGAATGGCGCAAATTAGGCCACCTGGAAAATACAATCAAAGATGGCATTAACCAAAGATGGCTTGTGGAGTATCGCGAATGAAACGAAAACTGTAACTACGGAGGCGAATGCATACGGAAAATTCTTGTCCCGAAAGGATTGTGCTTTTTGTCTTGTCTGTTGATCCGTCACAAATACGAGTATATATAATAGGAGATCCTGTTGAGCCTAAAATTGTATGGAAAAAGTTAGCGGACCAGTTTCAGAAGACTTGGGCAAACAAATTAACGTTGAGAAAGATACTGTTTTCTCTTATGTTGAGAGAAGGAAATTTTTGAAGAATTATATGTTATCGGCGATATTATAGCGGAAGAAGATTGGGTTATATATCTCCAAGCCAGCTTACCTGATTCATTCAATATGTTGGTGACGACGTTAGAAGCTAATGCAGACGTTCTACGTTGGGAAATTGTAACAGAACGTCTACTTTACAATAACCTATCGATAACTGACCATACCTTTGCTAGTCGCGTATTATGCCATTTTCTGTAGACGAGACGCTGCTTCCGAGGTCGGTGAACTTGTCCACTAGTTTCAGAGAACCGCCATTTAGTGTGGAGATATCACCTCTTTGATTTTGATTAAAACACATGTACTTAGTTTTGTCTGCATTGACACGGAGTCCTATGCTACCTGCTGCCTTCTCTAGACTATGCTGAAGAGATTCGGTCTAAGCGAGTGTATTTATCGGAAGCGCTATGTCACTTGCGTAGTCTGCGTTGATAATAGTTTGTGCGGTCTATTGTCTACTTCTTGACTTTTCCAGTGTAAAGCTATTTTCTTTCATTAAATCTATCGACGTTCGAAGTACGTAGACTAGGTAAATTATGAACAGGTATGGAGCAAGTGTATCCCCTTGCAGAACACCTGCGACAATGTCAAAGAAGTCTGTGTCTCCATTCGGTGAGCGAACTTTTACTTTCGTATTTTATAGAGCATCATTATGGCTGCCGCAGTTTCTTTGGGAAGCCCATAAGCCAGAAGTATTTGCGCCATCTTTCCTCTGTGTATGGAGTCAAATGCCTTGGAGAAATCTTTAAATAATAGTGTCGCTTAGAGGATTTTTGCCCAAGCTCCTTCTAGAATACGACAGATTGTCAGAATTTGAGATGTTGTGGATCGGTTTCTCCGAAAACCATTTTGATTCTTCCTAAAAATTTTCTCAATTTCTGCTTCGATGCGGTTGAGTAGCAGAGCATAGTACATCTTAGCCATGATGGAAGTAAGGGTTATGCCTCGGTAGTTCTTGACAATTCCGGGGTCACCTTTCTTAGGAAAAGGGGGGATGTAGCCTTTTGTCCAACTGTCTGTTGTGTTCTGGTAATATATGGCGTTGTTGTATCGGAGCAGTATGTCGTCGAATTTCTTTGTTTTCCATACTTCAGGTGATCTTTCATCAAAACCGGTAGCTTTCCCGTTTTTAACTTTTGTTAGTACGACGAGTTCTCAAGTAAACTGTCCTAGTTTGACGTCTAGTTTATTATTAATAATTTACGTGATAGGTTTATCTGTAACTTTAGGGAATTTTCCAAGCAGATTCTTGAAATGTTCTTTCCACAAGTGTATTTGTTCTTCTTGACTGGCAGTATTTAGTTTAGCACTGGAGGTGCTCTTCTTTTTAGTCATTTCATTTACTGTCTGCCAGGCCATTCGAGACTGTCTATCTTCTACCGAGTTTCTAATCTTATTGATGTGGTGTTGAAGTTTCTGGGCATTAGCTGGATTTCTTTTTATTGCATAGGAATGCTGTTTTCACGTCGTCACGTTTTTCTTAACTGCTGATGTCTCCCACGGAACTCTGTTTTATCCTAAGTTTGGTTGGTATGCATTCTGCTGCTGCTTCCACGTGGGCATTGACGAAATTCTCATATTCATCATTCGGAGCAAGCGTTTCAGATATCTCCTGAAGGGCGTCGAATGTGTTATCGTATATTTATCGCTAATATCTCTATTGTTAAGCAGGGACCAGTCATAGCATGCTGTTTTGGTTATTTTTGTCGCATTCCTACGTAGGCTCAGACGTATCTTTGCCGTGAAAATGCGGTGGTCGGAAGATACACTTTCAAAAGAGGAGTACGCCTCACAATTTAAAGCGCTGTTAGTTCATTTCTTATTCAAGAGGATGTCATCTGTGTTTTAGCAGTATTTGCGTAAGTGTAAGTATATAGTTTTCTCTTCCCTGCCATGCCGTTAAATTCAATCAATCAATCAAACCACTCGGTAGCCCATGTGAGCAAAATCTATTGGAGATGATTCCAATCAGTATTCAAGATTAGAAAAACCAAAAATGGGTCCGTGAATTTCTGACGCCTTCCACCCCCACCAAAAAATTATTTCATTTGCTGATCAGCCTTATTATTTTTTTGTATGAAAAGTATATGGTTTTCTGGTTATTCTGGTGTACAGTGAATGATTAATTCAATTATACTTTTATAATCATTGCACTAAGATATTTTGTTCATATTTTTTCATTGACATATTTTTCTACAAAGGAGAAAAAACTACAGCTTTAAAATCTTATTTTATAATACTGTCTTTATTGAAAATTTTTAATTTATAGATGAGCCTACTCCAGGATGCGTGCTTAGTGTAACAGTTATCATCGTAGGAAATGGCATCAGTGACCCGAGTTCAAATCCTGGATGAGGAAGTATGCGTTTCAATTCGAGCTAATACTCTTGAGAAAGTATGATTGCATCTCTTCTCTCTTCGGATATGGGTAAATAGTAGTGCAAGGTTCTTTGGCCTTGGTAAGGCAACCAATGTAGGAGAAGGAAAACTCTGACTTTAAACCAGCTGTACTCGGCTTAATAAGTTGGCCTTGTGTCACATCTTGCGGAAGAGTTGAATAAATACATAGTCCAGGATGGGAAAGCAGTCTTGTTTAACTTTTTAAAATCTCTTTCTCAGTATATATATATATGTGTGTGTGTGTGGTAGAACTATTTTCGTCATCAATTTCTTCTTAAAACTTGCTTAATTTTCCTTTGCACCTGACAATATTTCTCGCCAGATAAGGGTCGAATGTACCTTAATATTTCAGTCACTTCAAGATAGAAAGCTGAAAAGTAAAAATAATCCAATTTTGTATACATTCAAAAAATATTCGTGAAAACTACATTAAATCTACTTTCGACTCAGAGCAAGATGTGACACAAAGTCAATTTTTAAGCGAAATGCAGAGTTTTCCTTCTCTTAGACTGCTTGCCTAAGTAAGGCTAAAGAACCAAATCTGCCCTACTGTTTACTTATAGTTGGGAGAGAGATAACAAATGGATTCCTGCTTTTCCCAAGAGCGTTTGCGCGAAGTAAAACGCAATTAGCCTCGTCCAGTATTTGAACTCAGGGCTCAAATTCCATTTCCTACAACGATAACCATTGCGCTAATTGCGCTATAGGTACTCAGCGTTAAATGAGTTAATGTATTTTTTTTAAATAAACAGTAGTTCTATTTTTTTACTTACTTTCTTTCATTTCTGTTTATCCAAACCAAAGTAAATATATGTTGCATATTAATGGATTAATTTGATATAGTGAACAATCAATTTCTATACACTGACTAAGAAAAAATAATCAACACCAAAAGTAGGATTTATTGTGGGGAGAGCTATCTTTAACTCTATTTTCGACAATGACCATATCACACTTTAAAAATTATTTGCTTTGTTAGTTTTCGCATTCTGCCTTTACATCCCCTGTCGGTCTTCGTGTAGGACAAATAAATATTCTGCTCATTCAAAAATAAAGATGTTTTAGTGAAGGGAAGCTCATTTCTTCTTGACCTTCTGTATTGTTATTTTCTAAACTTTGTTTCGTCTGGTACACAGATCTTGCTGTTATTTAGTGGTCACCAATCTAAGTACTAAGCAGGGTTTATTTATTAGCAAAGTACAGCAGAATATATGATAATTATCATCGTAGTTGATTTTGTAAAGATACTGCTTCTTTAAATGCTGAGTTGACACAATATGAAAATTTATAACAAACAGCTGCGTATCGATTTAATCGGAATAGGCGCACTGCTCTAAGGTTCATTTTCAGCAGGTTACTATGGTAAATAAACAAAACATTAAAATACGTAAGAGTGGCGAAAAAATTTACTCTTATTTTATATACAATAATATAAAATTATTTACCAATAAATAAAGTGGGTTTAGATTTACGACCACGAAGAATATAGATATATATGAAAGCGTAGATTGGGTTTTTAGGACAATTTAGAAGAGAAGCCCCTATATCTCTCTGAAAAATACTGGAGAGGCGCAAACCCAATATGACGCCGTCAACGCAAACAACATTATAACTTAAACTTATAAAAACATTTGTTTCAGAATATTGACTAATATATCGATTTTAATGGCTATCTGAATATCTTGGCGTGAATCAGATTATAAATTGATTAAATAAAACAAATACTTATCAAAATTAAATTATAAATTGCGAAACAGAAACATTCTCAATTCATGAAGAATATTGATCCGTGATTCTTTTGCTTCCGGTGCTGTTTGGTGGAGAGCCTTTTGGCTAATTAGTCATACAGTAAGTCCGGTTGAATGTCAGCTACAGAGAAGAAAACCACTGATGGGACTTCTGTTGTTGACCCCTTATAGTTTGAACCTTCTGATTAAAGTTAACTAGAATATATGGGGCAGTATGACAAGACTTGTTAGATCGTGGCTTCACTGAAAACACCATCCAAGGAAAGTAAAACAATATTAAACAAAAAACAGCAGCAAAAAGAAGCTCGATTGGTTTAGAGAGATTGTTGCCATAACTGACTAGGGGGTTAAATCTAAAGTCGTTGACTGACGACAAAACTAACACAAATCCTGAACACTGTCGGTGGGGTAAGAGGAATAAGACTCTTTCAAAAAAAAGGAGGCTCCTGGGTATGACGCTAAACTACATCTAATGGTGAGGTTCTAGTCCTGGAGATCTGGGGAATGTGGATTACACCTTCATTACCGTTACTACCACTGTCAAATACATCTCTTAAAAAATTAGTCGTATTCAATAGAACCGAGAGAAAAAAAGCAAAAATTAATAAACTTTTAGCGTTAGGGGAAATGGTTATTATTGTTTAGCAAAGGGGAACCATTTTGTAGCCAGAGTTTTTGTTGTGTTTAGCTGGAGAAGTTGGTTTGTTAGTAGCAAGGGAAATTTTGTGGTTAGCGAGGAAGATGGGTGTAACGTATGTGTGTTTACGTTGTGTTGTTTCCTCGCTGAGTTTGTAAGGCCCCTCGCTAATAGTTGTTAGGTATTAAAGGAGGATGAATGAAGAAGTAAGATGGCGAAGGTCGAAAGGTGTTTTTATGAATAGGTTTTTATTTGCAGCATGGAATATTTGGGCTTTCTTTTGATGCTGCAAGACTCGTGAAGGGTTGTGAGTATTGAGACGAAATTGAGAAGTTGAGAAGGCAGCGTGTGTCGTTGGACGTGTGAGGGATTGTGTTTTGGAGTCACCATGGTTTTTGTCCGTCTGGTGGAGAGGCGTGCATTGGTCTCCATTAAAGTGGCCCAGAGGTGAAATGGAAGCTAGTGTCGAGAGCGGGATTACGTTCAGATCGACATAGCTAATTTTGGGGTGACATAAAGTTGTGCCAGTGCGAGGCATGTTGAATGCATCTAATTTATATTCAACTGGGATTCCCCGCGAGGAATCCATAAATTAGATGGGTTCCCTCGTGTGTCCATGTTGCTGCTGCTACTATTTTAGAGCCGCAGTGAGATGTATGCACTGGGCGGCGTTGTCCAGCTAAAAAAAATCGCTATTGAAGAACGGCCAGTGTGACGTCTGCACTGGTCGGCGTCCACCAGCCAAAGAGAGTGTGTTTGGCAGCTCACCCGATTTGGTGGCCGGAAATGAAGGTCCGGGGTGAATAGGATAAGTCATCCTGATTGGGTGAAACTAAGTGTCGAATTAAATTTGCGCGCCAAACCAAAATACGAAATTTTCCCCTTCTCTACAAACTCTTTAGGATTGATTACACAAAAAATGTATATATGAATGTATAACCAACACGATTCCCTAACTTTTAAGCGTAAAATGACCATAGACAGGTTGACATGCCGTCAAAAGCAAACACTTATTCAATCATCTCCGTTTAATTTTTGATTTCACTAAATAATTGAATATTTCCGTCCGTTTGACTATGATTTTGTCATGATATATTGCTGATAACGGTAAGTACTTGGAAGAAAAACAGACAGAAATATGATAATCCTAGCAGTTTCATTGGCAGTCTTTCAGAATTTTTAACTCTCTCTCTCTCTCTCTCTCTCTCTCTCTCTCTCTCTCTCTCACTCTCTCGGTGTATGTGATTACCTATATATTTGTATGTGTAAACCTACACATCGATTTTTCTGTCAATATTTTCTGGGAAATATATATGTTTGAAATGCTAATAGACATAAATATTTCCAGGGAAATATAGACCCTTTCTGTTCTTTTCGTTCGCTAATGCTGTTAAGGAAACACAAGGCAGAAAATGAAACAACACAGAAATGGACTTACTGGATGTTTGTCTCAAAATAAAGCATAGCCCAGGACTAGGTGTTTCTGAATTTATTGAGAAATAGATAAATAAAACATTAACTTTTAAAATAGAAAATATCTATTAAACAAATATGAAAGTGTTATGAAAATAATTTAGAATGTTTTTGTTGAAAAAGAAATCCCTGAAAATAATGTATACTTTCTCTGTTTTGGCGAAAGATATATCAAAAAAATAATATCAGATCTTGTACTTTCATAGAAAAGATGTTTTTTTTATTTTGGTATATCTTGTAGAAACAAGAGAAGGGAGACAAAAGATATGTTTAAGGATGTTGATATTTGCTGGCTTTTTGAGACAAAATAAATAAATTCATATACATGCAAAATAGTATGTATTTCCGACGCATTTATTGAATGGTCATCGTAAGTTGCTTGTGTTTTTTAACAATTACGTAAGTTGCTTGTGATTTTTAACAATTAACAATTATGACGACCCTTACATATACTTTACGTATACATGGTTGGCTGGATGAAATGAAAGAAGTTGAAAATTGGCAATCTTTTTAATTCCTACCGTGACTTGTTGTTACTTTTGGCTGATACGAGAGCGTATTCCAATGTTCAAAAGCCCCCCTGGCAAAATATCTACGTAAGGGCTGTATAAATTCCTCACGAGAGCTTTTCATTTGAATTTGTTATTCTATTTTCGTATTTCTTTACTTGAGATCAAACAATTTCTTTTGTTTTGGAGTTGGGGGGTTCAAGGAGGTTCAAAATTATTAAAAGAACGCACTTATATACAGGTTACTTTTACCTTAAAATATATTCAATGAAAAGAACATTTGATTTTATGATCATATCACATTATCACCATCAAATTATCACACGGAACAACTTAGAATTTTTAGAAACTAGATTAATGCTTCATTGATTGAATCACACAAACATAAACAGAGATAAAGATACAAAAACCCACGAAGAACTAGTACTTTATCTATAAGAAAGAAAGAAAGAAAGAAAGAAAGAAAGAAAGAATACTATATTTCTTTTCATTTTTCCTAAAAGACGCGATATTATTATTATTATCATTATTATTATTATTAGTAGTAGTAGTAGTAGTAGTAGTGCTGGTGCTGCTGGTGTCTCATCTATCTCTATATAAGTGACTTATTATTTTCAGTCAATGCGATTTTTTCACATTAGTTTTAATTGATGGTTTTTCATTGAAGTCTGAGTGGCATCAAGTCTCTTCAGGTCTTCAGGACTTTTCTGAGTATTGTAGTTGTATTTAACAGTTTTTTAGTCTTGATAGTCTTGATTCTTTCTCTGATCACCAGTTACTCCAGTCTCTTTTCCAGACCTTTGAAGACCGTTCCAATTGGTATCACCTTTACTTCATGTTTCACAGCTTTTTAGCTCTCTGACAAGATCCAAGCATTCGTCTATCTTTTCACCTTCTTTCATTTTCATTCAAAAGTTCACTGAAACAGACAAATCCAATCGTTAACAAGTGCTATTATTATTATTTTACTCATTAGAGTTTTTCACATCAGCTAACGCTGATGGTTTTTCACTGGAGTTTGAGTGACAGCAAGTTTCGTCAAGTCTCCAGGACTCGTCTCAGGATTCTGGCCGTTCTTAGCAATGCTGTCATTTGGATAGTCTCTATCCGTCCGCCAACTTCCAAGTCCTCCAGGCCTTTTACTAATCTTTTAGTTAGGCACCAATCACAATTGGCACAATCGTTACTTTCATATTCCACAGCTTTTTCAATTCTCTAGCAAGGTCGAGGTACTTATCCTTCTTTTCACTTTCCTTCAGATTTAATCTGTGATCCGCCGGGACAGCAAAGTCGACAATTTTGCAGATTCTCTTTTTTTTTGTTTTTGTTGTTGATTATTATGGCCGGGATTAGGTGATCCGTTTGTATATTAAAGTCCCATAGGAGTTTATGCGAGTCATTTTCTAGGACAGGTGCTGGGTTGTGTATATACCATTTTTTTGTATGGTCGAATTGAAATTTCCTGCACATTTCCTAGTGGATCACTTTGCCGACCCAGTCGTGTCTTGTCTTATACTCCTTCTGTGCTAATTTGCTGCATTCGCTTATTATGTGATTGATCGTTTCGTCTCTGTCACCGCATAGCCTACATTTACTGTTTTGTTGCGTCTTATCTATTCTCGCTTTGATATGATTGATTCTTCTTCTTATTATTATTATTATTATTATTTGCGTAGGGCTTAATAGAGTCACCAAATATTGGTAGGAAACAGACGTCACTTTATTTATCTTTTCTTTTAATCTTCCCATGAAATACACACGAAAAAAATGGACCGTTTCAACTCATTATTTATCCATGCAAATTCAATAAACTAGACATTTCCTGGGGAGTCGATAAACAAATACAAATACTCTTCATCATTCAATGAGTAATGTTTTATCTGTTCTATTAGTTATCAACAAGGGTCAAATATACGACCGACGTGGCGAAATTATAACAATGGCGATATTTATGAGTCTATTTTTATGTAATATTAGCAACAATGAAAATACAAAAAACTATTGACCAGGAACTGTTATGGGAAATATTTTGCTAAATGTGCCTTTTACACTTCATACCTGTGTTATATTCGTGTATGACAATGCAAAGGAGGAGAGAGAGAGTTAACTTGACGGCTGCTCTGTATCACTTGCTGTTTTGGTGGAATGGTAGAAAGAAATTAAGACAGACAAACGCATAAGTTAACAAACAAGGACAGGTGTATTCTTGTGGAATATACAAACCATACTGAGGTCGAAATGTTCGTTCGGCGAAAAGTTGTTTCAGAGGACCTTACGGATACACGGAGAGAGTAATATCAGGAAGGGAAGTGTGGAACACAACTCATAGACTTACTTGTATTATTGTTTGCTGTGCTAATGGAAAAGGATAAGTCGGCTTTCTAACAAGACGAGATCTTCCCTTGATTTGAAAAAACAAAAAGAAAGAAAAGAAGAAAAGAAAAAAACGGAAGTTACCACTTCGAGTTCTCAACTCAAAATGAAAAGTTAGTCGCTCACGCATGGGCTCCGCGCAGAACTTCCGTTTGCGATAAATTAACAAAAAAAAAAATACATTAATAAATATCCAATCGGAACGCTTCCCGCAGGGCACAAAAATTGCCGTTTCTGAGCCTACAGAAAATATATAAATAGACGGACCAAATAATTATCACCAGACTTGTTCCTTCACACGACTCGTGTTAAAGATACTTCGCCACCGTCAAGCGCCTGTCATCCGATACATCAAACGATCGCCGCCGTTAGGAACGCTGTCCTTGTTTCCAAGAAAACCATCCCTTCACCACGAGACAAGTACAGTACATGAACTTTGTAACTACTACCACTGAATTCATTCTTTAACTGTGAACATATTTCTCCATTCTACTCTCTGTACTTAATCTATTTATAAAATTTTCTATAACATCATTACTGTGTTATTGTGAGTACCTATACGTTCTTTGTTTTGCAACCATACGCATTTCTCGCCCACAACATTCATATTATAGATATCAACAACTCAGAATATAACACTGGTGTCAAGCGTGCAGCAAAACAAGTATGGAATACTCCGGCCTTTCTCGATCAGAAATCTTGGAACTTATAAAACAGCAAAAAGCAGCGATTCTCCAAACGAAAATTGACATGGAGCCTGCAGATAACCCGCAAACACAATTAATCATTAGTGAACTGAAAACAGACCTCCACGAACTTTTAACTGCTCTACAAACCACCGCGCACGATCGATCGCACACATTGCAACAACACACCACAAACTATGAGCTTCTATTGCGACAGCAGTCACTTCAGGACGCCACAAAATCCATCCGGACCTTTGAACCGGGCAGCGATGTAAACCGCTTCATTACCGACCTTAATAAGGCTTACACCATACATGTTAAGCCAGAATTAAGGGAATATCCTGCAATGGAGAAGGAGTTTGTCAAGCTGGCAAAGCAACTACTGAACGAAGGCATCTTCCAGCAGATGGAGGACTCAAGACAGCCCACATCCACGTTCGAGGAACTAAAGGCTTACCTTATATCCACCCACGGGAGCCAAATGACAAACTTTCAGTACCTAAGCCGAGCATGGGACCTTCAGCGACATGAGGGAGAGAAACTCACTGATTTTGCAGGCCGACTTGAAAACACAATCCGAGAGGCCACAGTCCACATCACGGCTAAATTCAAGTCGGATAGACAAAATGCTGAGATGACGGCCGAAACTGCGTTTTCCCTAATGAGGGCCATGCTCATGAGTGAAAAGATCAAGGCATGGGCACCTAACATCTATCCACACCTCGTCAAAACCATGGACAGACACTACTCAGCGGGTGGTATTGCCAGCGATGCGCAACGCTATCTTGATCGTGGTATCAAAACGGACATCACCACCGCCGCTGAAACCACTGCGCTGATGGCGAGCCAACCTGCACACTCTGACAAATCTCGTAGCCTTGAAAGTGACAAGATACTAGCTGACGTACAGCTACAGTTGCTGGATCTGAACAAGCAACTGCGGCAAACCCACAGGCAGAACTCATCCATTGTTGACTGGAAAAATCGAACCGCCCCCGCCTCCAACATGAAGCACAACCGGTCACAAAGAAGCGCTGGCCAACCCAGCCAACAAGCAATATGCAAAAACCTTTTACGAGGCCGCGCATGCTTTAAGGGCAACAGGTGCCAATATTTTCACCCCCCTCATGCTCAAGCACACATAGCGACCACTGACACCGGTTTACCTGGAACAGATAGCGATCAGCACAACCATGAACACGCGACGCGCTTCGACGAACTGGATTTTCGGTGGGGACCGAACGAGATGTGATGACTCGTTCCCAGGTCCATGTATCCACTCAGCATCATCACACATTTAACGTTCAAATCCGACCGGATCTCCGATCGCCCCTTGTTCAGATCAACCTCCGTAACAACGGCATCACATTCTCCGGTGTAGGCATGTTGGATTCCGGATGCACGACTTGCATCATTCCCATTTCTCGCTTACCTGAAGATGCAAGAAGACACATGTCCAAATCCAACATCCGAGTCAAGGGAATCGGAGGGAACATCTCTATTCTGGGCAAGCTCACCTGCGACATTACCTTGGGTGACGATACTTCCCCCGCTTTCTGCAACGTCGACACACTGATCACGACATCAGACATTCCCATCTTGATCGGTCAGAACATACTCGGTCACCACATACTGTTATCCTATACTATCGATAACCAGAAGGAGACTGTAGAACTTGCGCGCACACTCCCATCTGGCAAGCTAAAACATACTGTCCCACTCTCTACAACCGTCCATCCAAGGATAAAACCGACACACAACCTTTCACACGGCGCCCTAACCATTTCCAACGAGGAACCACGAGCCACAGCCAGATCATCGCCTAACGGGTTGACTCTCAACCAAAAACTCCATTGGCTTAAGCAAACCGTAGGCCTATCGCTTCCAGACCATCATAGCCGTAGTGAATTAGAAGCTACCGCCGATTTACTCATCAGCTATGCGGACATTCTCGGCACCGACGACAATAGAAGGGGCACTTTCATCAAGCCCATACGCATACCAACCAACGGCCAGTCCAGGAGCCAAAAACAGCACCCTATAGCCCAAGCACTGGAGAGTGACGTTGACGCGGAAATTGCCCGCATGGCAAGTGAGGGTGTTATCGAACCTTGCAACGACCCTAAAGGATTTAACAGTCCCGTTTTTGCCGTCCGCAAGAAAAACGGAAAGATTCGAGTGGTCGCAAATTTCAAAAGAACCCTCAACAAGGTTTTAGTCGATCTCGACCCATACCCAATACCTACCATTGACTCGACATTCAACAAGATTGGCGAAGGTAACAAGTACTTCTCAACACTCGACCTCCGCAATGGCTATTGGCAAATCGTTATTGACGAACGTGACCGCCATAAAACGGCCTTTACTTGGAAAGGACGCTGTTTCCAATACACCCGTCTGGCCTTCGGTCTAACATCCGCTGGACAAATCTTCTCTCGGTGCATAGCTGAGGCTCTCGACACAGTGGCCTCACGCGCGAACATATCGTCATATATCGACGATAATCTTGTCTACGCCAAAACCTTCGAGGAATATGTGACAGCGCTGGAGCAATTATTTATTGCTCTACGCAAGTTCGGATTAAAACTAAACCCGGAAAAATGCATTTTTCTTGCGTCCGAAGCTAAATTTCTCGGTCGCATCGTGAATAGCGACGGGTTCAAGGCCGACCCCGAATATGTCCGCGCCATTATCGACATGAAACCCCCGACAACGAGAAAAGAATTGCAAAGTCTCATCGGACATCTCGTATGGATTCGGCAATTCATCGAGACACGCCTTAACGAGAGCATCAGAACCGACATGTTCTCCAATCTAATGGCCCCCATAAACGAACTAAACAAGCCCGGACGGACATTCGTCTGGACCGAAGGAGCCAACAAGGCTTTCAATAAAATTAAGAAGCGCCTCGCTTCACCGCCAATCATCTCATTCCCCGACTTCACCGGACTCTTTACCCTCACCACCGACGCCAGCGATATCGCATGTGGGGCCATTCTCATGCAAGAGAATAAACACGGCCAAAAGAAAATAATAGCAGTGGCCTCACACACCTTTAACGCGACGGAGCGCAACTGGTCAACAACTGAACGCGAGGCATATGCGATAAAATGGGCCATCACCAAATTCGATTACTTCTTGCGTAGTCGTCCCTTCGTCGTCCTCACAGATCATCGATCTCTCACGTACTTGGATCAACGTGAATTCAACAATGCGAAGATACGACGATGGCAGGAGGAAATATCGTGCTACAAATTCGTCTTGGAATATGTAGAAGGCGAATCAAATGTCTGGGCAGACATGCTCAGTCGGAGATATGGCCACAGCAAGGACAAGCTTACGGCAGACCCCACACCTGCAGGGAAGCGCTTCAAACTCCAAGGCTCCAGTCTAAACATATACGTTCCATCCTGGTGCATGGACGAAATCAAGAGCTCCCAGCTGCTCCCTGGGACTCACACAACACGGAACATTCAGCATCATCTGCAGACCATCGACGCATTCCTCGCGTTTCATGCCACATCGACCATCCCGGTTGAAGAGATAGCTGACCACATGGGTATTGCAGCGGAACAAGCCTCTGATGACACACTTTCAAAAATCATCAGAGCTCTTCAGTTGGCAACCCCAAGACCGGACGCTACCCTACTCGACCCCAAAGATCATTGTACCGGGCTATATAACAAGCACATGCACCAATTCTACTTGGAACCTGGTACATCTGTATTGATGATCAGGGATACTACAAACACACCAAAACTGGTAGTACCCTACAAGCTCCGGACAAAATATCTCCACCAAGCCCATGGCTGTGTCAACCACTCAGGGATCTCCCGCATGCAGGAACACCTATCCAGCTACTGGTGGGAGTTCAAAAATCGCGATATCAGGGCGTATGTTCAGTCATGCCAAACCTGCGCTAAACGCAAGGGAAATTACGGCATGCGCCGAAACTGGTCCACGGGCCATTGCAAGAGAGGCGGAAAACCATTCGAGGTTGTCTACATAGATTTTGTCTCAATGCCCCTCTCAAAGGGCAAGCGGTACATCCTTACTATTCTAGACAGCTTCAGCCGCCACCTCATGGCCATACCATGTGCCAGAGACCGCGCAATCGACGCAGCCCGCGGACTCTACCAGTTCTTTCTTCGTCACCGCGAGATTCCCCGCATTGTCTCCTCCGACCGAGGAACCCACTTCACTGGTGAGGTCTACAAGGAATTTTGTGACCTAACCTCGATCACCCGGGAACTTCACTGCCCGTGGCGACCACAAAGCTCGGGGAACATTGAGAGGCAACACCGGACCTTAAAAAACGCCCTTTACATGATCTGCGAAGACAGAAACTGTGAATGGACGGACGTTCTCGAATCCGCAGTTTCCTCAATGAATGCCACAGCCAACACCGCCACTGGTGCATCCCCGCATTACATTATCACCGGCCGCCAACCAAACATTGGTCTACCGAAGATCCCCTGCCAAGACATCGTTAACAACAACCCAGGTGCTTACGGTATGCAGATAAACGCTTTGCTCCGACAGGTGCATCAAAGAGTCGCCTTGGCGAACAACGAGGCTGACCACAAAATGGAAACCAAACTGAACCGCAGCATCTTCAAAGACCCGATACAAGTCGGTGACAAGGTGCTACTCCACCGACCGCAGTCCGCAACAGCCCACTTGTCTCACCTGCCTTGGATAGGTGACTTTGAGGTCACCAAAACGAACGGTTTGGTGGTCCAAGTGAAAAACGAAAACTGTGAAACGCATTGGGTTCACCGCGGACACGTCCGTCGACTTGTACCGCGACCAAATAACCTGCAGCACATGCATCGACCACCCCCACCTCCAGCTCTATCCCCACCTCACCAAATTCCCAATCACCTGTCGACACGACCACTCCTACCTCCTTGTCCACCCCGGCAACCCACCCATCACCTGTTGTCACGACTCCCTACACTTTCGTCAGGGGAGCATCTTGTCGCAAATGACTGCAGTTCCGGAGACAATACCCAAAACCCAACGAAACGAACAACACGCGGGCAACTCCCAGCACGCTTTAAAGACTTCGTTATGTGCCAAAAAAACAAAATAAATAATACACACACCAACAAACAAAACAAAAACACGCACGCAAGCAAGCACTAACAACATAGCAACCTCAAATCATGGTAAGATCTAGGGGAGCTGTTACAAGACGAGATCTTGCCTTGATTTGAAAAAACAAAAAGAAAGAAAAGAAGAAAAGAAAAAAAACGGAAGTTACCATTTCGAGTTCTCAATTCAAAATGAAAAGTTAGTCGCTCACGCATGGGCTCCGCGCAGAACTTCCGTTTGCGATAAATTAACAAAAAAAAAATACATTAATAAATATCCAATCGGAACGCTTCCCGCGGGGCACAAAAATTGCCGTTTCTGAGCCTACAGAAAATATATAAATAGACGGACCAAATAATTATCACCAGACTTGTTCCTTCACACGACTCGTGTTAAAGATTCTTCGCCACCGTCCGGCGCCTGTCATCTGATACATCAAACGATCGCCGCCGTTAGGAACGCTGTCCTTGTTTCCAAGAAAACCATCCCTTCACCACGAGACAAGTACAGTACATGAACTTTGTAACTACTACCACTGAATTCATTCTTTAACTGTGAACATATTTCTCCATTCTACTCTCTGTACTTAATCTATTTATAAAATTTTCTATAACATCATTACTGTGTTATTGTGAGTACCTATACGTTCTTTGTTTTGCAACCATACGCATTTCTCGCCCACAACATTCATATTATAGATATCAACAACTCAGAATATAACAGCTTCACTGTGTCTATCATCGTAGTTGTTATTGGTAACGTTGTATTTGTACAGTGACCGAGCGTTATCAATTGGCCATGTCACAGATAGAGACAACCGAAAAATTATTTGAATTACAAAATGTTTATAATCAGTTCAGTGATAGTATATTTGAGTTCGTGCATCCGCCGTCTTTTGCCATGGAAGTCTGATAAATATAACAATTCTAAAGTATCTGATGAATAATGGTAAAATAAGTGACTAACTGACGAGCTGCTTGCGTCGACTGTGGCCAAGCTGATATAACAGACAACAATGAACTGGATAGTGTATTGGACAAATAAGAAATAGTGTGAAGAGAGCCCTTACAAAAGATATAATTACAAGTAGGGAAGTTATGTTTTGATCGGTAGATTTGTACTTAACTGTTTGTTGCATTACTTTTGAGGCTTAACTTTGGAGGCGTATCTTTGGTGGCGTAACAGTTATCGTCGTAGGAAGTGTACTAGCTCTGGGTAAATAGTAAAGGCTTACTTTTGTAGTGGTTTTCGTAGATGTGAACGTATATATAAATATCTACAGATAAGTGTCTCCAAGAGAGTTATTGCTGACATAATTCCATTAACTGTTTTTATCTTTAAGTCTTTTTCATTTCTGGGGTTTGAACGCAAAAAAATGGGAATACCTCAAGCATCTTTTATTTTTTTACTTATTTTAGATGAAGCATTGTCTATTATTAATTTGAACTTGTATTTTATTTCATCTTAATAGTTAGTTGTTTGTAGTATAAGATTTAATATCTAAATAAACTTCATTGAACCAAACGGGATGTGAGTTCGAATTTCACCAACAACGCTTCTTTTTGTTTATTTCCAAAAAATCAACAAAAAATTGAGACAAAACACAGTACAGGTAAAAAAAAATAATGGTTGAAAATTCATCAAGATTATTTTTCTTAATTTCTTACTGTTCAAAAAATTCACTTTTATAAACTTGGAATCTTTTTTTACTAAATGATAGATGATAAATTAAAATCTGTGTAATACATAATTCATTGAGTTGAAAATAATGAAAATGAGTATACTCAACAGACGACACTCGACCAATGTGTAAATTCATTGTTGCATTCAGCCAAAGGACACATTTCCATCATGAAAGTTATAAAGAGAATTAGTAAAAAAAAACATATACAATATAATTGGGGAAATGGTTTTCATAGTGTTCCCAAGGGTCCAGCACTATAGCCATTTAGCTACGGGAACTCCCCAAGAAAAATATTGAATGTCTCTACAAACAAATGTTGGAGAAAACTACATCGGAATCTAAAACCAAGAATGAAACTCTATTTATTGAAAAGCACTCGGGAATTGTATGGATCTATTCCTTCACCCGCAACTGTAAATGTTTATTACATTTATTCGAATCATGAATTGTTGAGATAAAGGAAAGAAAATAATGGCAATAAAAATAAAAGTTTCCAATTGCAAATTTTTAACATTCTTATCACTTAGACGGAAGATAACCGGCCTCAAATAAAGAAGAATTTTATTACATTAGTGTTTTATCAAAATATGCATATATGAGCAGAAATGCAGGAAAAATCGTTAAATAACATCATTATGGTGAAATGAATTATGTGAAAAATATGTATATTCCGACTTTCGGCATAAACACTCGATTCAGTTTAGATCTAAAATTCACAACGTGGGAAAACGACTGATTCAGCTGAAATTTGATCTCCCACCTGGGAAGGTCAGATGTCGAGTGATCGAGCGAACGGCTGGGTGACAATTGACCTGTTCGTCACTTCAGTGATTTCATTGACCGTCCTTCTCACCTTCTGTGTTCAAAACACAACGTGAGCAGGCAGGGTGAATAGTTGTGAAAAGCACCGACGTCGCAGAATCCCGCCTAACAACATGACACCAACGGTGATTCTTCATCAGAGATTACATTATTGAACGCCGTGACCAGGATCGACTAAACCTAATAAATTTTTCGCAGTAGTTTCATGTTTTCTTTGAAATATAAAATATAAAATGCACTCCTCTGATAGAGCATTTTCAGGACCTAAAAATTGAGATTTGAATTGGTTTTTGGTTTTTATACAGCCCTGTTAGCCGACATTTGAGCACTTTCTCTTCACCAAACGGTTTTAAACAATTGCTTCTTTTTTTTCTGCTTATATATTGTCTGGCATAATGATCTCCTGGATTTAAAATCACTAATGTACCGGTGCTAGTAATGGTGAGCGGTGTGAGGTATGTATCTCAATAGCATTAGCCATGACATTTCAGTTACCATCATGGCGTGGAATGGTGAACGCTGAGCATTTTGGCTGAAACTCATCTCACTACATGGTGAGACCCTGCGGTCAGCTTGCTCACCAGATTTATCTTCTTGTCATTACTTCCTCTTGAGATACCTGAAAGTTCAAGTTTTTAAACGTTGGTTGCAGACATTTGACGAACAGCGATTTTGAAATCTCAGCAATGTCAGAGGCAATGATAAGACAATCGCTTCAGAACTTTAGGGTTGGGTTTCAGAGTGCTCATGAAGGCATTTGAACGAAATACTCATCAAAGCAAGTAATAACAATAACAAACAAAACTGCAAATATCCTTTTTAAAATAAACTTAAATTTTGAATGGGATCAATGTTGTTTTTTTTTTATGTTCCAAACTCGAGAGACTCTTCTACCGAACCCTATATATATATATATATATACAGAGAGAGAGAGAGAGAGAGTTTAATGATATATACAACAGAGAGAGAGAGAAAAAAAAAAGAGGAAGAATTCTGCTCTATCATGGTTTCAAAATTTAGCCTATTTGTTCAAATTCACAAAGTTTTGGGATAACTGAACGTTTCAAATTTGAACCTCCAGCATCATGTTCATTTATTTAAAAAAAAGTCTCTGACGATGAAGTTTTACTTTGAGATTGATTAGACTCAAATAATTATTATTTCGCATTGCAATAGCCCTCAAAATTAATTCAATGCTATAAAATAAGATTATTTGTGAAATGCTTCAAGCAAATTACAATATATATATATATATATATATATATATATATATATATCAGAAATGAAGTCTGTGGATGCTATGCATGCACTGCATGCTTTACATTTTTTCCAAGATGAATAATTTTGTGCTATATACAATTGATTTTTAATAATTTTCTCTTTGTAGTTGTATTTTTTATATTTCCCATTTCTTCGTTTTTTTTTTTAGGATAATTGTAATCAGGGATATTATTTAGGGGGTATAAGTAGAGAAAAAACGTCTGTTTAGCGAGAAAAGACTTATAAGAATTTTATGTGATGTATGATTAGTGGCCTGAACTACAAACGACACTTTCTCATAATGCATTTGACTATCTTGTTAATAGTCTAACACTGAATAGTTCGGAAAGGATAGACTACATGACACAAAAATTTAAACTACAAAATTTAATATCTACATATATGGTACACAATGATAGTTGGTCCCAGAACAAGGCGATGAATGGCAGAAGTTACACTTACGTAGTTCTAGTGTAGTGCGAGCTCTAGTTTAGTGCGAAGTGATTTGTACGCAATGCTTCTCTCATAGCAGAGGCTGAAGTAGACGTCCTATCAGTAGGACCTTCTTGGTCAGAGAGAGAGAGAGACAACTTGCTTCTCAAACTGCCACATGTTCAACGGTCACGTGATTGTCGGAAGCTCCGCCTGTGAATCACAAGAAAGGGAAACTATTACGTTTTGTTCCCAACAAGTACCCCCTTCCTGGACAGGTCCATGACCTGCACAAGACCATTGCCAAGGATGCATTGCTAGAGATATATGTTAATAGTGACAAGTCATCCGAAAATAAGGCAAATATATGGATAGGACTACATGTAGATACAAAGTTTCTTCACTTCAAGTGAAAGAGAAAAAAAAATCTTTCTGAAAGGAAGGAAAGTAAATTTCTGCACAAGAGTGCTATTTAAAATTCAGACCTGAAAAAAAATACATTTAACTCAGCAATAATATGATTAACTCAACAAATGTTTCGTGACGGCCAGACCTAGTCACAGTCTCTTTTATAACGTTTGGTGCAAGTGGTGGTGTAGGATTTCCTGAAGTGTCCACGCCAAGCCATGTAGCATCCAAAGAAGCAGGTTTCAACCAGTCTACGGCAATATTCAGTAGAATTTTTTATTTCCACTTCAAAAAATTTTGGGTGTCTCTTCAGGACCTTAAAGGTCCTCTGTATGAAGGTTGCAGTGTGTGGGTCTCGGCTAAATCCCACACAAAAACGTGTTTGCGGGTCTGTAAAAGTTTTGGCACGGATGTGGGTCTTTGACACTGCACAGGCGAATTGTATGGCAAATTTGCCATCCTTAATGTAAGCGGATCCACAAACGAAGTCATCTCCAAAAGTTTTTGCGGGGGTCGCAGAAAAAAGCTGTCCAAGGAACCTGAGTGTGGTACCATAAACCATCTCAACAGATGCACACTTTGAGTCGTCTTTCACTGCAGTGCGGAGTCCCAGAAGAATTAAAGGTAGATGTTCCAGAATTTGAGTGATTCATCCTAGCCCTCAGAGCTGACTTGAGTGAACGATGAAATCGCTCTACTAGTCCATTTGCTTCTGGATGATAGGCAGTGCGTTTTGGTACTTTGACTCCCTAATAACTTCATTAACTGGTTGAACAGGTCTGACTCGAACTGTTTCCCTCTATCTGTGGTAATTAGAGCTGGGACTCCAAAACGAGATACCCAGCCCGCAACAAGTCTTTGCTGTGGTGTATGCGCTGATATCCGGCATAGGAAAATCCTCGCACCAGCAAAAGAACCTATCAACGCAATTTAGTAGATATGATTGACCCTGCCATAAGGGCAGTGGTCCAGTGATGTCCACGTGCACGTGGCAAATCGTTCATCAGGTGATGGAAAGAATCCCAAAGGAGAGCGGGTGTGTCTTCCTAAATTAGCCTTTTGACATGGCACACATGCTTTAGCCCACTGTCAGACGTCCACTTTCATCTGTGGTCACACAAATCTGTCCGACACGAGCCGTGGTGTTATGGTTATCGTCGTAGAAAATGGACACGGCGACACGAGTTCAAATCTTGGACGAGACTGATTGCATTTCACATAGCACAAATACCCTTGGGAAAAGTATGAGTCCAATAATTCTCCCTCCAGCTATGGGTAAATAGTAGGGCAGACTAGGTTCTTCAGCCTTGGTGAGGCAACTAGTCTAGGAGAAGGAAAACTCTGAATTCAAACCTGCTAAACTCCGCTTAAAAATTGACCTTGTGTCATATCCTGCCCGAGCGGAGGGGTTGGGTAAATAGGACCACTAGCTCGACACTAGCTGTGTCCAAACGCCCTTCTACCGGGGCCATACGAACTTCCAATCTTCTTAACCCTTCTAAGACTTTGTCCATTAAGTCAGCCAACTCAGAAGTTCGCACGTTCGAAATTGAAGCAGTGCTATGTGAGGTTAGGTCTGCAATATTATCTGTTATGTTGGCCAATTTTTCAATGGGTGCTTCCGGGCCTACAACAGCCAGGACATTACGATATTCAGCTGGGAGGCGTTCCATGAAAACATGGTGGATTAGTCCGTTTTCACGGTTCTCTCCTGCAAATTGTTGGAGTCTACGTAGAAACTGTCTCCTAATGTCTCCTCATGGAGAAGCTGAGATAACTTTTTTGTTGTGACGTCAACGTTCTCTTAATGAGCTCGATTTAAGTCTGGTGTAAGGTTTTTCCTTCAGTAGTAAGAATATAATTTCTCTCAGCTCTACCGTTGCCTCGTGGGGCAACATAGAACCTGCCAAATGGTATTTTTGTTTTTGGTTACTTATGCCTCTAATCTCACATTCTGAATCCAATTCTGCAAAATATAATGCTGGGTCCTGTCTACAATTTTGCAGAGACGCACTAGTAAGCGCCCTAATTGCTTCAGTTTTATCCTCCATTATCTACCTTTAGAAAGATATGGAGGAAGAAGAAAATTCTGCCACTACAAAGGGTCAAGTCAAGAATGTCTGTAAACAAATGCCTCCCTCGCCCAGTTTGAGTTTAGCAGCAGCTAGCTAGTACCCTACCAAAGGAATGAGGAAAGAAAAACTTTGTTGGTGCTACATTCACATACTAAAATAGGAAGTAGGCAAAAAAGCCATTTACGAGATGTAATATTTCCTAAACCGAATATTCGTTGTGTCTGGACAAATGTTGGAAATGCAAGAGTTGTGAACACGTGGACGCCTTCTTGTGTCTTGACTTGGAGAAGTCACAAGGGGATACAAATCCTTGCTTGCAGATGGGGGGTATAATGTTACCCATTGTGCAAATTACGGTTGTTATGGATAAGCTTAAAAGATATTTAATTGTGTATTGGGTTCTAGCAGCCAGTGCTCCTATCTATCTGATAGAGTACTGGATATTTTACCCTGTCGTACTGTTCCCATGAAAAAAGACTTTATAATTAAGACGTTTATTGGTTCGGCCAGGAGGAGTCTGAACGAGCTTGAGTTATGTGTAAAGTTACCTAACTTCGAGTGTTCGGTTCCTTTTTTGGTCGATGAATGCTCGGACCTTCAATTTCATGGTCTTAGCACTGCTGTGAGAAATATTATTGCTGGTGGTAGTAATGTTATATTTTGACCTTCGACCCGGCCCGGATCTGTCTTTGAGTTTCCTCAAGGTATAGTGCCATTCAGTAATCTGTCTGATTTTCTGAGCCCAGTCGTAGAGGCCCCTAATTCTGACGTTTGCAGCATCAATTATAATCACGTTCTTGCCGACTAGTCTAAGGTTCCTATGACACATGTTTATTTTGTGCTAGACCCAAAATCTGACTACTCTAATCCATTTAACAGCTTTACTGAATCCTCTGTAGAAAGAGCTGTAGACACGCTCATTAGCTTAGAGACTTTAGATATTGTTGAGGATTCTGTCGGTTATTACGACAGAGATAAAATACCTTCTTTCCGCAATTCTATCTCGTACAGAGATAATTGCTATGATGTAAATTGGCTCTGGGATGAGGAAAAACTGCCTTAAGTCCCCTCCAACCATCAAGTAACGTTAAGTGTGCTTGATCGTGTTGTTACCCGTTTGACTAAACAGGGTTTGTATGAAGATTACTGTCAAGTTTTTTGGACCAAGAGAATGAAGATATCATTGAGGGAGGTATACTATTTCAAAATTCTTCTATTTTTGATCCACCAGTGACAGTTAAAGAGAGAATACTCCCTAGTGAATTTTGGAAAATCAGATTAAGATGGGATGAAAAAATTCCCTTTGATCTCCTACTCATTTGGGACAATTTATATCAAGATCTGGTGCGTTTGGACTGTTTGAGGTTCCCAACATTTGTTACGGACTCCTCGACCTCTGTATGCTTCACAAAGGGCCTATGGGTTTGCGGCCTACATCTTCCAGCGTAGGTCTGCAAGTTTAGTATTTTCCAAGGCTAAAGTAGCCCCTTTGATAAAGAGAACCTTGCCTTCTCTTGAATTATTGTCTGTTTTCCTCGCTGTAAAATGTATTCCCAACATTTTAAAAATTGTGTTGTTGTGGATTTTGTCTGAAAATGATAAAACAAAATGCTTGCTCACTCGGAATCGTTTAAAGGATATTTGAGTAAGATTTGAGAAATTGCACGAGCTGGGATTTAATTTGGTGTTCAAATATGTAAACACCTCTGATAATCCAGCAGATCTGATTACAAAGGAAGTTACTTTGAACAAGTATAGGTCCGAATAGCAGTTCTGGTTAACTGGGCCCGAGTGGTTGATTGATGAAGACATTAATTGACTCCCTCAGTGATTTAAATTGTTTGAGTCCTGATAGTTAGATGATGGTACTGACCAACATTATCTCTGATTCTTCTGTTGTTCAGGATGTTGTTTCTGTGATGAGGTTTGAGAAATTTTCTTCTTTGGCAAAACTTATGAGAGTTTTGACATATGTATTTAGATTCGTGTTGGCTCTGAATAAGTCATTAGATGAGCCAGGGTTGTCTTCCAGAGTCTATTTGCTTAAGTTGGTACAGTCTTTATTCCTCTCGAAAGTCCTGCAGTAATGAGCCTCCCCCCTTTGGATGATAGAGGATTAGTCAGATTTAAGGGAAGGATTGATAAATCCAGTCTGTACCCTCAAGATATTGTGTATCCTGTTTTGATACCTCGATATTCCCATATCACTGACCTGATTATTATGTACTGTCATTTCAAGTGCAAGCATCTAGGTATTGCAGCTACTTTTTGTTTATCTGTTTCTGGATAAATAAGGCCAGACAGGCTAGTAAGTCTGTTATTTCTTCCTCTAGCCTCTCCAAAAGGTACAATGCTATATCTTTTAAGTGCTCCAAGGTTACAAATCTACCAAAACACAGGGTTAATTTGTCAAACCTTTTCATCATACAGGCATAGACTTCACGGGTCACATGTGGGTTCGGGAAGGTTAAGATATGGAGAAGATGTATATCTTAATCTTCACTTGTTTTAATGTAAGAGCTATCCATTTAGAATTGTTGAATGAAATGTCCAGCCATTCGGTAGTTCTTACTATGGTTAGATTTTTAATGTATATGGGGTGCATTCCCATATACGAGGATCATTAAATAAGTTTCCAGACTTTTTTCGTGTGGGCACTTTTATTGATAGTACACTCATGAAACTCTAGTCCCCTTCGAAGTAATCTCCTCCGGCTGCAATGCACCTGTTGTACCGTTCCAACAACTTCTGGAAGGCCCCATGGAAATCCTCTTGTTTGAGCGTGTCAATGACCTTCGTCACAGCCTCTTTCCTCTCCTCAATTGTCTCATAACGACAGCCTCTGAGCTTAGGGAATAACCAAAAGTCACAGGGAGCAAGGTCAGGACTATAGGGAGGCTGAGGAAATGTCTTGATGCCCATCTTTGTCAAATAGTGTGTGACAAGGATGGAGTAGTGGACTGGTGCATTGTCCTGCTGGAAATGCCACTGACCCGATTTGAAGAGTGCTGGCCTCTTCCGACGGAATCTCTTCCTGAACTCCCTTAAAATCTCAACATAGTAACCCTAACCGTTTGGCCAATCAACTCTGGTGTATTGACTTCTTTGCTCCTCCCACACCTCTCATCATCCCTCACAGACTCCGTGCCTTCCTTGAATCTCTTATGTCACTCAAAAACTGATGCTCGATTCATGCATGATGCTCGAAAAGCAGTCTGAAGCATTCCATACGTTCCTGTGGCATTTTTCCAAGTTTAAAACAGAATTTTATTGCATATCTAAAGTGTCCTCACGTCCAGATTGCATTTTTGAAATTCACCAGCTGTGACAATTAGGCGTTAGTAGGGTGTATTCTAATTACTACTGTAGCAATTCATTTGAAGCTGAAATCATAAAAATTGGTCAGTCATCTCATAAAATGTATAGCAATAACATACTGAAATTTTAAGAGTCTACGACAATTTTAAATGCCTGTACAAAAAAGTATGGAAACTTTTTGAATGCATCACGTATACTCACATAATGCATGATCCTTTGTGGCTGGGTGCAATTTGATCCAGCAAGTGCATGAAGCAGATGAATTCGAGAAAGATTTTAACACTTTCAACATTAAACATCTGACTATACCTCAGTATTCAGCTTGGTTTGGAAGTATGTAGGAGCGCCTTGTAAATAAAAATGTAAAAGTATCTGTCATTCATTGCATATCTGAATTCAAACTTACCTGTTTGTGAAAGTGTGGGCTGCAGTTTTTGTCTGATGTCTAAAAATATCCATGATAGACAAAAGATGATTTATAAGGATGAAAATGTGGGAAGTTATCATTTTTATGGAACAAAGAAGTGGCTATTTTTAGAATTTATTACGAGAGAAGAAATACGAAAAATATGTTTATGTGATATTTATAAATAACTCCGACCGATTTCAGTGGATGTGCCATGTTTTCTAATCATTTGTTCAGAATACAAGCGGCCCATTTATCATCTATGAAATTTGAGTCGAGTCATCTCAGAAATTTTACTTTGCTTACAATCAAATTATTTAATATAGATAATCTGTTCTACTCGCCCTTGGTTGTGGAAAAATAAAAGGATAGACTGGATTCTTTGACTTTAGTTAGGCAACTAGTCTAGGAGAAGAAAAACTCTGAATTCAAACCAGCTTTACTCAGCTTAAAAATTGACTTTATGTCACTTCCAACCAATGCCAAAAATAAGTTAGGTAAATACAAATATTATTTTAGCTATATTTTTGTTCTGGATATGCCTTTTAAAGAAATTACCCACAGATACTAAACAGAGTTTATTTTTATTAATGTGTGTGTGTGTGTGTGTGTGTGTGTGTGTGTGTGTGTGTGTGTGTGTGTGTGTGTGTGTGAGACAAAGTATTACTACGACAGAAAACGAACATGAAATAAGTAAAGGTAATGGCTAAAGCTAAACAATATTTTTATGATATTCTCACACACACACACACACACATACACAATATATATTTATATATATATATATATACATATATATATATATATATATAGTGTATCACAAAAGTGAGTACACCCCTCACATTTCTGCAGATATTTAAGTATATCTCTTCATGGGACAACACTGACAAAATGACACTTTGACACAATGAAAAGTAGTCTGTGTGCAGCTTATATAACAGAGTTAATTTATTTTCCCCTCAAAATAACTCAAAATATAGCCATTAAAATCTAAACCCCTGACAACAAAAGTGAGTACACCCCTTAGGGAAAGTTGTCAATATTAACATACACCATATCAACTGTCAATATTTTGCGTGGTCACCATCATTATCCAGAACTGCCTTTTCTCTCCTGGGCATGGAGTTTACCAAAGCTTCACAGGTAGCCACTGGAATGCTCTTCACCTCCTCCATGACTATGCCGTGGAGATGGCGGATATTTGAGACTTTCCGCACCTCCACCTTCCGTTTGAGGATCCCCCAAAGATGTTCTATTGGGTTCAAGTCTGGAGATATGCTTGGCCAGTCCATCACCTTTACCCTCAGCCTCTTCAGTAAAGCAGTGGTCGTCTTGGAGATGTGTTTGGGGTCATTGTCATGCTGGAACACTGCCTAGCGACCCAGTTTCTGGAGGAAGGGGATCATACTCTGCTGCAGTATTTCACAGTACATGTTGGAGTTCATGTTTCCCTCAATGAACTGTAACTCTCCAACACCTGCAGCACTCCTGCAGCATTCCTGCAGCCCCAAACCGTGACATTCTCACCACCATGCTTGACTGTAGGCATGACACACTTATCTTTGTACTCCTCACCTGGTCGCCGCCATACATGCATGAAGCCATTGGAACCAAACAAATTAATCTTCATCTCATCAAACCATAGGACATGGTTCCAGTAATCCATTTGCTTTGTTGACAGGTCTTCACCAAACTGTTTGCGGGCTTTCTTGTGTATCGTCTTCAGAAGAGGCTTCCTCCTGGGGTGACAGACATGCACACCAATTTGATGTAGAGTGCGGCGTATGGTCTGAGCACAAACAGGCTGACCCCTACCTCTTCAATCTCTGCAACAATGCTGACAGCACTCCTACGCTGATCTTTCGAAGAAAGTATTTGGATATGACGATAGCACGTGCGCTCAGCTTCTTTGGATGACCTACCCGATGCCGGTTCTGAGTAGACCCCGCTCTTTTAAAATGCTGGATGATCTTAGCCACTGTGCTGCAGCTCAGTTTCAGGGTGTTGGTAATCTTCTTGTAGCCTTGGCCATCTCCATGTAGCGCAACAATACGTCTTTTAAGATCCTCAGAGAGTTCTTTGCCATGTGGTGCCATGTTGGAACTTTCTGTGACCTGTATGAGAGAGTGTGAGAGCAGCACTACAAATTTGAACACACCTGCTCCCTATGCACACATAGGCCTAGAAACACTAATGAGTCACATGACATTTTGGAGGGAAAATGACAAGCAGTACTCAATTTGGACATTTAGGGGTGTAGTTTCTTAGGGGTTTACTCACTTTTGTTGGCAGGGGTTTAGCTTTTAATGGCTATATTTTGAGTTATTTTGAGGGGGAAAATTAACTCTGTTATATAAGCTGCACACAGACTACTTTTCATTGTGTCAAAGTGTCATTTTGTCAATGTGGTCCCATGAAGAGATATACTTAAATATCTGCAGAAATGTGAGGGGTGTACTCACTTTTGTGATACACTGTATATATACTTCTTACGTCAAGGTTAATTAATTGTACAAGATCAATCTTATGTTAACAACAGTAAAAACCCATTCGGGTTTTTACTGTTGTTGACATAAGATTGATCTTGCATGTTTCCAGGACATAACTGGCATCGTCTCAAAGATTTTCTAATATAATGAAACTTTACTTTCCTTGTTTGACATTGGAATATTTAAAGTGTAGTCCTGGTCCAAAAGAGAGGAGCAAAGGAAGAAGGAGATAAGACTTAGTCCTCTGAAAATCCCTTTCATTCCTCCCCATGAATGTGATATGAGCTAATTTTTATGTTTAATTACGATATCGTAGTAAGTTCGAACTTCAGAGGCGCCATTTCCACCATTTTCGGATTAATACCCTTGGGAAAGATGTGAACCAATTAATCCCTCCAGCTACTGATTGAAAAGTAATACTACTGTTTTTCTACAAGGATGGCTGTGGCCTTAAATAACCCACGAAGGTTGATATGTAATTAAACAAAGAACCCAACCACCCTAATTTTATGAGCTAATTCTCACAAGATGCCTCCATTCTCTCACTTGCAATACTCTTGCGACATACTTACTGATGTGAGTCGTACAGGTTTGTCATAAATCGCTCAATGCCTTTTTTAGCCTCGCTTTGCCCGTCACATAACCCAAGAACGACGAGACCTTCAGCAACCAAATTTTCTGGTGTTGCAAATCAGACTCCGAAACATGTTTTAGCTTCTTATATTTTCTTTTCTAATTCAAAAACATTCTAAATTACAATATAACTAAATATATAAACTTAATCTTTATTGTATGTCCGTCGAATCTATCATTTTACTAGTAAATATCTGACTAATTATTTCAAAGTCAGAAACTAAAGTTATGACTTTTTTTTAATATTTTTCATATAACACCGAAAAATCAAGGCTAAAAATCGTCTTGTTATGTTAATCATTGTACAAAGTGTAAAAGTCACCACGAGGATATTTATAAACTTATACCTCAATTAACTGAGTATAACATGAAACAGTAAGAAGTCGGATGGACCCAGGTGGTCTGGTGAGTGTGAAGTGTGTGGCACTTACACAATCCTGTGTTTCATTGAGAGTAGCTTCATATTTTTAATTGGTACTGACTCGTCTAGTTATCTCGACAGTAGTCTTGACATCATCACTTTATAATATAAGTTGTTCATCGCACAATCTTGGTCCCACGTCGTATATATCTAGTCTAACCCCCCCTCTCTCTCTCTCTCTCTCTCTCTCTCTCTCTCTCTCTCTCTCTCTCTTTCTCCAAATTTGCTGATATAGGCTGGCATGTCATTCGATTGGCGTCTTCCATGCAGCCTGTATATATTTACATTTAAAATATCAAAACATTCCAAATTTAAATTCCTTTCAAAAATGAATATCCTTGTTTATTTAGTGCTGGTTATCAACAGGTCACTTTGATACATTTCTTCACTGTTTCATTTAATCCGCGTTTACAAAGACAACTACACGACTTATTACAATATAACGCAAATCCAATGAAAAGAAGTTGTCACTTATTGACTTGTTTAGAAATGTTGTTCAAATTCTATTGCATTTATTGGGATACTTGGAGGTAGGAAAGATATTTGGTCGAGTCCCCACTGACTAAGGACCAATATTAGCATTAGTATATCCATCATATACAAACACGGAATAAGCGGAAGAAGAGGGGTGGTCTCGACTAGGTTATTCCTGCCCAAGACACGCTACATAAGTAGCATCCTTATGACCAAACTAGGTTACGGGACCAGTGATTTAGTGTTGACTGTTTTAACCACAGACATTTTGGCTGTAAATAAAACCGACCCAGGCGTTTCGACAGCTATATGATTTTATTGACGAAAATCACTTGCTAGATGTAATTTAAAATGAAATGCATTCATAATATAAGGCAATGTTCATTAATCAATGTTATCTTTAAAATAGTCTAAAGTCCTTTTTACAAGTTTTTAATTTTAAACAAACTTCTTTAAACATTTCATATACTACTCGCATTTTTACTGGGTACCCCATCCCATACTCATGGTTTTCGGCCGAATTAAGCAAAGTTTAATAAATAATGACTAGTTGCTTTTTGCGGTTATACTTTGCTGTTTCCTTGAGATCACAGTTGAACAGCGGAACCAAGTAGTTACTTCAAGAAAGTAATTATTGCTAGTAAAAATATCATTCTACAGTCCGCAACAATCAATTTTTAAGCGGAGTAAAGCTGATCTAAATTCAGAGTTCTCCTTCTCTTGGACTGGTTGACCGACCCAGGCAACTATAGCTGGGGGAAGAAGAGAAAAATCTATGCATGGACAATAGCGTAAAGTGAAACGCAAACAGGATTTGAAATCTGATCGCCGATTTCATTTCCTACGACTATACTCTTCATGCTAAAATCATTGTATGAAGTAATTGTGACCAAAGAATTCTTTTAATAAAAATCTTTGTAGAATGCTTTGAAAGTTTTAATCAAAACTTTTTTCCTCTTGTCGTTCAGATAAAATGTAACTTCTCCCAAGTGTCTTCTGGTACAGAAAAAAACAAAATACTCAGCAGATGTTTGTGTGGTATATTTATTTCATTTTCATACAGGTAAACACTGTGAAATGAATATTAAATTTTTACATTATGTTATTCATGAGAAAGAGTCTCATAAGAAAGTTGCATATATAACATAGTTTATGTGTCGTCGAGTTAGAAATTCAGGAATCATTGAAATTCTTTCATCTTTGCTCCAAACTCTTTTGTAGGCAGAGACACTTCCAATTTTAGTATGTGTACCGCCGAGACACTTCCTTTCTTCCCTGTTTATTTCCTATTTCCCCTCCATATTAATTAAGTGATTACATGACCGGAAACGGAAGTTCTGACAATAATCATATAGTTGCCTTCATGGGTTTATTTCCCTTAAACTACCAAATTAGTACAGTTTGAATTTCAATTTTCTCTGAAGTCAATTATTACTTTCTAGAACACTGCTGGTTTCATTTAATTTTGTTAGCACAAATTCCAGAGGCAGCTACATAAAGGGTATCAAAAGGTGCATATTTCAATGGACAAAAAAAACTTTTTAAAAAAGTCGCTTGAGAGTTTTAGTAGTTTTAACTTAATTCTTAGTACTCCCAGGGAATTCATTATCTTGAATATTAATATTAAATTCATTAGATAATCCCTTTTAGAAACAAAATGGGATGAATTAGCCATTCATAATATTATACACATAAATATCATTAAATTTTCTTGATCGAAATTACTGGAGTGTTGTTTGGCAGCAAGAGCCACTTATTATATGCAGCAGTATCAAATCTCGATATCCATATCTGTCTCTTGTAATTGAATCTGATTTTACAGTACATGTATTTCGTAGAGATGGAGAAATTAATTAAGAAGATTACTATAAGATTCCTAAACGTGTAACTGATCAAAGTTCTCTTGAAATTCTGATAGAAAACATGAAGAAAATGGAGATAGAACAACAGCAAACCGAACCTCAGAGTGTGATTTTTCTATGAAAATTGGTAATGTCATTTCTACTATTGATGCAAGAAGAATCAAACAAACGTTTTAATTCAATAAAATTTATATATGAGCAGCTAAACTTTATGAAATAGAATAAGTTTGATTATTCAACGGAAATGATGATGTTTTCTTCATTGCTCCCCTTAATACTTAGTACTCCCTGGAAATTCATTATCCCCGATTGTTAAGAGACAGCAAAAATATAATTCTAACAGGCTATTCAACCATTAAAATACTAACCTTATCAACATATGTAAATCCTTTGATTGAGCAACATGATAACAATTTTCTTATGTGTATTAAAGATAAATTCAGGTTACTAGTGCAGCAGGACATCACAATATCTTTATTTGTTAATGAAATTCACCTAAAACCGTATATTGATTATAAGGGTAGTAATATTGTTGGCTTTTCTTACAACAGCAAGGAAGCCGTAACGAGTGGTTTGGTTTTTATGCTTAACAGTGTATTCTGACAATATAAGGACGTTGTGCATGTTATGCCAACTAAATGTCTTAAAGATGAGAATTTATTGGACATAATTAAACGTATAATAATTGGTTTAGAGGAGATAGACTTTCAAGTATTATCAATCATAATAGATAATAATGCTATAGATAAAAAAAAGTTATATCTTTCTTTTGGAGTCCCCCAAAGCTTTCCATTTATAAAGTTATAAAGTCTCGACCTCTCTTCCCCCCTTCGACTCAGTCCATATATTAAAATAACTTAGAAACAATTGGATTGGTCAAAAAGATGCAAATAAATGCGTGCTATTCCCAAAATGTTGTCATAATGAAAATCATGAATTAGATAGTATCCAAAGTGCCCCATTTTGTACCTCACAGAAACTTCATGCCCTGGAATCTTACTTAATTTTGAAATATTGTTATGAACTGACCTCTAAGGCACTTTCTCCTATTATTCTTGAAATGCAAAATGTTAATTTAGTTCTGCAAATTTTTAATGAATACACTGTTCAGGGATTATTGACCTTCATCATCCTCATCATCATTATCATCATTTTGCGCCGCCAGTACGGATCTCCCTGACTCTCTCTCTCTCTCTCTCTCTCTCTCTCTCTCTCTCTCTCTCTCTCTCTCTCTCTCACCACCCGTCTCTATCGTCTATCACTCCCGGCAGGTCTTCAAGGCTACATTCTGTATCGGCACAGAGCTGTTGTATATAGGTTCTAACTGGTCGTCCTGCCTTTGCTCGTCCATGTGCAGGGGTCCCAGGAGTACGCCGCTTATGAGGTTGTCCCCACTTCTCCAGCAGTGTCCCGCATGTCTGGTTCGTCTAACTTGGATAGTTTTCGTGATGGGTGGTTGGGGGCTGTGCATATAGCAGTATCGACACGACCGCTGCTTGAAAAAAACTGGGTTTTATTTTATCGGTCAGGTCTGACTTCCATAAGACCGACAGCCTATCATTAGCTGTCCATACCTTTGCTCGTCGCGTGTTGATGTCTGACTCGGTTGATGAGACTCTGCTTCCTTAATAAATGTAAAAACACCATATAAAGGTTATCAGCTTAGAAACAAATCCACTTAGAGTGAATGAAGAAAATTTTTGTAATCATACAACCAATGCATTTCTAGAACTGACCAAGTATTGCAATACATATTACCTGGAAAAGTAATGCAATACATATTACCTGGAAAATTTCAAATTGATCAGCTTGAGGCCAGGTTTGGTCAATACCTGCAATTTAGTGGGGATCAGTATAATATCTTGATACAGCAATTGTTTGAGTGTGAAAAAAAAAATAGAATGGTATCAGTTTTTAAATTGAGCTTACCATTTAATCAGAAATGCATTAAAATTGATTTTAAAAATTCACAAGAACCAAACTGGGATGAAGTGACAGAGGAGCAAAAGTTAGATGTGTACAAATTTAGAATTGATGTTAAAGAAGATGATATTAATAAATGTAGAGAAGTTCTTCCTGTAATACTATACTTATCAGGTTATTGCTGATTTGTAGTTTTTAAGAAAATTAAGTGCAATAATTGCAAAGATTTACTATCTGGAAGAGATAATGTGAAAGAAATAAACAGCTATTTTCGGAGGATTAATAAAGGTTCTCTCTTATATCTTAATGATACAACTACATTTTTTGTTATATATAATTATGCAGTCATTGATAAGCGGATAAAACAATTCTTTTCTTCATTCAGTAAATCAAAGGAAATTAGCCATGCATAAAACATTGAATGTTTTGACAGATTATAAGCTTCTTTTTAATGTTGACACTTGTGGTGAGAGTCAAAGTATAAAAAAAATACAAAGAATGTTTGTCTGGAGCTCTACAAAGGCTCTTTTGAATAATTTTTGTTCCAAAGAAAATAATATTAAAAATAACAAGTTAAGCAAAAATGGAAAACTTCAAACATTCAGCTAAATTTTGCATCTGTAACCTATTTTTTCATAAGTATTATTTGATTTTTTAAATCTCTTTATTGTTTGTATCTAATTTATTTGCTTGTTTGTATTTAATCTATTTGTTTTTTGTTTGTATTTAATCTATTTGTTTCTTATTCAATTACTTTATTTATTCATCATTTACTTGTAATTTGTTTGTCTGTTTATTTAATTATTGTTTGTTTCCTAATTCATAATTCGGTTGTTGCTGTATTTGAGTAATAATCACTTAATGATTACAAAATTGTAACTTTACAGAATAATTATCAAAATTAGAATAAAAACATGCAAATTAAAACAATGCTGATTATGATTTATTAAAAATTGTTTTCAAATTTGAAACAATTAAAATTATGAACGAATTTCAGTCTTAAAGTTTTCAATATGTAACCTATTATTATTTTTTAATTTTAAATCTCTTAATTGTTTCTATCAAATTTATTTGCTTGTTTGTATTTAATTTTATAGTTTCTTATTTATATTTTATATATCATTTACTTGTTATTTGTTTGTTTGTTAATTCAATTATTGTTTGTTAATTCTCTTATTCATAACTCAATTGTTGTTATATAGTGTATAAGAATAATAATCACTTAATAATTACGATATTGTAACTTTACAGGATAATTACTGAAATTAAAACAATAACCTGCATATTAAAACAATGCTGATTATGATTTTTTAAAAATTGTTTTCAAATTTGTAACAAATAAAATAATGAACGAATTTCAGTCTTGAAAATTTACTGAAATGTAACATGATGTTTAGTTTATTTACTTTAACGTAGCATTCAGCAACAACATTTTTTTCGTGTCAATTTTTAAAAAAATTGATATCAAATAAAGTTCTGAATAAAATCTAACCCTGTTTCTTTCTTTTTTAAATGTATTTTAAAACCATTCTAAAACCATTTTTTCTTACAATTATTCATTACATTATGATTACTGACTGTTTCACAAACCTCGTGCACTACTCTTGTGACGTCACGTCACAATCGAACAAACTTTCTATATTTCGGTGGTCACGGAAGAACATCGACTGCGACGCCTGCGACATTCAACAACATACAAACTCGTATGAAACCACTAACTGCAGCCCTTTGGAGGAAGCCGCACGACCCGAGAATCTATAATACGCGCAGTCAGAATATACTGTCAGGACATAGGAATAGAATTTGGCATAGAAAAATTTGCCATGCTAGTAATGAAAAGCAGCAAACGACACCTTACGGACGGAATGGAACTACCAAATCAAAACAAAATTAGAACGTTCGGAGAAAATAAAACCTACAAATATGCGGGGATATTGGAAGCTGACACCATCAAACAAGAGGAAATGAAAGAAAAAATTAAGAAAGAATGTTTTAAGAGAACCAAAAAGGTACTCGAGACAAAACTATATCGCTGAAACCTTATCAAAGGAATGAATGCCTGGGCTGTCCCACTCGGAAGATAATATGTGTCAAGAAAAGAAGAGGGAAGAGGACTTACCCCTTCTTTTCTTGACACATATAATCTTCCGAAGACAGCATTGAAGACAGTGTTGACGCACCAATACAATGACTTGAAGACTATGTAGTCTTCAAGTCATTATAGTGATGCGTCAAATAATTCAAAGAATTAGTTAAGTATAAGTAATTCAAACAATTCAGTTTAGTATAAGTATAGTTTAGCGGTAGGTGAAATGGTTACTATTGTTTAGCGAGGGGGGACCATTTTGTACCGGGTTATTGTGGGATGCTTTTAGCTGGAGAAGTTGGTTTATTAGTAGCGAGGGAAATGGATGTGACGTATGTGTGTTTACGTTGAGTTGTTTCCTCGCTGAGTGTTGTAAGGCCCTCGCTAAGTTTGTGAGAAATAAAAGGTGGAGGATGAAGAAGAAGTAAGATGGCGAGAGTCGAAATGTGTTTTTAGAAATAGGTTTTTATTTGCAGCATGGAATATTTGGGTTTGCTTTTGGTGCTGCAAGACTCGTGGGGTTTAAGCTTGTTAGTATTGAGACGAAATGGCGTTATGAGATGTTGAGAAGGCAGCGTGTGTCGTTGGACGTGTGAGGGATTGTGTTTGTTGCATTTTTGACGAAAGACATGTTGCAGTTGTAGGAATTGAACGTTGGGTGTCACCGTGAGTTTCGTGTCGGGTATTTGGGGAGAGTAGGCGTTATCTCCATGCGTGTCGAGAGCGGGATTACGCTCAGATCGACATAGCCAATTTTGGGGTGACATTAAGTTGTGCCTGTGCGAGGCATGTTGAATGCATCTAATTTATATTCAACTGGGATTCCTTGCGAGGAATCCATAAATTAGATGGGTTCCCTCGTATGTGTCCATGTTGCTGCGGCTATTTTAAAGCCGCAGTGAGATGTATGCACTGGGCGGCGTTGACCAGCTAAAAAGCATCGCTATTGAAGAACGGCCAATGTGACGTCTGCACTGGTCGGTGTCCTCCAGCTAAAGAGGATGTGTTTGGCAGCTCACCCGATTTGGTGGCCGGAAATGAAGGTCCGGGGTGAATAGGATAAGTCATCCTGATTGGGTGAAACTAAGTGTCGAATTAAATTTGCGCGCCAAACCAAAATACGAAATTTTCCTCTTCTCTACAATAGTTTTTGTCCACACACAGTTAAATGTAAAACAGTTCTATTTCAAACCATTCCTTTTAGCATAAGTACGCAGTTTACATGTCAAAACAGTTCTATTTCAAGCAGTTCAGCTTAGCATGAGTATGCATTTTAGTTATATTTGACCTTATCAGGTGCTACCACTCCGGGCCAAAGTGGACCTGGAGGCGATAGCAATGAAGGGGAACTCCGCATTCCCCAAAGCTCCAGCATTACTGGAGCCTCACCATCAGAGAGGGTAAGACTCCCTCAACGAGTTTCCTAGATATGACATTTTACTTGGATGCTCCTCTTGGAGCCAATGAGATCAAGTCTCTCAACAAATTATCGAAAGTATTTTGCATCCAAGTTGTAATTAATTTCTCTCGGTCTATCTTGGGATTAAAGACGGCATTCCCGCTAAAATTACCTATCTCGACGATGCCACAAAAGGTTCGATACACAAAAAATGTCTGGAAGTGCACTGCTGGCATTGGGTCCATAAACCCCTAATGAGACGAAATTCCTTGTCTTTTTTATAATATCTAAATACAAAAAGTTTGACCCCCGGACCTGTTAAAACAAGACAACTCGTCGTCTAATGAGTTCTGTATATCAACCAAGAGACTTCTCTAGCATGGCTATAAAAGCTAGCTTAAAAGGTTCGTAAACCTTTGACATGATGCATTCTCTGAAGTTGGAATTAAAGTGTGTCTTTTGTATGCAACATATATCAACACCACGAAGCTGAAGGTAAGAAAGAAGTTGCAAGCATTTACACAAACTAAATCTATGATGTTTACAGATATTGGGTCAGTGGACCAAACATAACGAGTGTCAGGATACTGACAGTAGTGTCCTAAACAGGGAAGGGTGTACGTATAAAGGGATCCACCCTGAAACATTTTTAATTTTCTTTCCCTCAGGAACAAGGAAGGAAAATGTGTCAAAGGCCTTAATGGCTTCACCAATCATTTTTATTGCTCCCTCAGACACTCAGCCCGCCCTTGTCACTGTTCCCACTCGAGCATTGGGAAAGTTCCGGAGGGTCTCCACATTTTTTCCGTCAACTTCTTTAAAAGTGTGGTACCTTTGTACCTTCAGATCTTTAAGTTGTTGCAGCTGGAGTTGATTTTTCCTTTCCAGGATGATATTTTCTTCCTTTTTTGGGTGGGGGCAGGGTAGCTCATCTTCTGAGCTACCCGCCGAAGTACTCTACTGCTTTATTCATGTTATTACAGCTGGTATTGTTTCTGGTGAGGCCAACGGTGGAGGTGGTGCTATTTTAGTAGATGTAGGTCTAAGTTAACAGAGAAGGATCTTCGGGCCAGTGGATGTTAGAGGTGGCTGGGGTGTCCTTGGCTTGAATAAAGACGGATTAGAGCGAAAACAACTTGGAGAGGGGGGGAGATGTTCTGATCCCATCCGGACACTCTTTCTATTCGAAAATTTTATCGAATTTTTCCTTCTCCTCACGAACGCAGTTGATTTTGGTTGTTCCAAGCCAACGACTGTGGGTCTCTTTTATTTTGTGTGTGTCTCGGGTACTTTATAGGGCTAAGGTTCCGCATGCTGGATATTCTTCCTGTCTAATGTTAGCCACTCCCCTTTTGGCTTCTTCTTAGTTTCCAACACCTTTGTGGTTGGCAATGGAAAAAGAACAAGAACCTTTGTCCCGACAGGAGTCGAGACTACGGAAGCCTCTATTTCATTCTTCACCATAGGAGGCGAGAAGAAATTTTGAATGTGGACGGGCGATTTTTCAGGTGTCTTCTTCATCGGAAAAGTTACCGAGGGGTGACTGATCTCCCCAGACGCGATGATAGGTAGCCAGCGCCCTTCCAAGTCTAACCAGTTGGGAATGGAAGTCTTTCAATCATAACATCAAACCTCTATTCCCCACACATACCGTCATATTGAAGCATATAAACCGCCATATTTTCATCGATGAGATCGATATTGCCTTTGGAGTCTTTTGTGGTTCTAGGTATTCTACCTAAAAAATATGATCAACACTATGTCTCACAAAGGTACCAACTATGATAGCTACTGCATGTACTCCCATATTGGTCAATGATTTCGAAACCAAGTCTTTTGTAGATTTGATAATTCGCTTTGATCGTTTATTATCTACAAAAACTGACATAGCGTTTTACTTTTGGCCAGGCTGAAGTAGATCTATATTGAATAAAAGTCCCTCCTCTTTTACAAGTTGCTTTTTTCCCTCTGGACAAGCCTCTCCACATTGACCACTACTTTCGGTGGTGCATCCCATACGTTAGGAGAGCCTCCATTTGTCAATTCAGGTTCGTTGTCAGTTTCATATTTTATTGGGTTGTTTTCTTGTTTGTGTTTTGTTTTGTTTGATTTTTGTTTTGTTTTGTTTTTGTTTTTCTCTGATCAAGTAATTTTTTCTTTGAGTTATTTTTTTTTTTTTTTTTTTGCATTTTGACATCCTTTTTCAGGGGTCCTAAAAAGAGCCTTCATGGCCAAAAGGTCATAAGGTGGGGATATCGTACTTTCTTCAACCTTTGAAAGTTAATGGGACCTTGCAGTCCTGCTCAACATGCTCTCTCTCTCTCTCTCTCTCTCTCTCTCTCTCTCTCTCTCTCTCTCTCTCTCTCTCTCTGACGACAGGATGGATTGATGTGATCAGTTGAAGGTGTGTGCGATTATCCTTACCTTTGTGGGGATATAGTTCAAAGTCCTCGCGTGTTTTGACGTAGTCGTTGACTTGGGGCGATCTCCCACATTATTTTGAATTTAGCCGATTAAATCCATCAATTTCTATTTCTTCTGGTTTATTACTCGGGGTATTTGGTTTATGTTGTATGCTGAGTGATAAGGGATTACAATCCGTGTTGATCACCGTAGAGAATTCACTACGTCACTGCAACAGGACCTCTTGACCAGCAAAGGTTTCATAATGTTCTGACCTTGATGTTGTGAATCAATTTTCCATGTTGCTATCTTGAACTGGTCGTAATTTGGGTGCCATGAGGTCGAGGAACCCGCTCCCTGAATAGAATTCCTACTCTACAATTATACATAAATACTGAAAAATTATTGATCTTTCAAAAACAAATGAAGTCATTTTCTTCTTTTTTTTTTTACAATGCAAATCTACCAACAAATGTAACGCTGAAAAAATTTGCATTGATTTTTGTATCATAACACTATAATATTCACCTACGTATTCAATATTTGCTCCTGAAATAAATCTTGTGTAAGATATAAAGCAATTAGAAGAGTCTCCTTCGTTAAAGAACACTATGATAATCTATCATTTCACTTGTTTTATGTAACTCAGGCTAACTTAACTACATCTTCAAAGAAGTCCATGTTTGTATTTAATATTCAATTACGTATCCATAAAACATTGATCAGAAAAAAATGAAATAGCAACTATCAAAATATTCTTGAATATACGATTTTAGCGTATAATAAATTTACGTTGTTTACTTCATCGCTAAATGTTGTTGGAAAGTAAAGGAGTGAGAAGATGAAGATGCTGTAAGGTTTTTATGATAGGTTTTAATGGCAGCATGAAATAATGGGTTTACGTTTATGCTGCAAGTCTCGTAGGAAGGAAGGAAGGAAGGAAGGAAGGAAGGAAGGAAATGAAATTGTTATAGAGTTGAGAAGGCATTTTAGCAGCTAATGCCTAAGCGAAATGTGCATCGTTAGGTTAAGGCGTTGTTGAACGTGTGAGTGACGTATGGTCGCCATAGGTGTAGCAAAGGTCGTGTTTGCTGGTTAAGGACAGGAACGTTGTCGTCATTCATGAATGTGTGGTCCTGGTCGTTTAGGGAGAGAAGCGTGAATGTCTCCAGAAAATGTTGCTAAGGGGTGAAGTGGCTGGCTGTCGGAGCGGTATTTTGCGTCGCAGTCGACATAGCCAAAGTTGAAGGCGACTTAGAGTTGTTTCTGTGTGAGGCAGATTGAATTCATCTAATTCATATTCAACTGGGAACCCTTGGTCTAAGAGAATAGACGCAAGGGGTCCATAAATTAGATGGCTTTCCTCATTGTGTCGATGCTGTTGCCATTGAAAAGCGGACAGTAAGACGTCTGTCCTTGTTGAAAAGTTCTGAGGAAGAGAAAGTGTTTGGCGGGCTTTCCCCAATTTGGTGCTGCCCGGAAAAATGGTCCAGGATGAATAGGATAAGTTATCCTGATTGGGTGAAAATATGCGTCGACCCAAACACTCAAATTAATTAACGAGCCAAACAAAAATACTAAGTTCTTTCTGTTACACGATTTTTCAAATGTACAAATGAGGCAAAAATTAAAAATATAATTAAATACTAAGGTAAATCACTACTAAAAATACTAAGAAAGAATTACTGTCTGTCTAAAAGAAATTTTAATCATGTCTATTTATTCAATTTTTTTTTTTCTTTCGGTTTTATTTTTCTCTTTTTATCTATTTATTTATTTATTTACTTTGCCAATTTTGAAATAAATATTCACAACTTTACTAGTAGTGTTATCATGATTGTTATCTGTCTATCACTTATCATAATTATTATCTGTTTATCACTTACCTCTCAGAAATTTAGCCAACTATTATCTGTTCATTCATTCATTCATTCATTTATAGTCCATTTGTTGAAATAACTTTTCTTTTAACTACAATAATGTATTATTTCTATTTTCGCTTCCACAATGAATTGTTAAATATTATTTTACAATTTAGATTTAAAATGGTGTACTGCAGATACGTTAAAAGTATTTAGAATCAAATATATGAATAGAATTTTTTGCAGTTTTTAATTGAGCAATTTAAATCCTTAACGAATCAAAGGTCTATAATCTATAGATTAAGGGAAATAACTGCAAACGGTACAAGTTTCGTTCACAGATAAAGAAAATTAAACCCGGATTTAAAAGATGGCTTCTCTTAAATATCAATAAAATATTTAAGGCAGACCACACTGAATAAATGCGGTTTTATATACGCTATTTTCATACGTGACAATTTGAAAGTAATTTTCTGGATGTGATAAAGAAATGCTGCTATAAGGGGTTATCTCCCTTGTTGGTAAACTTAAATTTCTAGAAAAGCATTCAAATTTTCATTTAATCAATCTAATTCATTAAAGGTGAGCCCTTTATCTGCACAGAAAACAGAACCGGAAAAAATTTTCAGATTGCCGATAAGGTTGTTTGTTTTCACTTTGCACTAGTAGTAAAGGCATGAATCCATATATCCTCAGACATCACCAATAGCCATGAGCAAAACAGTATGACAGACTGGATTCTCTACCCTTAGTAGGGCAAGGAAAAATTTGAAGTTAAATCTCTGACCAAAATATTTTTTGTGTTAGGCCAACGTATTCATCAAATTTTACATTTCGTGCCGTCTTGTAAATAAATTTACATGCGTATCGACAGTCTCAGTCCAAAACTAGACTTCCTACTCAGTTCACGCCTGTTTCGATCTGCCCCAAGTTCGCGTCTTGTTAATTTTTCCATTTTTAATCTTGTTCATGTTTTTGTTCGTTCGTTTTCTCGCGTTCATGTCCAGTAAATATGCAACTTGGTGGCATTCGGAACTAGTCTGTCTGAAGAAGCTGTCTCGCCCGAAAAAATACCCGACACTCGGCTGAAGAAAGTAACAGCGTCCAATGCCCCAGGCACAAAAGATAGTAGTGCTTCGTCAGCTCGTCTGCTTAGAGTATACTGACCGTTGTTACCTTTCTCTCCAACACCTGCCACTCAAACAGATGGCAGAGCTGCCTCAGCTGACGGCGCTGCAGACACCGTGAATGTTACTACATGGAAGTCAGTAGTGAAAGACCCAGAAGACTATGTAAGGGATAGAGCTGAGAAATACGTGCAGTATTTCCAAGGCAACAGAATTATGTCGATACTAGAAGTATCAAAAGCCCTTGAGCCCAGAACTCAGTTCTTTGTCATAGTAGACGGAATTCCATGTCAGTATTATAACCGACGAAGTTACGTGAAATGGGATATTCTGCTGCCTACCAAAGAGCAGGCCACTAAGCTAAATGAGAAAAACATAATGACAAAGAACTTCAGAATGTAACCGAAGTACTTTGGGACCCGCAGAACAAAGGTCACAATACATAACGAGCCCATGGACCTACCGAGGAGCGTTCTGGCTTTATTCCTCAGTGATTATGGCAGAGTGGGGGAGGTTAACCCATTAAAAGGAGGATACTGTCTGTTGGGTGGTGACTACTCCTTCCTGTTGTGTATAAATAGGGATGGGGTTAAAAATTAACACATAATGGTCGTCGGAGAGGGTCGACGACCTCATTGCTGGCTCTGCCGATAGCAAGGCCACTTAACCAGAGACTGCCCAAAAGAAGCAGGCAAGACACCTAAAGAAACCACAAGACCAAAACCCACTGCTGAACAGGAGCCCAGTTCCAAGCAGAGTAAAGAGGAGAGGTGGACCGAAGTTGTCAGAAAGGGTCGGAAGGCGATTTCCAAAGAAAAATCTCCCGATAAAAAGCTCCCCACTTCCCTCCACAAAAGGAAAATACTAACTGAGGAGTCGGGGGAGGTTCCAGAAGTAAACAAGGCAGAGGGGGAAGGAACAAGAAAACACCTTCTCCGCCCCCAAAATTACTTCTCTCCGTAAGCGTGAGAGCAAAAAGAATGCGTGCTCCGAAACACTCGAAGAAACCAAAGCTACGTCGGAAGAAAACCCTCAAAAAACAGCTTACAAGAGATGGACTACAAGCCTCCAGTCTCAAATAAGACATCCAGGACAGAGAACAAAAAACTTCGCAAGAGAATGGAATCATGAAAACACGCAAAACACTTCACAATTTATCATCTCAACTCACTCCCCCGAACATCCCGCCTAGTCTCCAATCCTGCATTCACCTTCCCCACCCCTCTCAACCTCCAGCTTATAACCCTGCTTTCGTTCTGGAGATAGAACTGGCGTTTTCTGGAAAGGGCCAGCCAGGTTGAATCGGATGTTCGATTAGCGAAGTTGGAGCACCCTTCTTTAAAAAACTTACCAGTTAGTTCGGGGAGGGTCTATGTCTAGGTTCACCCCTCCCTCTGTAGAGCCCTTAAGTTCCTCCTGGATGTCGGGGGTCTGTCCAGGTACGGCCGAGTGACCACTGAGCTCGGCACTGGTTCCCTGAAACAAGCCATCAGCATCCTCACCCCAAGGATTTCGAGACCATGGTTGACACTGAGTAAGAAGGTAAGTCAAAATGATTCTAAACCTTGCTAGTTTAAATGTGAGGGGATTAAGGGATTCAAGAAAGTATGCACACTTGCTTGGTGAACTCTCGAACCTCTCTGTGGATATCGTCGTGGTGTAGGACACTCACTTCATTTGCGCAGCTGACTGTTGGATACAGAAGGACAACTACGTGGTCCCTTCAGCATTCGGCACCCGCTGTAGCCCTGGGGTCTCTCTGCTTGTCGGGTGCAGTCTTAACTCGAATGTCAACCTTGTTTTTGCAGGCAACGAAGGTCGGCTGGTTGTGGCTGTTGTTATCATTAAAAGCTTCGAATTCCGCATGGTCACAGTTTATGCGCCTAATATCGTTTTTGAGAGACGCTCTTTCTTTGTAGTTAGATCTAGTCTAAAAAGAGTTCCCAATGGAGCCGTTAAATGCAACGCGTTCATGCGTGAGGAAGAATTTCGAAGGTTTCCACAGCGGTATAGCGAGTTCGTTAAGTCCTCAGATGGGCTCCTGCTCTGGTTTAAACGTTAGATACGTAAAGCCTTTCGGGTGCATTTCCATGATCGTTTAGCTCACTTGCCTAGTCTCCCGATTCAGGAGATTCTCAGCTATTTAACTGACTTTTCCTGTCTTCAGGAAGCGGAAGCGGCTGGTTGCGAAGTCCGTGATGCGTTGTCCGTGATGCATTGAAGCCTCAACAAGTCGCCAGGACTGGATGGTTTACTCTACGAAGTGTACTTGAAGATGTCGCACATGTTTTTGTGTATTCTAATGGATATGTTCAAACAATGGTTTGCCGAGGGAGCCTAGTATCATTACTAAAGGAGTGGTCATATTGCCGAAGAAAAGAGGCAAGCATGTTTGGGAGAAATTTGACGATTACAGGTCCATAACTCTACTAAACACAAAGTTAAAGATTTTGGCCCGGACCATAACGAACCGTTTGCAGATTGTCATTAGTGATCTGATCGGACCAGAGTAAAACTACGCTGCGAAGGGAAGATCGATCCAGGACAACTTACACTTGGTTCGTGAAGTCTTAGAGGGGTTAGAAGTTGACAGTGAAGCCGCGCTGATCAGTTTAGATCAGTCCAAGTCCTTCGATTGGGTGGACCATCAGTTTTTGGCCGTGGTTTTGGAGACTGCCGGATTCCAACCGGTGTTTCGCAAATAGATTAGCATTTTGTATCGTAGCCAGTGGTACAGGTGAACACTGGAGTGACGGACCCACACGCATCCTTGGGGTATGGTTTGGACCTGGCTTCAAACTGGAGCGAAATTGGTCGGAAATACAGGCAAAAGTAGAAGCGCAGGTGGATACCAGGCTTAGAAGGTGCTTATACTTAAAGGGCAGACAGAGGCGTGCGCCGTGTACATTTTCCCTGTGAACCTTTACCAGCTGTTTGTACTTCCCCTGCCAAAGGGCCCTCGGCTGGCGCTACAACAATGCCTCTCTAAGTATCTGTGGGGAGGTCGAAAGCCAATGGTTCGTATACTGGTCTGCAGTCAATGTCCACGCAATGGGAAAGCCATTGTCTACATCAGAGTCCAGCAGGGCTCGAGCTTCGGCTCGTGCCCAACCTTCCCTTCCCCTATACTCCCACTATAATCGACCTTTGGGTCATTGACCTTGTGTTGAGTCCTGTCTGGTGGAAGGCAGTGACAAATATGGGGTGCGCACATTAAGTCTTGCAAGCCCGCACCGTCCAACACAGGCAGACTTGAGGCTGTCCGGTCCCCAGCTTCAGCTGGGCCACCTTCGGGTGGGTAAGCTGTATCATAGTCCAGCAGAGCTCGAGCTTTGGCTCGTACCCGACCTTCCCCTCCCCTCCCCTTGAAGGCGTAATCCTGCATCTCATGGTCGCATTCGCCTTACATCACACAAAAATGCAATAAAGGCCCTTTTAAGGACCTCTAGAGGTCGCCTTCTACAGATTGGAGTATCTCGAACGGTTCTTACGAACAAGTTGAAGCAGACGGCTGGGAGGCAACTACAAAGAGGACTCTACGATTACCCAATCTTAACCAAATTGGCCAGTTTCCCTGTCCGTTCGTTCACAGGGTTGTGCAGCACTAAGGCACAATTAGCCTTAGCTGTTGTCCAATCATCTGCCCAGCTGCACAGCGCTAAGATACGGTAAATCTTAGCCACAGCTTCCCAGTTCATTTGCTTGAGAGTACAGAGCTAAGGCACAGTTAAGTCTTAGCCATCAGCTCTCGATTCATTCACAGAGCTAATGCACAGTTAAGCCTTAGCCACAGCCCATGATTCATTCACTCAGCTTCACAGAGCTAAGGCATAGTTAAGCCTTAGCTGGAGTATCTGATTCGCTCGCTCGACTTCTCATGCGCTAAGGCATGGCAAACCTTAGCTACAGTTACCCTGTCTGTTCACTTGGTCCGCAGTGCTAATATGCGGTTAAGTCTTTGTCATCACACTCACTCGACTCTACATGACCAAACTGCCAATACCAATTTTGACCACGACGTGCTCCAGCAATGCAGCATCCAGTCCACGTACGACTCACTGTATGGACTACCGACCACATCGACAACACGCTCCAGCAATGCAGCATCTAGTCCCCATACAATTCACTGTACAGACTACCAACCACATCGATGACATGCTTCAGCACTGGAGCATCTAGTCCACATACGACTCGCTGTACAGACTAGCGACTACATCGATACACCTCTGGTTAATCCAATGTACTTCAAAAACCAGAACATCAATCAATCAACATCAATCATACCAGCTTCCGACATCAATTATCTAGCTGATTCACTACCAATGACAACCAATACCAGCTACCAACATCGATCATCTAGCTGTCTCTCTACCAATGATAACCATATCAGCCATCGACATCACTCGTCCAGCTGACTACAACAACATTAACATACACCAACTGAACTTAATCACTTTGTAAACTCGGTAAATAAATTTTCGTTTTGTGATACTGTTATCTCATCTTTTTTTCCTTCATTGTTCTTTGGCTGTCATTACTTGCACACTTAACTCTAAAACAATTTGTAGGATCGACGTGCTTATCGGCTCCGCAACATGACCCCTACCCATTATTTATATTCCCCATCTCAGAGAAATAATACGATATATCGCCACAACTCTTGAAAATTGAAGATTTGTATTTTTATCTGCTGTTCAAAGTTTATTTCACAAGTTTCTTCAGCTAAGTGCAATACTGACAAGAATGTAAGTTAAAAATATTTAAACTGATATTTTTATAAATTCATATTTTGTGATATTTAAATTCTGTCTCTCCTCTCTTGGAGAAATGTTTGCTGCTTCTTTCTTTAAAAAGAAAATAATCGCTAATATAATGTTTAAAAGTAAAATTTTATTTACTTCGAACAAATTTAGATTCCCTTGCAAAATAAATAATAATCAATTTTCAAAGAAATAAGGCTCGCTATAGTTTTTCTTTAGAAATGATTACAGTAAATATATTTGAATTATATACTTTTTTATTAATGATAATTTGAAAAAAGGTCATTGAACTTTGATAAATCAATCTGATTTGTTTAAAAACTCATTAACAGAGTTTTTACGTTGGTATTTGATTCAAAATGTAAAGTGTATTTTTGAATAAATGATGGCAGAAAAATCAACAAATTGCCAATAAACTATTATTCAGAGATCCAATTAATGTCCTGAAATTTCATACAAAATATCTGACTGAAACCTTGGGATTGAACAAATATCGGGTCAAATTTTCCTCCCCTGAAAAAATAGGTTGTTAATGAAATGAACTTTTAAATTGTTTAAAAATATTTCAGGGATTTCTATTTCTATTTTACACCTGAGGCAACAAAAATGTATGCATAATCTTATGCTCCATCCAACATGTTCTCCTTTTGGAACAAGAAATCCCATCTTCTTAACAAATCTCAAAATGTTAGTGAGATTTTGTGAAATATTATCTTACAGTCTTACACTTAAAGTGACATCCCCACCTATATTGACAAGATCCTTTGACACCTACACATATTTTGACCATTTATTGGCGAAACAGAACATTTATGAAAGAAGGTATATTTTCACAATGGAGCACTGAAAAGGAGTTGCTCCTTTTTTAAAGGAGTTGGAGTTGGAGCGGCTCCATTTTAAAAATGGGGAGTATGATGGGGGAGCTAGCTCCAATTTTGGGCTTGTCAGTGGGAGCTGGAAAACTCCAAAAGTAATGGAGCATGTAAAGCCCTGAGTAAATACATCAGAAGACCGGAGGGTACACAGCCAAAACTTTGTGGACAAAGTACAACATAGACAAAGAAAATAATCTATTTAATTAAAAATTAATAACTCTTAGCTATGTAAAAATTATAAAAGAAAAGGCACTTTAATTTTTTCTTGGCATTCAGCACACAAGTTTTCCATTAGTCAAAGCATCTCTGAAATTCCTCTTTTGATATGTCTTCCACATCTTTGGATCTTTCCTTTGAGATGAATTTTTAGTTTAGAAAAAAACAAGTCAAAGTCCTACCAAGCAAAGTCTGATAAGTATGGAAGGTACAGCACTTTCACTCTTTAGTTTTTCTAAAAGCCACTGTTCAAAAAGTATCAAAACTGGCTTTAAAATGTTTATATGTCTATATAAGAATTATATTAATATTGTTTAAAACATACATTGAATTATTGATATTGAGGATTATTGATAATAGTATTAAATATCTTTTATAAATATAGATAGATATTTTTTTTCTGTATATATTAGAAGAAAATAGAGGGTGCTACAGTTCCACAGTGACAATAAATTAGTTGTCATTGGTCATCTGTTAAAAAGATATGACTTTGTAAAGTTAATAATGTTTTTATTATTTATTGGAACAAAGACTGTCATTACATTAATATCAATAAAGAACATAGCAAAAAAGGATAAAAATACATGAGCAGAGGTTTTTAAATTCTGTAACCCTAACCCTTAACCTGTGTATAACATGCACATCTAAATTTGAGCTATGAAATTCTAAAAAAGCATATCTAGTATATAATAATGCACTTTTTAGAATTTTTAGCTGCAAAATTTAACATTTGTTCAACTTTTTATCTGATCCATAAAAGCAAAAAGTAAAAATTTGTACAATTTACTTTTTTCTTAAAACAAAACATTTATGCTGTAGTTAGAGTAAACATACAGATATCTTCACACAAAAATGCAACAAACTTGTGGCAAAATAAGGTTGCATTAGGAGAAATGAAATTATAAACACACATTCCTGTGGGTATTTCTCTGTACCTACATAAAACAGAAGTGTTTGTTATCTATTAGTTAGTTTGGATCATTGATATAACTTACATTCAGTTATACTATCCTGAATTTGGTAGTGGACATAGTTGGATAAAAAGTTGATATTTAGTTATTGCATTTAATACACATCCATAACTTTTGAGCGTAAAAATGAGAGAGAAAAGGTACAGTATATATTCCTTTTTGTATCTCATACTTTTGCTGCATTTCTACATTTTATAGTTAATTTACTTTTCCCAGTTTATTTCAATTTTATCGAAATATCTTTTATATATTGTGAAAATAATACACAAAGCTTTTACACAACATTTGAACACTGAATAATAAACAAATCACACAAACTGACCAAATCAAATATAAAAAAAACAAAATGACAGAACAGTAAATTAAGTCGTCTTTCTAAGTATAATATCAACAACAAAATAAATTAGAGTGAATTAATTTTCAAATAGATATAATTGTAACATCAATAGCTTTGCTCGAATCCCTGGAGGGGAAATAAATCATAATAATTAAGCTAGATTTTATCCAGTGAACATTTTTAACTTAATTTTTTATTCATTACAAGAATTATCTCCCTTTCATCGTTACTTAAGTTATTGAGTGATTACGTTCATACATCTAATCTCTATATTAATACCGTTGTTATACTTATCTTTATCCTTTGAATTTCGCATTTGTCATGCTAGGGGGGGGGGTAAATAAGCTATGTCAAGTGTAGCCTAAACTCCCATAGATATATACTTTTATTTCACAGGTCAACCAGTGAACTGAGTTATCAAATTATTTCTTAGCTCTCCACATAAAAGTTTACCCCAGTTCACCATTCTCCATCACATTCTGTCATTCTAAATAAAATATTACTGCAATTTTGGAACTATAATTAACAGCTGCATATATCAAATTTCTCTAACCAGATATTTTAGTGATGCAGTTAAAGATGGTAGTGACACTCTATAAATATCAATGCTAATAAACATGTCCTCAAATTTTCTATTGCTTATCTTCCAAAAATTATTTTCATATATTTTTAGTGTTAATATGAAAGCTGTGCACTAAAGTCAGGGGACTAAAAGAAAAATACTTTAATATAACATATTGTTCATCATGAATTTTTCAATCAGAATGATATTATTTTCAATAATTTAGTTTCTGTTTAATTTATATTGTAAATTATTATTTGTATATACTAACAAATCTCTTCAATAGCAACATTTTGTCAGTGATGAAAGCTAAATATGGACTACAAAAAAGATGGAAGAATTAATGTTTTATTTTTTATATCTATTTTTGATTACATTTTTGTTATTGATTTTGTCAGTTGTAATACATTTAAGATTCATGTATTTGCACAAATGTTCTCATAGATATGGTTTAGCTAATACCACCTAAATTAAAAGAATGAAAATGAAATCTGAAACTTATTAATAATCATTAGTAAGTATTGTTTTATTTCAATGAAGTAGCATAAGAAGTAATTATAATGAATTTTATCAATATGTATACTCATTTTTTAACAAAGATATAATTGATAATTTCCAATCTTTCTTGTTTATTTTAAAAACACATTGAGATGTTGATATTTAGAAAATGTTTCTTTGTCACTTCTGTATAAACAGCCAAACAGATTGATGTAGAGCTACTAAGTGATTGCACATGCTATACCCTGTCCTCATCAGTCACTAACCAGGGGTAATACCACAGATTAGATGGTTAAGGTGGTACGACCACCACTGGCACCAACAACAGCTTTGACCACTGGACAGGGTATTATGAAGGGGTAATCCAAATTCCCCAAAGGTCCAAGACTGGAGCCTCACCATCAGATGATTTAATATCATATCCAGGAAACTTGTTGGGGGAGTCATATTTGAGTGAGAAAGATTGACATCCTATTGCGTATGCATCATATGCCACTACTCCAACTGAGTAGAACTACTGCTTCTTAAAATGAGATGGTTAGCATTTAATTTTGCTGCAAAAGATTCCACAAATTTGTGTACAGACATCACTTTACAGTTGAAAATGACCACAAACCTCTATTGCAATCTTCAAAAAGTCAATTACTAAAGTACAACCACACATTCAGTGATTCATGCTGGCACTGCAACAGAATGATTTCAGTCACAATAACATCCCATAGAAAGATGCAGTAGTCCTTGACACACTATCACATGCATATTTAAATGACTGCAAAACAGAAATCTCCACTAAAGACATGAAAGCCCACGTACATCTCATCAACAAATTGTCTACTGGCCTGGTATCTCAGCAGATATTAAATTAGCAAATGCAGCCCATCTTGATGAACACAACCAACAACCTGCTGAACCAATTATACTTCATGAAATCCTTGAAATGCCATGGATTAAATTGGCACAGATAATTTTTGAACTTCACAAAAAACTTTATGTAATCTCTGTTGTTTATGCCGTCAAATTTTTCTACATTCACTCTCATTGATAATCTCCTACTGGATCTTAAGAGCGGTTTGCAAAATTCAGCATTCCACAGACTCATCAATGACAATGATCCTGAATTCAAAGCAAATGAATTTAAAGTATTTCTTAAAGAATAGGATTTCCAACCATGTCACATCCAGAGCTCTCTATTCACAATCCAATGGTCCTGTGAAATGTACCATTAAAATTTTCTGCAAAAGCAATTCAAAGCAGCTGATGATGGTTCCAGGGAGTGTGTTTTGACTTATTCATTTATATCAGTCTAGTTGTTTGAAATTTTGTCCCCAGGGGCATAAAAACTGGGTGGTATGATCAGGGGTTCTGGCAGCACAAAGAAGTCTTGGACTCGTCGTTGTAAGCATTCCAATGAAGGGTTACATGATAATGGTGTTACTTTGAAGCTCTTGGATCATTCAACTCTATGTGATGTACTAAGAAGTTGGCACTCTCTGAATTTGTGAATATTAAACCATGTATCAACACATGTCACCGGGTAGTGGTTGCATTCCTTTTGTTTGCTATGGTCACCATGTAGATACATATGGTCCCCAATAGAGACAGTGGTATCAGGTTCGGTGGTGATAAAGGAAAAAACTTTATAATCTCCCTTACTTTCTGGGAATGAATTGTTCCCCTTCGTTTAGATGACTATCTGTGACTACCTTCAAGACCAGTTCTTAACTGAATAAAGCTTTTTCAAGCTTATCTGACTCAGACTTCTTCTATTAATCCCAAGTTCTAACCTATTATTCGACTTGTTATCTATTACAATTTATTCAACTAAGAACTGGTATGGAAAAGTACCTCAAGCTGGAACGACTGGATTTAGACCCATCTAAGCCTGAAGCGGCAGACACGTGGAGTCACTGGAAAATGACTTTTAATATCTTCCTCAAGGCCATCTGTGAAACTCAATAACCTACCTCCATCACAGATTGAAATTGAAACTACTAATCAACCTCCTTTCTCCAGCTATTTACAAACATATATCTGACATTCACGACTAGAGTACGGCTATGAACACTCTTGAAGAAATCTTCATGAAGCCTAAAAACTGCGTCTTCTGTAGACATTTGTTGGCGACTCACTGGCAACAAAGGGATGAAAGTGTAGACCAGTATCTACAGACCTTAAAAAGACTCACTAAAGACTATAATTTCCTGGCTGTTATGGCAACTCAAGACGTGTTTATCAATGGAATTGCATCCAACAATGTCAAGAAAATAAAACTCTAGACCTGAATACAGCCTATGACCAGGCTCTCATGCTAGAAATGGCCCAAAGGCAACTAGCGTCGTATTCTCCACCGGATTCCCTTGCTGCAGAGCCAATAAGCACATCGACCCCACAAATGATTTAAGTTAAGCGGGCGAGTAATGACAGCCAAAGACAATGAAGGAAACAAAGGTGAGGTAACAAATATAACAAAGATGACAATTTATTGTCGGATTTACAAGTGCATATGTAAAGTTCGTGAGAGGTGTATCTTCAGCTAGATGGTTGGTGTGGGTAGGTGATGTTGGTCGAGTTGTAGATAGGTGCAGCTAGACGATTGTTGCAGATAGCTGATGTTGGTCGAGTCGTAGAAGTGCAGCTGGACAATTGTTATGGGTAGCTGAGATTGGTCAAGGTTGGTAAATCGATGTCCCGGTTCTGACAGTGTGTTGAGTTAACCGGGGGGGGGGTCGATGTGGTTGCTATCCTGTACAGCGAGTCATATGTGGGCTAGATGCTGCAATGCTAGGGTAGTCCGTACAGCGAGTCATACGTCAACTGGATGCTGCATTGCCAGAGCGTCATGGTCGAAGTTGGTGTTAGCAGCTTGATCTCATAGAGTTGAGTGAGCGGGGTGACTAAGACTTAACCGTATCTTAGTACTATGGACCAAGTGAACAGCCACAGAAACCGTGGCTAAGGTTTGCAAGGCCTTAGCACATATGAAGTCGAGCAAGCAAATTGGTGAAGCTTGGGCTTTGTCGTACCCCTAACTGTGTGTATGTATTGGAGATGGTAGCTAAGGCTTTGCCATGCCAAAGCTATGCTAGCATATCAGAGACGGTAGCTATGGCTGTGATGTGCCAAAGCTGTGCAGACATATCGGAGACAGTAGCTATGGCTTTTCCATGCCAATGCTGTGGGGACATATCGGAGATGGTAGCTATGGCTATGCCGTGCCACAGCTGTGCGGACGTATCGGAGATGGTAGCTAAGGCTTTACCGTGCCAAAGCTATGCAGACATATCGGAGACAGTAGCTATGGATTTGCCGTGCCAAAGTTCTGCGGTATCGAGCAAACAAGCCAGGAGGCAGAGGCTAAGATTGTTGGTATCTTAGCACTGCGCAGATAGGGAAGCGGTAGCTAAAGGCTAACCCATGCCTTTAGCACTGTACAGCTAAACGGACGAACGGACAATGAAACTGACTGAACAGTTAAGACTGGATGGTCTTGGAGTCCTCTTTGTGTTTTCCTCTGGGCCGTTTATTTTGATGAGTCTGTAAGGACCATTAGAGATACTTCAATCTGCAGAAGGAGACCTCTAATGGTCCTTAAAAGGACCTTTCTTGCATATCTAGTGGATGGAAAGATGAATGCAACCACAAGATGTAGGATTCAGCCTTGTGCAGCCTTGTTCTGAGTGGCAAAAAGAGAAAGATATAAGATTTAACAATTTTTGGTGAGCACAAGGCCCAAGGTTTTTTTTTGGGTGGGGGGAAGAAAAAAAGGAGACTTTGTTCTGGGAGCCCTACCGAGTCTCTTTCACAACCAGTCACACTATAATTTATTATGATTTATTCCCATTCATCTCTGACGCACAACAATCACCAGTATGGAACCTACTTAAAACCCAGTGAAATGGAATGATATATGTACAGTGAAAATCAAGATGGGGAAGGGAAGAAAATCTTTGGAAGTAATTTTGCAAAAAATAAAATAACAAAAGAACCCCGTTAATTTCCCTTCCATCCCCCCCATTTATGATATGGAGAGACGACTGTTTTCCGGTGTCCGGATAGGAGCTGAAAACAAGCTAATCTGTCCCAAGTGTGGGGGGGGTAAGAATTTTTAAGGGGTGTAAAAGAAAAAGGTGGGGGAGGGGAGGGGCAGGAGAGAACAACAAGAATTACAGAAAATGAGATTTCAGGACCCTCAGAAGGCGGGGAATAGGTTTTTAGGAGAAAAAACAATGTGGGATGGGGAGAATCTTGATAATTTAATACAAAGTGATAGGGCCAATAACACACTTCATACAACTAGCTAGGGGGTCAAGTGAGTATCAAGGGATTATATTTACCTGGGGTTGGGTCCCGAAGGACTCAGAGTTGTTCAGAATGCTCATGCCTGGCGCCTGATTCCACCGGGAGCAAATCTCCTCTAACGACCAGCCGAGTCGTTTCTCTAGAGGATCCGAAGTGGAACCTGCCACTAATTCCCGATATAGCTCCTTCTGAGACTGTGAAAGGTTGCTGGACCTAGGAAGTTTGTGAAGGGCCCTACGGCACTCGCGGACAAATAGTGTATCGTTCCCAGGCCTACGAAGAGCCTTGGGATTTGACTTCAGGTAGAGAAAGATGTCTCTCACCTTATGTCCCCACACCGTGTCCTTCATCAAGGATTGGCCCAGGTAAGCCGGTCTCTCGGCGAGCCAATGGCTGTTCAGATCAAGCATTCCCAGACCCCGTTACGAGGACGCTGGCAGCAGACCTGTCTACAGACCAACGAGCTTCATCCTTTCCAAAGGAGTTTGAAAAGGGATTGTATTAGCGCCACCCGATGATCCTTATGCAGGGGCAGTATGGACAAACGGTAAAGGATCAAGGGGAAGATGTACATGGTGCACACCTCCGCCCTGCCCTTTAAGGACAAATGCCTTCAAAGCCAGGTAGCCACCTGTGCCCGTACTTCCGACCAATTTCACTCCAGTTGGAGGCCAGGCCCAAACCACACCCTGAGGATGTGGATGGGTCCATCACTCAAGCGGAAAGGTCCTGGTAGGAGAATGGCTCCCCTCCATGCGCCCAACTGCAAACCTTCGCTTTTGTCAAAGTTGATCTTGGTACCTGCTACCTTTTCGTATCTCACAACCACCTCTTTCACTGCCAGTATGTCCATGCGGTGGGACACAAAGATTGTGATGTCGTCGGTGTACGCAGAGACCTTCGCTTGGACACGGCCGGCTAAGGGGATTCCGCGTAGGGCCGGGTGAGCCCTCTCATCTCTAAGCCTACAGAGCAGGGGCTCCACAACGAAGACATAGAAAAGAGGGGATAAGGGGCAGCTACCAGGAATGGCTCCCTAGGCAAACCAGTGGTTGAACATATCCGTCAGACAAACATGTGCAACATGCTCAAGTACACTTCGTAGGGTAAACCATCAAGTCCTAGTGACTTGTTAAGGCCGACCTGCTTCAACGCATTACAGACTTCGCATTCAGTTACCACACCCTCGCAACTAGCCACTTCCGCCACTCCAAGGCGGGGGAGAATGGCTAAATAGTTATGAAACTCCTGAACCGGGAGGTCAGGACAGCAGGCAAAGCGATCTCGAAAGTGCGCCCGAAAGGCCTCATGCATCTCGCTGTTCGACTGCAGCATATGCCCATCCGATGATTTGATGAATTCGATGACATTTCACGGCTTCATTAGAAACTCTTTTTATCCTGATTCTGACTACGAAACCATTATAACACTCGCTAGCCTCGCATTCAAGGTCCACCTTAACTAGGTTTATGGTTAGAGAGTGCCCCCCTCCACCGCTCGAGAGAGTCTATCTTCTAAAGACTTCGCCTTCTTGGCCCTGTCTAGTTTGAGCTGTCTGCCGTATTTGATGACGAAGTCCCTAATCCTGTACTTAAGGGATTCCCACCTCCTATTCCCGGTAACCACCACCACTAGTGCCCTCTGAATTAGGTTTCCCAGCCGCTCCCAGAAGTCTCCTAACCACGTCCACATCTCTCGCCCTAGGTGATCCAGATGAAACCTGTCGATCAAGTCGAACTTGGCCATCAAATCAATCAGGCTGCTTTCACACCTTCCCGATCCGTTAGCACCCCAACCGCCCTTATCTATCTTAGGATTAAGGATCACATTCCAATCACCCTCTAGTACTGTCCACTTCGGGTCATCCAGGAAAAGCCCCAACCGCCGAAAGAAGGAGCATCTCTCACCAGGCAAATTGGGTGCATAAACCGTAACTACTCGAAACTCGAAGGTTTTCTCGGCAACATCAGCTACAATCAGCCGGCTCCCGTCATCTGCAAAGACAAGACTGACAATCGTATCAAGGCTGCGTCCAACTAGCAAGGAGACCCCAGTGCTGCAACGGCTGTCGAATGCTGAGAAAACTACAAAGTCACTTTCCAGTAACCGTCAGTTCGCTGCACAAGTGAAGTGAGACTCCTGCACTGCAGCGACATCTAGTCTGAGGTTCGAGAGTTCACCAAGCAAGCAAGCGCTTGGATCCCTCAGTCCCCTCATGTTCAAACTGGCAATGTTAAGAGTCATGATTAGCACTTGCCTATTCAGTGTCGACGATGGTCCGGAAATCCTCAGGGGTGAGGATGCCAACGGTCTGTTTCAGGGAGCCAGTGCCAAACTCGGAAGTTACTCAGCCGTCTAATGGAAACTGCACTTTTAAGGCTCTATAAAATGAGGGGTGTACGTATATGGAGGTTCTCCCCACACTCCAGTTCCACCAACCTCACACCCGCATCGGTGTGGCAAGCTGCCTCCAGGAAATTCCAAACGGACTGGGTGCGCTCGCCAACCAAGCGGACGAAGGTAGTCACTATGGGTGCCCCCCTAGAGTTCAATGGATTAGACACATTTTTTCTGTATTTTTTCTAGTTCCATGGGTGGTTTCAGTGACTTACGAATTTGAAAGTCACTGATGGCTTCCAAATTACTGGAACACAAGGCTATTGCCTTTTCCTTTTGGTCTTTGTTTGAATCCAGCGAGACCGATTTGGTTCTTCACCGGCTTCTGTCTTCTTTTGTGGTAGAGGGAGGGCTTACCTTCGATTGGGATCGTTCGTGGAAGAGTTCGGGGGAGAAGGAAGAGAAGGTGAAAGACGGGAGAGATGGAATGTGGGGAGGAGTGGTTTAAGGGTTTTGTTGTTGTGATTGTGGATGGTTTTGGGGTGGTTCCTTTGGGGAGGAGTGTTCGGGCAGAGTTTTTTCGAAAATCCCTCTTCATCTCTTCTTCTCTTCTTGAGGTTTATTGTTGTTTCCATCGGAGATTCTTCCGATGGCTTGTTCTTGGTTTTCTTGGGCGATTTGGGTGCTGGTGTTGAGACTTAGTGTGGTGTTGGTGTGGTGCTGGCAGTTTGTTTTTTGTTGGTGAAGCCGGTTTTGTGGGGGATTTCGCCTTTTGGTGTGGTGTTTGTTCTTTTGCGGTTGAGGCCGGCACCGATTCTGTTGTTTCTTTTGTTTTTGGCGGTGTGGAAACAGGTTCCTTTGGGGGTCCTTCTTCTTTTTGAAAGTCACCTCCGTCCAGCCCTCTTCATTAGGTTTTTGGGCTGGAGCTGTTTTTTCTTTTTCTGCCTCCTTGATGGGTTGGCTAGGGATGACTCTCGTGGACGTTTGTTCCTTTTAAGGGCAGGCCAAGCTGTTTGCAGTTCCTTCTGCCCTCTACAATGACCATCATTTGCCTGTCTCGGCTGATGATGGCTTCGGGATGGCTTGAAAGCCTTCCCTCGTCTGAACGTTTAGTTCTCATAGGCGGTGCTGAACGTTTAGTTCTCATAGGCGGTGCCCTTAGCCGATCTTAGTTTGGACACTTCTTCCACTCGTCTGTATTTACTTAGGTAGGACGCCAGAACCTCTCCCGTTAGGAACGCCGGAACATTACATATAGTCACCCTGACTCTACGTGTTCCCATGTATTCCGGCTGCAGGCGAAAGTGCTTGGTTGTAATGTTAGTTGTTGCTGTTCTGGCAGCCTGCTCCACCGTGGGTAGAAGAATGTCCCAGGTTGCAAAACTCCTCCTACAGAAATATTGGCAAGGGATGTCGGCTGTTCGGAGGAGCCCCTCGAAAGCTTCCTTCTTCAGTCCTGTGACACTTTTAGTTTTCAGGTCTGTCACAACTAATGAAACAATCCTTGGTTCAACGTTTTTGGCTATCTCAGGGATGGGCAAAATTTCATTGCCTTTAAAATATTCGGCATATTTGCCTACCCTGTCTCTTTCTTAGTCCTTTGGTTGCTTTTTTGTTGCCTTCCATGAGGCTATTTCTGGTGTTTTTTGTCCTTGTGGGATTAATTCATTGGACGAGGAGATCGGAAGAGACGGCCAGTTCGAACCGATCGGGCTGTCTGGTGTGTTAGGTTCATGCGTCCGAAGTGTTGGAGTATCACCCTCCATTACTGCAGGAGGCAGTCAGGGGACGGTGTGGCTGTGTGCTTTCGTGCTTTGTAACAAAGAATTTTTTTGTGTCTTCGGTGGGGGGTGTTCGGGTGGGGGAAGGGTTTTTTGTTGTTATTTGTGTGTGTGTGTGTGTGTGTGTGTGTGTGTGATCAAGTGAGACTTTAGCAAAGCTGGTTTGTGGGACTTTAGCAAATACTGTGAGCCGCGATTATATTCACCTCCACTACGGAGGTAAATAAACCTTCGTGGCCGTTCAGAAGCTGGTAAAAGGGAATGGAGAGAAACTAGCGTCCAGTTGCCAGACAAAAAGGGGGCAGTAACTTAATACTGAATCACAGACATGTAAACACGCGAGCAGTTTCACAACAAATGCATCACAATGGCGGAATTTCAAAACGAGACTTTCGAAGATGTCAGAGCAATAATAACAAAGTAATAACAAAGCATTCAAAGCAATAACAAGGGTATTCAAGCAATAACAAGGGCATTCAAAGAATAGCAAAGTAATAACAAAGCATTCAAAGCAATAACAAGGGCATTCAAGCAATAGCAAGGGCATTCAAAGAATAGCAAAGTAATAACAAAGCATTCAAAGCAATAACAAGGGCATTCAAAGAATAGCAAAGTAATAACAAAGCATTCAAAGCAATAACAAGGGCATTCAAAGTATAGCAAAGTAATAACAAAGCATTCAAAGCAATAATAAGGGCATTCAATGAATAGCAAGGGCATTCAAAGAATAGCAAAGAAATAACAAAGCATTCAAAGCAATAACAAGGGTATTCAAGCAATAACAAGGGCATTCAAAGAATAGCAAAGTAATAACAAAGCATTCAAAGCAATAAAAAGGGCATTCAAAGAATACCAAAGTAATAACAAAGCATTCAAGCAATAGCAAGGGCATTCAAAGAATAGCAAAGTAATAACAAAGCATTCAAAGCAATAACAAGGGCATTCAAGCAATAACAAGGGCATTCAAAGAATAGCAAAGTAATAACAAAGCATTCAAAGCAATAACAAGGACATTCAAAGAATAGCAAGGGCATTCAAAGAATAGGAAAGTAATAACAAAGCATTCAAAGCAATAACAAGGGTATTCAAGCAATAACAAGGGCATTCAAAGAATAGCAAAGTAATAACAAAGCATTCAAAGCAATAACAAGGGTATTCAAAGAATAGCAAAGCAATAACAAGGGCATTCAAGCAATAGCAAGGGCATTCAAAGAATAGGAAAGTAATAACAAAGCATTCAAAGCAATAACAAGTGCATTCAAAGAATAGCAAAGTAATAACAAAGTATTCAAGCAATAGCAAGGGCATTCAAAGAATAGGAAAGTAATAACAAAGCATTCAAAGCAATAATAAGGGCATTCAATGAATAGCAAGGGCATTCAAAGAATAGCAAAGAAATAACAAAGCATTCAAAGCAATAACAAGGGTATTCAAGCAATAACAAGGGCATTCAAAGAATAGCAAAGTAATAACAAAGCATTCAAAGCAATAACAAGGGCATTCAAAGAATACCAAAGTAATAACAAAGCATTCAAGCAATAGCAAGGGCATTCAAAGGATAGCAAAGTAATAACAAAGCATTCAAAGCAATAACAAGGGCATTCAAGCAATAACAAGGGCATTCAAAGAATAGCAAAGTAATAACAAAGCATTCAAAGCAATAACAAGGACATTCAAAGAATAGCAAGGGCATTCAAAGAATAGCAAAGTAATAACAAAGTATTCAAGCAATAGCAAGGGCATTCAAAGAATAGGAAAGTAATAACAAAGCATTCAAAGCAATAACAAGGGCCTTCAAGCAATAGCAAGGACATTCAAAGAATAGCAAAGTAATAACAAAGCATTCAAAGCAATAACAAGGGTATTCAAGCAATAACAAGGGCATTCAAAGAATAGCAAAGTAATAACAAAGCATTCAAAGCAATAACAAGGGTATTCAAAGAATAGCAAAGTAATAACAAAGTATTCAAGCAATAGCAAGGGCATTCAAAGAATAGGAAAGTAATAACAAAGCATTCAAAGCAATAACAAGTGCATTCAAAGAATAGCAAAGTAATAACAAAGTATTCAAGCAATAGCAAGGGCATTCAAAGAATAGGAAAGTAATAACAAAGCATTCAAAGCAATAACAAGGGCATTCAAGCAATAGCAAGGACATTCAAAGAATAGCAAAGTAATAACAAAGTATTCAAAGCAATAACAAGGGTATTCAAGCAATAACAAGGGCATTCAAAGAATAGCAAAGTAATAAAGCATTCAAAGCAATAACAAGGGTATTCAAAGAATAGAAAAGTAATAACAAAGAATTCAAAGCAATAACAAGGGTATTCAAGCAATAACAAGGGCATTCAAAGAATAGCAAAGTAATAACAAAGTATTCAAAGCAATAACAAGGGTATTCAAAGAATAGCAAAGTAATAACAAAGCATTCAAAGCAATAACAAGGGTATTCAAAGAATAGCAAAGTAATAACAAAGCATTCAAAGCAATAACAAGGGTATTCAAAGAATAGAAAAGTAATAACAAAGCATTCAAAGCAATAACAAGGGTATTCAAGCAATAACAAGGGCATTCAAAGAATAGCAAAGTAATAACAAAGCATTCAAAGCAATAACATGGGCATTCAAAGAATAGCAAAGTAATAACAAAGCATTCAAAGCAATAACAAGGGCATTCAAAGAATAGCAAAGTAATAACAAAGCATTCAAAGCAATAACAAGGGTATTCAAGCAATAACAAGGGCATTCAAAGAATAGCAAAGTAATAACAAAGCATTCAAAGCAATAACAAGGGCATTCAAGCAATAGCAAAGTAATAACAAAGCATTCAAAGCAATAACAAGGGCATTCAAGCAATAGCAAGGGCATTCAAAGAATAGCAATGTAATAACAAAGCATTCAAAGCAATAACAAGGGCATTCAAAGAATAGCAAGGGCATTCAATGAATAGCAAAGTAATAACAAAGCATTCCAAGCAATAACAAGGGCATTCAAAGAATAGCAAAGTAATAACAAAGTCATTCAAAGGGTAATATTTGCAAGAGTTGTGTCACTCATAAAAGCGAGGCAACCTTTTGAGATTGAGTGTAGACTTCAAGGAACCTTTACCTTCAAGTTTCCGCAATCGCTACTTAGTAACTGTGGTTGACGAATACTCCCGTTTTCCTTTCGCTTTCCCTTGTGCCGATGTGGTTGCAGCGACCGTCATTGAACATCTAACAAATCTATTTTCTATTTTTGGAAATCCTTCTTTTGTGCACTAAAAGAATTCTTACATTCTCGAGGCATCGCTACCAGTCGAATAACTGCTTTTAATCCTATAGGACTTTACACTCCTATAATTTGATTTGGGCGGTGTGCCACTTGTTCCCACAACAAAGATGGCGGACGCTCACATATTCAGTCTCGGGAAACCATTGGCCAGGAGAACCACGTGACATGCTTAAAACTACGTCCGCGTGTAAATTTTCGTCCTGCGTTTGGAGCCACTTCAAACACTCTTTCTCTCTTTTACCCAATTTCCTCGCAGCGGCAACACACTCCCTCCAGTGTGAATCAACAGGAGTGAAAAGCAACAACATGGATGGGCCTCGCAGACATACATTGACTATGAGACTTTTTCCAGTCTCAGAGAAGCCGCCTGTTTCCAATCATAAAAAGAAAGACATTTTAAATATGTAATCCGTTTGTAATTTAGTTGTGTTAGACACACATACACACACATATACACACACTATTATTTTATTAATAGAATTAGCAATATTTTTTATATATCAATGTAAGTTTTATTATTATAGTATATAAATTTGTTTTGTTCGTCGCCTTGTTTTAAATGTTCCTTTTGTTCGCGCCGTATCATATCTTTTACTAATTTGTTGTATATCCTTTATTCATTTGCTTCATTCATTTACTACCTTTATCCATGTGCCTTATGCCAAGCAAGACATAAATATCAAACTTCAACATAAAATTGTGGGGAACTTAAATACCAAAATAAGCACACACTACAAATTGGTAACCCCGACTTAGAAGACGCAACCAAATATAAAAATAAATTAAATATACCCATAGCACATGGAACTCTTCCTGCATTACTTCCTACAAATTTGAAACCTTACTTCTTGAGAGAACATGAAACCACAAATGTTAACCCAACGACGTAAAATCAGCGTACAAAATTTCCTATATATTTGAAACACTTAAGAATATATTTCACTCATTTCAATGACAACATGAAAATTCTCTTACGGCGCGTGGACTTGAGAAATATGAGCGGCGAACATATCCAAATTCTTTAAATATCCTATTCAAAATTTTATGTACTACAACAATTACATGCAGAAATTTAAAACAAAAATTTTCCAAGCTAAAATTCCTACACAGAAACAGGACGGCAGAATTTATTTCACAATGCACGAGGAGAGGAATATTGACATGCTGCTGATATTGACACGAGGCATATTTCTTCACTTTCCCCTCTACCAAAAATCAGGCAACCTTTCAACTGTTTTACTTACCCACTTAATCTTACTGGCCACCAAGACACTTTCTCTTACCACTACCAGACTGGTCAGTATACGACACACAGTTCTTTTACTACTACCGAACTTGTCAGTGGGACGACATACACAACAAGGAAGAACAGGACTACGCGATATTCTCCACCAGCCAAAAAAATCCCCGACATTTTCTGAACAAATACAAACAAAATGCAAGTCAATTCACTTACTATCTTCATAATTCTATAAAATATTCTTGAGTGCCAGAGTGACGAAGCCAAAAAGCACCCAATAAAGACTGGATACAATGTTAGCTCTAGCTCTCAAAGCAAACAAATCACAAAAACTACTAAGACATGTGAAAGTTTGATTCAACGAAAACGAAGACAAGCAAATCTTCAAAAAAAATCGACACGAATACTCAGACGTCCAACAACTAAAAACACTGAAGGAAACTTGTTCCAAGCTGACGCTACATTCCATTATACAACATTCAACTTCGAAAATTTTCAACACAACAGGAATTAAGATAGCTATATAATTGTGCACCCTACCCAGAAAATTCGAGGGGTTTGTAAATTCGTGCCCACGAGCAACGCTAAAAGACCGGATTTATGGAAAAGCACAAACAACCTAGCTAGATTCAATTCAACAATGAATAATCGTTTCGACCAAAAACGAACTTTAACATAAATTCACCTGTCACTTCATTCAACTGCACACAACACAACCTTCATGGAATGCTCAAACAAAAGACAGTTTCCACAACTTCAAATATCAACACATCCTAAAATGAGTCTAACACAAGATATGTAAGACATTATTACAGTGAATTGAGTTAAATACTGCGTATTTGCTGTTCTACACACAAAACAGCACTAAAATTTCACCATGTGCCCACAAGGAATGCCAAAAAAGTGCGAATTAACTTCCACGCTGAAAAATACACTTGCATTCACCACCACAAAGTCAACAGTCAGGCAATTTTGCCTCCACGTTAGAGAACATATTGAAAAATATTTTCAATATTTATCAATATGCAGGGGGGGCATATATGACTTTACACTCCTATAATTTAATTTGGGTGGTATGCCACTTGTTCCCACAACAAAGATGGCGGACGCTCACATATTCAGTCTAGGGAAACCATTGGCCAGGAGAACCACGTGACATGCTTAAAACTACGTCCGCGCGTAAATTTTCGTCCTGCGTTTGGAGCCACCTCCAATACACGTATTTTTCTTCAAACACCCTTTCTCTCTTTTACCCAATTTCCTCGTAGCGGCAACACACTCCCTCCAGTGTGAATCAACAGGAGTGAAAAGCAACAACATGGATGGGCCTCGCAGACATACATTGACTATGAGACTTTTTCCAGTCTCAGAGAAGCCGCCTGTTTCCAATCATAAAAAGAAAGACATTTTAAATATATAATCCTTTTGTAATTTAGTTGTGTTAGACACACACACACACACACACACATATATACACACACTATTATTTTATTTATAGAATTAGCAATATTTTTTATGTATCAATGTAAGTTTTATTATTATAGTATATAAATTTGTTTTGTTCGTCGCCTTGTTCTAAATGTTCCTTCTGTCCGCGCCGTATCATATCTTTTACTAATTTGTTGTATATCCTTTATTCATTTGCTTCATTCATTTACTACCTTTATCCATGTGCCTATTCTACCTTTTTCTAAATACCACTAAATACCAAAAACACAGTCACTCCTACAATCCTCAAGGCAATGTACTAGTAGAGAGATACAATGGCATCATCAAACAAACAGTGAGTCTGTCTCTGTGATCAAGAAATCTCTCTATTGTTAATTGGGAAAAGATGTTGAGTGTGGCTCTCCACTACATCCGCTCATTACTTTCCACTAACTGTATTTGTACTAACTGTACAACACATGAACGCCTGTTCAATTCCCAAAGAAAATCAGCTAGTGGGTATTCCATACCTACATGGTTAACCAGATCCAAATCGGCTCTTCTGAAGCGCTATTTACGTGGAAGTAAGACTATTGATATACTCGAAGTCAACCCAAACAATGCTCACGTACGCTTCAATAATGGGCGAGAAACAACTGTTCTTGCGTCACATAGCTCTTCTGGGTGATGGAATGAACAGTTTAAATACGGAACCAGATCCTGTGCTAGGGGACGCTCAAGATCTGGATGTCCCTAACCCGTCTAACGCTCCTCCCCTTCTACAGAGTACTACTGAAAACTCGGCTGCTGAGAATTCATTTCCTGCTATTTCTCTTCCTCCACTATTGGATGATTCTTAAAGGACCTTGTCAGAAGACGCTGACTCACAAAATCTTCGACGTTTCAGTAGAACCCGTCGAAGACCTTATTTAACCGAGAACTATCAGCTTTAAAACTTTCGTTTTCATTTTTTTCTGTTTTTCAGTTTGATCATTTATTTAATTGGAGATACCCTTTTGAGAGTCCACTGAACTCTTCCTCCCTCGACAAATTGACGAACCCGAATTTTCCTGTACGGCGGAGAATGTGGTGATAAAGGAAAGAACTATATAATCTTCCTTAATTTCTGGGAACGAATTGTTCCCCTTCGTTTAGATGACTGGCAAGTGGCCATTCTATGCGTGACTACCTTCAAGACCAGTTCTTAGTTGAATAAAGCTTTTTCAAGCTTATCTGACTCTTCAATTAATCGCAAGTTCTAACCTATTATTCGACTCGTTATCTATTACAATGCAATCATGCCTGTTGGAGTTTTTGATTTCTTGCTGTATGGGTGATTAGTATTGCGCTGATTGTGCTGGTCAAGAATTGGTTGTTGGATTGTGATTATGATCTGATGGTTGGTACACCGATATCTTAGGGACCACATCTCTCGTGATGATAATCCACGGGAAGGAATGCAGGAGTTCAAGGATACTGTGGCCAAATGTGAAGGTTAATGGTGTTACAGCATAGCCAGTTGAGTCCTGGCATAGTAGTCTATGTTCCAGCCCTTGCACAGTCTAATCTGCAACTGGATTCCAATTGATATTTTTTTTACAACCGGATTTCTATTGACATTTTTATACAACCGATTTCGATAGACAGACTGTGATGTTGGAGAAGTTGATTGTTGACAAATGAGGTGAAGCCAAGAGCTGGTTCAGTGCAGATCACAGCTGAGGGAGCGTCCAATGAGCATAATTCAATGCACAAGTCTTTGTGGGAAAAGTGATGCACTAAAAGAATAAACTGTCAGTTGCGTTTGATAACATCTTCTGAAAAGATATACCAATCGATTCTGGTAGATGTGAGGACGTCTGAGGCTTAACTGTATGTGGTGCATTGGGGATAGAAGCACAAAGATGACTGAATGACGAGACCTTTTCGATTGTTTTATCCAAGTCAAAGGCATAAAGATACCGATGTGTGATGCGCTTAAGCTGATAGCAAGATCGATCATTGCAAGATAGCTGTCAATAGATCGTCTAAAACTTGTCGCGAAACAATAATGCACTCCTGTGTTGGAGCAAGAGGTTCATCTCGTTTAACCACAAATAACCCATCTTTGGCAATTGTAGTAACATTCAAGTAACGCTTTACGTCCTTTGCATTGGTGATCTTTGTTGAAGGAGTACCTTGTTGGAGATGCGCATAATTTCGTCATAGGTCTGTGTATTCTGACTGTATTTGTATTCATGCAGGTTGAAGTAAACGTGGGTCTTGCGTTACCACTGATGATATCGATGAAAACTTGTTATACCACAAATCCTCTGTGGGTTTAACAAAGATACAAATCTGACAAGATGGATCAATGCATGCAGAAGCGTTGCTGTTGGAAAAGTCGGAGACAAGATTAGCCGAAACTGCCAGATGTCAAACTGTTGCCTGAAAACAGTTAAGAGTCGACAGAAACGTAGAAACTCGCAAGCTGATGGAAATTTCTCCACGGCATAGTTTTAGTAAGCCTATAAACATATTTTACTGTGCATCAAAATGCATGTGCTTCTTCTTACCTGATGATGTATAGGCTAAAATGTTTTGTTGCAGCTGTTATAGACTGGGCCACTTCTTCACAAGGTAACCAAGTAGATTAACGTCCTCTAATTTGGACGTTGAAGAAGCGTCCCAGGAATAAAAATAACCTTGAGACCATATCCAACCAGGAATGGTAATTTTTTTAAGACAGATTATGGTTTTAAAGATTGAGCGGCGCTTGTATGGGCTGTGTAAGACACGTCTCTAATTACCAAACAGCTCATCGTAGATATTGTCACCACAATACGATCTTTGTCATAATACCCTCCGCACGAACGTATCCTAGGATACGACTCGTCAGCTATTCTAGAGCAGTTTCCGGGCCAGGCATGTCCATAGCTGACCTAGAATATACGTTTACTCCACGGAATGGTGTAACAACGCCACAGCACTTCATTTATTTCCGAGGGAGTGGTATTTGGTAAAAGGCCTTTGTAAGGTCGGTGATGATGATATATTCCCATTGAGCAATTTGTCGTTGGCATCAGTGTGGGTTGGGGTTTGCTATATCGTCCAGCTTCTACAAATGATATGACTAGGTGGTAGTTGCCGTTAGTTTTCTTGTCAAAGAAGGATTGGTTGAGATATTCATCTGTTATGTCTAAATTCTTACGGCCGGTAACTTCAGTTCGTTGAATTTTTTCTGTAGTTCGTGAAGCTTGTTTGTAGCATACTGGAGAAGGTTTCCTTTACGTTGAGGGGGTTGGACGGGGCCCATTTTGATAACTGCCTAGAAGTGTCCAGCGTTACCATTATATCATTTCAGGTTAGTAGTGAATACTCCTTCATGGTGAAGGGCCTCATATTCGGCTCTAATATGTGTAGGAAGGATATTTGAAAGATCGAGTGAAAATAAGTGGTTCTTTTTTTAATAAATTTACCTTCGGTAGGATCATCAGATGTGAAAACAGAGCAGTTTGACAGAAGTATCAGTATCGCCACAATGTGTGGGACGAAGACGTCAAATGCAAAATCATGTTCACCACGGGAGAAGGTAACATGTCTCCTCGATGACAGTAAGGATGAACCATCAACTTGGCGAGCAGATAGGGAACTCTCTGATAGTTATACCGAGTCGTTTACCCGAGGAAAAATGGATTATATTCCCAGTGGCATATGTATCGATAGTGACCCTTAAAGCTTAGTGGCCATAGGGCGATTCATATCTATACCCAAAGGTGGTGCTGAGATCAAGGTTGTCGTCTTTATCATGACTATCGACATTGTTATTTACCTTTATTCACTCATTGTCGTCTTCACAAGCATCGATGATCTGACGAGCTTTTAAGATAAAGCGTCTTGTCCTGTTCAGGTAAATAGGAGCATTCGCTCAAAAATGGTTGTCACGTCCGACTTGCTTCTAGATTGGATAAGACTTGGAAGTACGTGTCGAGCCTAGTTGTTTTGACATAACTTAGGGAGTGAGAGAACATGTGACCGACGGAATGGAGGGATACACAACGTTGCAGTGCGTAACGTCTTGGTGCCATGTACAGTGCGAATCTCAACAAGGAGTGAGTTCTGGGTTCGTGAAATCTCTGACTTGATGGAAGCAGGTTTGTGCGACCTACGTTCGATGCCGTACCGTTCTACGTTTCGGTAGATTTAAGTGGATCAAATGCAGCCATGTAAGAAAAATAAAATTCACCAGGGCTAGATAGGCTCATCATGGTGAGATGAATCACTGCCAAGTCGAGGAATGGTAAGCCCAATGACTGAAAGCCATATGGATACGTATAGTCTGGCATATACTTTGGGCAGACGGGGAAATGTTCATCATACCGTTCTTGGATAAAATTCGGCAATAGTTGGCAATTTATTTCGTGCATTAGTTTGACGTTTACTTTCTGTTAGGCAGTATTGCGCCTTGAGGCAGGAACTACATCTGTATCATCTGCAAAGCACAGTAGAGGGATGCGTTTTAACTTCTTATCCCATGGACAAACCTCGATTAGAAATGGAGCAAAATTAGGGTTAAGTGAAAATGTGAACTGAAGGTTTTGTTTCCAATTCTCGAAAGGGTTTATTGTCTTGGTTCTAATTAAACACCACAACTTCAGTGTACGATGGGACTCAGCCATGTTGAGAAATCGATGGACGATATTGACAGTTGTTGAAACAAGAACATGAATAAATACTCGCAGTTTTGCGAATTAAGTCCGTTTTTAAGGCGTATGTTTGTCTCAGACCACTGTCTCCATTCTAATAAGGATAAAGAAAGCAATATGAATAACAAAAACAACCGTCCAACGAGAAAGCTCAACCTTTACTCAGGGTAGACTCAGCCAAGATACAGAGTTCATTAGAAACGTAGGAGTTGCTTCCCTTTAGGGTTACATGAACCCCCATTCTGGTGCAAGGTATGTTAAACAATCCTTCTATAACGATCATGGCTGAATCTGGCAAATAACTGAGGCAAAGTAATAAATATTTTTTCTGAGATAGTCGGATACAAACAGAACTATATCTCCGCCAAAGAGCCCCGAACAAAAATAAGTACGCACAACGGACAAGAACGATAAGCCAGTTTTGCAAGAGTGCATGCGCAAGATTACAACGAAGTGTGAGGAGCATTATGAAATTAACTGTTTCGTCCCTCGAGGAGCTTTAAAATAGAAAATAATGAAGAACTAAAAATAGCGGAGATGCCAAATACTTTATACACATTCATTAATATGGAAACCAAAGAAAAACATTAACGTATACAATGGTTGTACACACAGTATTGGTCAATATGGAGTTTTTCTCTCCCTTCTAGATAGGTGCGTATTTCTGCCCGCATCAAGCGATATCTCTGACCTACTTCTTGACAGTGCCAAAAATAGGGCCCAAGACGAAACCAGGGAGTCATATGACGGCTAGTACTTTAATCGCATGGAATAGAGGGTCTTTATATCCCACTGTCTCCCCTAAGATACAGATATCTGAAAATGAGAAAAGGAAAAGTTGACATGCAACTTAAGAAGAAATAAAGTTTTGAAGATGTTTAGGTCATCTAACATGGCTGTTTGAACATGCCTTATTTGAAAATGATGGTGTTTTTGGTACTGCGCCAGTCGAAACAATGTTTTGGGGTGCTACTTCTAAGTACATATCTTCTAATATGGCTGGTTTTAACCTGTCCAAAGAAATATTTTGTTCCACATTCAATAAGAACTTTTGCTTGAAAAGACCTTGAGGAGATCACGATACGATGGTTGTAGTAAGTGCAACCAATCTGTATCACGGATAAAAAAATATGAACAAGTCTCTAAAATTTGAGGTAGGTACACCTTATTTTTATTTTACCTTGATGGTCAATATACAATTTTAGCCATTAGGGTGTCAAATCCCACACCTTTTTTGGTGGTTCGCAGAAATATTGCCGAGGTAGCCGTAGTGTAGTCCCATATAAGGACCCTGTTGTTGTGGAATTCATTTCTTTCTTTACTGTCAAGCGAAGCCCTAAAAGCATGTGCGGAAGATGCTTCAATCAATTAGTGTTATGGAGTTCGGCATATAAGTGGCTTCAGACTAAAATGTAATCTCTCTACCATGCCGTTTGTTTGGGGATGATAGGCTGTAGTATGAATGTTTGTGGTGCCTAAAAGTTTCGAGTGAACAAGCGTCTCCTCAACTGAAAACGACATCAGTATGCGACTAGCGAAAGCATGAACTGCTATCAATAGGTTATTGATCATATGGAAGTCAAACTTATCCGATAAAATAAAACACAATTCCTTCCAAGCAGTGATCGTATCAATTCTGTTATATGGATATACCAAGCGTTTAGAAAAAAAAGCCTGACGGAAATTACACAAGAAAGTTCGAGCTATATTGAACAAGTCTGGAAGCAACATCCAACAAAACAGCAGCTATACGGCCACCTGCCTTCCATCTCAAAAATCATCCAAATTAGACGAACAAGACACGCGGGACACTGCTGGAGATGTAAGAACGAGCTCATAAGCAACGTTCTCCTATGGACCCCTTCACAACTAACTAGAACTTATCTACAACAGCTCTGTATGGACACAGGATGTTGTCTAGAAGACCTGCCAGAAGCGATGGATGATAGAGATGGGTGGCGAGAGAGAGTCCCGGGATATCCGTGCTACAGCACGACATGATGATGATGATGCATGAATATTATGTATATTACGGTATTCATATCTATAATAATGGTACAGTCAGGGTAACGCCTTTTTTGGTGTCTTGGCATTCCACACCGCCAGCATCTTCTCAGGGAGTAGTTGATTAACTCGCCAACAAGTCCAACAGGCTTTATTCATCTGTTTTACCGGATCCATTCTGCTTTTTACTCTTTATAGGCGGTCCCTCTGGCGTTTCCCTGGTTCTTGGGGTTTGGTAATGGTCCCGATCTGGAAGTCTCCTTTGATCCTCAAGGCCCTCATTTTGGATACTTACTCCATTTAGTCTCGTGCTCCTACTGTGCACACCTGTTGCATCTCATCCAGGATTGGGCAATCATTTGATACATGGTCCTCGTAGCCATAAATCCAGCAGAATATCCCATACCTCCCGGGGTGGATTGATAAAACTCATGCCTCATAGACCAATTCATCCTTTGGGATTCAACCTCCTCTTCCAAATTCCCTGGCTGTTTCCTGCATGCCTCCCGTCCACCTGTTTTTCCCGGGTACCTCTTAACCTTACCCCCGAGTCACATCTGAGTCTTGACCTTGTCTCCCACTAATTTTCTCCCAGTGTCTCACTCTCGTCAGCGCTACCGCCTACTCAAGCCTACCTGGGGTGCCCCTGATCATATTTCTCCGGACCTTCTCTTCACAGAGAGATTTCATAAATATATCTGCCAACTTAGAGGCTCATTGGGGTAAGCCAAGGCAGCCAACCTATTAATTATCTCCCCCAGATCCGTGGAGGTCTCTCGCTCCGTCTGTTTGAGTCTTAATAATCCTCGAACAACTTCAATGGCTGTTCTCGATACTCTAGTGCTTTCTTTAATTCTTCCAAGTCATTTCGGGGTCATTCTCACACAGACCCCCCCCCAATGATCTTAGGCACTGGTCTTGTTGCCCTCTCAAACACCAGCAGGGCCAGTTCTTGGTCAGTTAGCCCTAAAATTAATTATTTTTCTGCAGGACTTTCAGTCAATCGTAGGGGTCTCCACCATATGTCTGAAGATTCAGTCTCCCTATTAAGAACTTAAATTCACTTGTGACGGGCCCGCTACCTCTTGGGTTTCTTTTGTCTTAACCACATAGTCAGCTTCAGACCTGATGTCACTCATTTTTTTACAAACTCGGTTATATGAAATAAATTTTTCTCAGGACTATTCCGGCTAGTTGTCATTAGGAGAGAGAAAGTAAAACCAAAAAGGGTTCTCACCAATTATCCTTTGCTCTCTCTCTCTCTCTCTCTCTCTCTCTCTCTCTCTCTCTCTCTCTCTCTCTCTCTCTCTTGTCGTTCGTCAGTCTGGGGGTCGCTTGCTAATTTTCTGCACTTCTAAGGTCGATCTTTGGTCACCAATTAGTATTTCTCTAACTTCATCGTCTCCCGTTTTTCCGAGGTCGTATCTTGGTCTGAACAACACCAATTAAGGTGACTCCACTTTACCGTTTTCCGTTTCTCCGAGATCGTATCTTGGTCTAAATGGCACCAATTAATGTGACAGTATAGTTGTCCTCGCCAAACACGGGAGCGATTGCGCTTTTAATCTGCTGATCATTCTGCTGGTCGGTTATATCTTCAGATGACACGATTGACTCGCGATCTGCCCACTTTGTGTTTTTTTAAGATCCAGACAACAGATCAATCGCTAGTCGGAGTCACTGGTCAGTGAGTAAACGAATGAGACCACACAATTAAAAAGGTAAAAAAATAAAAGTCGACGCTTCGAGAACAAAACACAGCTTGCAAAATAATAATATTTGATATGAAAAAAAAAAAGTCTTTCAAAAATGATACATATATTCACCCATCTCGGAGGTGGTAAGTTTTTGTCAGCGACGAGTTCACAAATTAAAAGTCCGTCAACTCCTCGAATAAGTTTTAGGCTTGTCTACTCTCGTTGTCAATAGTCTGGCGCAAGGTAATCTTAAATAGCGGTTATATTTGCTGGACAACTGTTAGGGAGTTGTCCCTACCAACTTATGTGTTGCCACCGACACTCAGGTGATATTGTCCTGGTTTTTATCCAATCCATGACCAGCAGAAATATCTTCGCAAAGAACCGACATAAGGATATCCAGTAGATTAACCTTGGGTTGGAATGTCGATATGGTTTGATGCCTCTCTTTAATTATGTGGCCACTAGGCAATATCCAACTGACCTGATCATAAGAGGTTTGACGTTGAAGAAGTTCAAATCCAACTTAGGATTTTGATGTTCTGGTCCCTCCTGGCTGCGCTAAAGCGACACAAAACTTACCCTGTTTGAGAGAGCGATACCAGCGGATAGCACATACTTCGGTGAATTGTTCTGTGATCTTGAGGCAAGAGTACCCTTCCATCATTTCCATTCACAGATTATCAACCTTTTCTCTTCTGTTGAGGGTCACCTCGATGATGTTCAAGTCCATAGTCATCAAGCTGGGACGAACATGGGGCCATAACTCTAAGGCGGTGATCTACTTGAGGACAACTCTTCTGGGACAAGAATTTCCAACAGAGATTGAGCATCTAAGAGAGCCTGTGGGAAGATCGGAGCCCATGCGGGCTCGTGCTTTAGATCTTTTCCTAGATTCGGTTGGGTTGATCCGATCAGGTAGTAGAACTGATCGATCTTCGCACATTCGAAGTAAAAAAATCCTATTTTGATAGGGAAACACCACCCAGTCACTAGACTTATTATCTTAGACTGCAACGCAGGATTTTCCCATCTGTAAACTGGATCAACCTTGGCCGAATTAGGCAAAGCAGCTAATGGGTTCCACAGGGAAAACAGGCCATCAATGAGGTCCTGGTTTCTTGTGCCCGACGCAGGAGAGACAACACCAGATCCGTGCTTCCGAACTCCTCGTGAAGACTTCGAAGTGCCTTATCTAGGAGTCAACTTTACCGGCCATCTCAAAGTTAGAGATGGCATCCAGGACAGAAAAATGTACTTCTTTTTATTTGCTTGAACGTCAGGGCTGTCCACATAGAGGTGGCCCCGGATATGAGCGTGCTGTCCTTTTTTCAGGCTCTGACTTGTTTCACCAACCAATATGGAATTCCAGAAGCAATCAACAGTGACATAGCTAAAACCTTTCTGGAAAGTGGGAGACTTTTTCACAGTCTTTCTCTTCTCCAGGAATATCTGAGCAAATTTGGCTGAAATTGAATACTACCCACTGTTTTCCCTGTGGTATGGGGGAACATGGGAACGTTATATCAAAACGATAAAAGTCTGCCTCTTTAAGATTCTTGACAGGGGTAAAGTGGATTACTTTACCCTTCTGACAGTAATCTCTGATGTTCAGATATCAGTGAACATCCGGATTCTGACGTACGAGGTGCCTGGAGACAAGCATGCTATGGCTGCCACTCTCAACATGTTCTTGAGGCCCAGCAAGAGCCCTGGTCTAATATTGCGGTTGGTAAAAAATGATCTTGCTATGGCACTGCCACCCAGCATGGAGAGACTTATCAAAACTATGGAGTTTAGAAACCGATGGTTGTCAGTTTCACGAGTTGTGGTACAATGATAACCTTCTGGACCTGAGGAAGAAGACTCCAGGACGTTCTCAAGTGCGGTCGAAGAACCGCTTTCAGAGGAATGATGTAGTCCTTAAGAGCCCCATAAAACCAAGACCATTTTGGTTTTTGGAGACCATTATAGATCTTATTCCGAGCAATCATGGTATGGTTAGATCAGCACGTGTCAGGGGAGGAGATGGTCTCGAGGAGGTTCACTTGCTGAAACATCTTTACTCCTTAGAACACCAGACGTCACTACAGAGTCCTAGATCATTGATTCGGTCTTGCCACTAGAGAATGTTTCTACTACAGATGGAAACGAGGAGCCTTCGCGTTCATCTCCCATGCCGAAAACCGCGTCTGGTTGTGTCCAGTATGCAACGCTCCTCAAGGAAATCTAGACATGATTGGATACGATTTGTGCGATGAATAGTTCCATTTTCAGTGTGTCGGCATTAATGTGGCGCCCCCTAGAAGACAGAAATAGTACTGCCCTGAGTGTGCTCCCCGAAAAAAAAAACCTGACCTCTACCTACATGAACTACATCCGGCGGTAAGGTATTCGACTAAGTGACGGAATCAGGATGCTCTGCACTACTGTCTCCTTCATGCGAACTGTTTAGGGTATAATGTCTATTGACACCTTTGTTACCTTTTTTTCTGATTTTTTGTTTCTTTGTTGTCGGGAGTGTGTAAAAAAAGTAAAAAAGAAGAGAGGAGGTACTCCCGGGTGGTAGCTTCAGCCTTCGGAGAACAACTTACCAACCGATGCAATGAACGAATGCTTTTTTATGGTCGTGGGTGAGAGTGAGAGGATGGTTGGAGGCAGTTACTGAGAGTATATATTCAGGTTTTTCAACCTTTCTTTGTTTCCTTTGAGTAGAGAACAGTCATGTTAGCGTTTACTCTATGTGAGCATCCACCATACATACCTTAATTGTTACCAACAGTTTCCTATTGTTACTAGATTCTGTTGGAGCTGGTTGCTAAAAGCAAGGATTTCTTTTTGCAACACCAACTGGCTGCCTGCTCCCTCCTGGGTACCTCCGTCGAAATTGATTTTTTCGACAATATATATATATATATATACCTTTCTATTAAAAAATACAAATCTCTTCGTGGACCTATTCCTTTTAAAATATTTTTCTCTCTTTTGACCTACCGCGAAATTCTTTTTTATATACACCTATATATATATATATATACTTTTTTTTAGCGATAAGAATGTTTGTTACCATTTTAGCGAAGAAATGTATTCTTGCGCGTGTGTGTTATTCCCTCGCTAAGTGTTGTTGTAAAATAAAGGAGGATGATGAAGAAGTAAACAGACGAAGATGTCGTTAAGTTTTATATGAAGGTTTTTAATGGCAGCATGGAATAAAGGGTTTACGCTTATGCTGCAAGTCTCGTTGTAAGTAAAGAAGTAAGGAAACGAAATGAAGTTATGAGAGAGTGGAGAAAGCATTTTAGCAGCTAAATGCCTGAGCGAAAAGTGCATTGTTAGGTTAAGGCATTGTTGGATGTGCGAGGGAGATATGTTCGCCATAGTGTAGCAAAAGTCGTGTTTGATATTTGAGGAGAGAAACGTTGAAATCACCGTGAGTTTGTGGTTCTGGTTGTTTCGGGGAGAAGCGTGAGTGTCTCCAGAATATGTTGCTCAGTCAAAAACTAGCTTGGTGTCGAAGCGGAATTTTGCATCGCAGTCGACAGAGCCAATTTTGGGGGTGACGTAAAGTTGTTCCTGTGTGTGGCGTATTGAATTCATCTAATTCATATTCAACTAGGAACCCTTGGTCTAAGAGAAATAGATGCAAGGGTCCATAAATTAGACTGCTTCCCTCTTTGTGTTGATGCTGCTGCTGCTATTGAAGAGCAGACAGTAAAACATCTGCACTGAACGAAGTTGTTCAGCCAAAAAAAGGGTGTTTCACGGCTTCCCCAATTTGTGCTGCGCAGAAAGGTGATTCGGGAAGTATAGGATACGTCGTCTTGATTGGGTGAAATTATTCGTCGAACCTAACGGTCGAATTAGATTACGCGCCAAACAAAAATGCGAAATTCTTTCTGCTACACTTTCATATATATATATATATATACCTATATATATACTTATGTATATATTTATATATATGCTTATATATATATATACATACCTTGAGCAGTCTGGCGAAGGAATTAACGGCTGTCACCGGCGTAATGCTCTTCTAACGAATTGAGCACTCTGGTATCCGATAGCTCAAAATATAAACAAACGAAAGCTAATACTTATGCGTTATACTTCCTGAGGTGACGTATGTCGTCGAAATGACTGAGCGGTGTGTGTGTGGATTATATTTCTGTATTGATGTGTGTCTAGCGTAAAGTTAGGTGGGTTTCGATCCCAGCTCGAAGCGTCCTACGTGTCTAGCCACATTGAAGAGTTGCGATACAACGAAACAGTCTGTCTGTGGATGACAATATATATATATATATATATTCACACACATATATATATACATATTTACCAATATATATATATATATATATATATATATAAAAATACATATATACCTATATATATACATATATATACCAATATTTATATAAATATATATATGTATATATAAATATATATAAACCTATATATATATATATATACACCTATTGTTATATATCCTACCTATGAACATTAACGGGTATGTCACATTCCTCATAAATACGTTGGATGCTATTGTGAGGGGAGTAAAATATGCTAGCTTTGAAGTCACCTCGAGTCGTGATTACCTTCTTCACGCCTCTGACGAGTATTGCATTTTGTTAATGTTATAAAGATTTCCATTTCATTTCTAATCTCTGTTTTGATTATGATTCATTCAGTAACCTTTTGTTAGGTTATGACGCCTATATATACACACACCAATGTATACCTATTTATACCTATATATATATCTATTGATAGATAAGATAGATAGATATCTAAATATATATACCTATATGTATTTTGAAATAGGTAGGTCCACGAAGAGATTTTTAGTTTTTTTTAATTTATTTATTTTGTTCTTACATTCGTGCATGTTTCCAGCTTGTTGCTTTCGTCAAAGAACATATATGGCACAAGACCTTGTTAATGGGGAACTCAATGAGACTTGAACTTACTGGAGTTTGCAGTTTGAATGATTTTCAGTTGATTATGGGTTTATAAAGAGGTCATCCTCTCTTTTTCTCAGAGTGTGTTTACCTGAGCTATAAAAATTTATTTCTAAAAAAAAATCAAGCCGACCACGTGCAGTACTTGATTTGGCCTGAGTGGAAAAGGGAGAAGTAATCCCAGACAATACGGCACCAAAAAGCTACCTCCATTTTTTATCAAGAACTACTATTGGGACCCTCAGTACGAATTCGGAGACCAACTGTAAAGGCACGCAAACTTAAGCCAGCCGACGGGTTTCGTCACTCGCTTCTTGAATAGCCGATAAATATTTCAAACTGTAAAGGCAAGAACCTTCCCAAGAAATAAAAGTAAAATTAAACGAAAGACGACTACTGAAATTCTATTAAGTTAAACAACTGAAAGAAAATTCAACTGAGAATTCTGCTGAAAAGAACCCTAAAGAAGACTCGAAATTAAATGAAAACTGAAACATTTCGACAAAACTAAAGAGAAAAGAAAAATACTGTTTCCCAGACACTCTCTCAGATAAGTTCCCGCAAATTGCACCAAAATTAGCAACACTTAATCTTTTCTATCCCTTTCTTTCTTGTTTCTTTGATATAAAATTCCTTTTTAAAAACTTTATTGTCTTTGTTATCTTTTCGAATCAGTATCAAAACTAGAAAGCTGCGGAACTTAACGTTTAAATTCACCGTTTAAAATTACACACTTAGTGTGTAATTTTAAACGATAAATTCAAACAGTAAGTTCTGGAGCCCCCTAAAAACACTACCCAGTTAAATACTAAACTTGGATTTAGTGTATTTCCTTATATTAAATTTTATCCTTCATATCAAATTTTATTCTCTCAAAATTCCTTTATATTGCAAATTTTATCCTTCAAAATTTTTTATAGTCTTATTTACCCCTCTTTGATATTTGATATGTTTTTGTCGTTGTGTGTGTGTGTGTGTGTGTGCGCGCGCGCGCGCACGCACGTGCATTGGAATGGTTTGGGATTTCACTAACAGTTATTTTCACACACACACAGATGAAAAATAATTGTTTGTGAAATCCAAAACTACCTATTCTAAAATATTTTATTCTCTCTTGGGACCTACAACAATTTTTTATATATACGTATATGTATATAAACCTATATATATATATATATACCTCTCTTTATATATGTACCTATATATATATATACTTATTCATATATCAATATATATATATATATAGTGACGTAGTATCGCTACTATAACAATGACCTTAGATTTTACAAATATATGAGAAAGAGTAAAACTACAAGCGAGCGAAAATGCATTTATATTCCTTTCTTTCTTTCTTTCTTTCTTTCTTTCTTTCTTTCTTTAAGTTTATGAGAAAAAGTGTTTAATTTTTAGTCAAAAACTAAATAAGAGCAAAAATGTACATTTCTTACGATTTCCGATTTTTCCTTTCACCCACCACCGGAATCATACGATGCATGATGTTACCCCGGCATTAACCATGAGACCGATACACGCGACGACCTGACTCTATAGCGCATGCGCCTTTTTTTTTTTTTTTTTGCGCTAATGCAAATCTGATCGCGAGACTGGCAGTGAATTTTTTCCCGCCGAAAGTATGTTGCGGAGCCTTTAAGCACATCGACCCCGCAAATGATTTAAGTTGAGCGTACGAGCAATAACAGCCAAAGACAATGAAGGAAACAAAGGCGAAGGTAACAAATATAACAAAGGTGACAATTTATTGTCGTCTTTACAAGGGCGTAAAGTTCGTGGTAAGTTGTGTCTTCGATTAGTTGGTTGGTGTCGGTAACTGGTATGGTTGAGGTCGAAGAAAAGCAGTTAGACGATCGTTGCGGGTAGCTGATGTTGGTCGAGTCGTGGATGTGTGCGGCTGGACGAACGTTGCGGGTAGCTGATGCTGGTCAACATTGAGGTTGGTATGTGCCAAATTGGTCGTGCTTTTGCTGTGCTAAAGCACTCGAACGGACGGGTGAATCAGCAGTTAAAGCTAACCCGTGCTTTAACGCTGTGCAGCCGTGCAAACGGACGAGAGAAACCGACGGCTAGAGCTAATTCGTGTTTTAGCGCTGCGCAGCCGTGCAAACGGACGAGGGAAACTGACGGCTAAAGCTAACTCGGGATTTAACGCTGCGCAGCTAAGCGGACGAACGGACAACGGAACCGACCGAATATTTAAGACCGGATGATCTCAGAGTCCTCTTCGTGTGTGCCGCTCGGCCATCTGCTTCAACGAGTCTGTAAGGACTCCAACCCGCAGAAGGAGACCTCTAGTGATCCTTAAAAGGACCTTTTTGCATATCTAAGTGGTGGAAAGTGAATGCGACCACGAGAAGTGGGACTCAGCCTAAGTGGTAAGGTGAATGCAACCACGAGATATAGGATTCAGCCTTGTGGATACCTTGCTCTGAGAGCGGGCTCCTGAGAGCTTCGTAAAATGAACTCCCTATTTGCCAATGTCTCCCATCAGACAAAGCTCGACACAAGGTCAATAGCCCGAAGGTCGTTTAAAGTGAGGATATGGGGAGGGGAAGGTCAGGAACGAGCAGAGGCTCGTACCCTGCTGGTATATGTTGCTCATCGGTCACTTAATGCAATGTGAGCCTGAAGAGCCGAAATTTGTCAAAAGGAGTCAATAATGCAGCTAGCCCACCCGGAGGTAGCCCAGCTGAACTTGGCAGCCTTACGGCCTCAAGTCTGCCATTGTTCCTTTTCGGAGCCTCGCTCTGAACCAAAGTACAAAACGGGCTCCGTTTATTTGTCGCTGCCTCCCACCAGACAGGACTTAACACAAGGTCAAAAGCCCGAAGGCTCATTAAAGTGGGGATAAAGGGGGGTCGGGAATGAGTCGAGACTCTAACCCTGCTGGTCTATGCTGCTCATCGGCTCACTTGGTGCAATGTGAGCCTGATGAGGCAAGCAGTTTCACGAACCCAAATAAGGGTCCGGGCACGTATGCCAGTTTACGGCTTGAACTAGACTCGAGGTCTAGTGCCATACGTAGGTTACAAAGGAGACAAAAATGCAGCTCGCCCACCCGGAGGTAGCCTAGTCGAAACTAGAAGCCTAAAGGCCTCAAGTCTGCCATTGTTCCTTTTGCAGAGCCACGCTCCGGACCTAAGTCCAGAACAGGCTCCGGAGAGTAAAACGCTGACACTTTGTTTATATAAAGGGAACGCCACGCCACTCTGCCGGGCCACGTAAATAGAAAGTTCTTCTATAAAAGATGGGCGTAAAAATAAAGTCCTTCTTTAGCCTGATATAGGCTACCGAAGATAATTCATCCTATTTTTATAGAGTTATTTATCGTAGTCGACCAACTACTCATAACTCAAACAAAAACAAAAAAAATGATGAGTCACTGATGTCGTCAGCCAATACTATTTAGGAACGATTCGTTAAGGGACTAAATTGCTCCGCACAGAACGTTATTTTCATGTTAAATTCAGCCTGTCTTTCTAAGGACAGTCCTCAACTAATGGACAAGATTGGTAGTATTTAAAAACACATGGTCGAATTAGAATGAAGTTTCTCACTATAATATAGTAATGATAAGCAAGGTCCTCCAACATAGACCACATTGCGTAGTAGCACCGGGTAGCTATAAAAGCAGCGGTATCAAACCGGGCCAAATCAGTTGGGCTGGACACCAGCCGAGGTGCGGGAGAAACCAGATTCTACGACCGAAGCCTAATCAGCAGCAGCTACCCACGAGGACTGCTCAAGGCTTCCCCTAAAGCAGACGACGCAGGAAGATTGCCAGCCACTCAGCTTAAAAGCCCTTGTCAGGGCTACTCAGAAAGTCTATCCAAACACCTCCTGAGACGGCTCAATGCAGCAGAGACAACTACCAGCCTCTCAATCTAACAGCTCTTCTCAGGTCTAATTCAGAAAGTCTAATACTCTTTGAGACGGCACCAGCAGCTACCTTCTTGCAACGGCGACCACTTTACTGCAGCAGTAACTACAACTCCTACACCAGCGACCACTTCCCTGCAGAAGCAGCTACCAGACCTGCCCCGGCGATCATCTTCCTGTACCAGCAGATACCAGCAGCTACCAGTTCTGCACCAGCGGCTACCAGCCCTGCACCGATGACCTTCCTGCAGCAGCGATTACCAGTTCTGCACCAGCAGCTGCCGGTCCTGTACCACCGATCACCTTCCTGCACCACCAATCACCTTCCTGCACCAGTAGATACCAGCAGCCACCAGTTCTGCACCAGCAACTACCAGTCCTGAACCAGCGACCGCCATCCTGCACCAGCAGATACCAGCTACTACCAGTTCTGCATCAGCAACTACCAGCCCTGGATCAGCGACCACCTTCCTGCACCAGCAGATACCAGTCCTAAACCAGCGACCATCTTCCTGCACCAGCGGAAACCAGTCCTGCACCAGCGACCATCTATCCAACGAATACTAGTCATGTACCAGCTATCCAGACCTGCTCCAGCGACTAGATCCTACTCCAACGATCACCATCAGGCCACGGTGATTGTTCGCCGTACGCTTTTCCGATTGCGATTCGCCATAATAAAGTTTGGCCTTTCGAAGCAACACCCTTGTTTTGTCATTCTTGCCTTGTTCGTTGTCAATCCCTTATATTTCAAAAGTTTGTGGGGACTGTAACATATTTTTGGTAGATGCGTTCTATAAATGTCGTTAGATGTAATTTATTCCCTTTTCTTAGATGTAACGGCAGGTCAGGGTCGAAAAAGGTTTCGTCATTTCCGGCTGTACCCGGATGTAATTTTTCTCGGCAGTGCGAGTAATCCGATCTGTTTATGTTTGTGAGCAAGTCGCGACAAGTAAAGTCCCCAACACAGCTGGTGAGCGAGATGGTGATATTAGTCGATTAAGTCTCCGTGAAGAACAGAAAAATAGAAAGGAAACCAGAAGGATATCGCCTCCTTCGTACAGAACGAAAATATTGGAAAGAATATCCTAATAATTGCTGAAAAAGGGAAAATAAGAAATAATACCGTTTTCTAATGAAGAAAACATTTTGATTGAATCTCCCAGAAGACGAATATCTAAATTCCGACAACCCCGCAGGAGCACCATCTAGCGGCATTCCTGTAACCAAAGAACTGGGATTAACCTCGCCTTGCACTCTTTATAACACCATCAGTTTTTCCAAGTGACTTGATTTATCTCATCATCTTTCTCCAACGGAGAAGATTTGCATATATGCTGAACTGTTTTAACTCTGTTTTGAATTCTGCTCCAAACTTACCTCCTGAGGTACTGTAAGTTAACTTTCTTTTTTCCTCATAAACTGATATTTTTGAATGAATGCATTCTTTGCTTGTAGGTCGAACATATCTCAGTTAGATCCCTTTCCTCTCATTATTTTTTTTTGTTTTGTTTGTTTTTTTTTGGGGGGGTGTATGTGTGTTTTCCTGCTCCCTTCTATGTTTTGATAAATAAATGTTTGTATCTAAAATTTACGACTGGTGTTGTCTGCTATAATTTCGCATGCGTGTTTATCAGTTGTTTTCTCTCACATTCACCGGCATCTTGAGAAGGAGTTCCCATCCCCGGTGTTCTTTTATTATTTATATTTGAACTCAGGAATCTCACATTTTTTATAATTATTATCGTTGCGCAAACGCCTTCGTCGACCCCAATGAGCGCACGAGCGTGACAACATACGTACCTATATATATACATACCGATATATATATATACCAATAGAGAGAAAAAAAATGATAACAAGGTAATCCAAGCAGAAGGAGAGACTTATTATAAACAAAGCCGACTCTATAGTGTTTCAGTTCTAATGAACCATCATTAGAACTGCGGCTAATCGTTTGAGGAATTTGCTTAAGGGTGGGTGGTTTGAAGGAGAGCGTGTGTAAATGGGTGCCCCGTTCTCTTTTTATAATGTCCAAATGTGCCTTTCTTTAAGTTTAGGGTTATACCTAAGAAGTTTACTATTTTTAGATTTGTGTTTATGGTGATTTTAAATCCCAACAATTTTAGTGCGTTGGTTATCTTTTTCCTGTAGCTTATTCAATTTTTGCCTATCTGGATTCCAACTGATGATTAAGCCGTCATCTCTGATTTATCCCATATCGGTAGTTTTGATTATATTAGATAGTTTAGAAACTATCAGAGCACCGACCAGCTTGTACACCCCCAAACCGTCAAAACTTTCCATGGTTATGTCGAATAGCTGGTTGTTAAGTTTTTTTAATCCATGCAGGACATATTGTTATGGGAGGGTAGTGATTTGCAGCAGAGCTTGATTATCCTGATATTATCTCGTACGACGCGCACATGTTGGGCTGCCAATTCTAAAGCTCTGTTAAGTGTGCATTTGGTGATGGAGTGGCAGTAGTCTGCGGTGTCGTTTGGATAAAGCTTGCATTATCTTTGTTAGTTATGCCAGTGAGCCAGTTAGTGGCGGCTTTGGTGTTTTTCCACTGATTGAGCTGTAGTTTTTCCTTAAGCTGCATGTTTATATTGTCCGGTATATGTTTGCTAATTTTTCTGATTTTGGATTTTGTGGCGTTGATTAATTGATATGATGGTTTGGTTTGGAAATTCAGTTTGTGATCTTTGATTGTTATAAAGGCTGTTTATTTTGTGGTCTACGTTTAATTTTGTGTCAATTTCTTTGGTTTCTGTGTTTATGTTGTTCTTCGTGATTTCAGATGCCCTTTTATATATATATATGTGTAACGTTGTTTGTTGTCAGATTTTTGTAGTTTGTGAGACTTGTAGAATATATGTCGGTTGTTTTGTCCGCGCATATATTCTTTTTGAATTGTGCATTCTTTTAAACTCATTTATGATTTTTTTTCTGGAAATTGTTCCGGTGTTTCTTGAATTTGATGTTTTTGATTATATCTGCAACATCATTTTCGAAAGCTTACAAATCCTGACATATTGGAGGGCATTTTTTATTTTAGGTTGAAATTATCAATGGTATCGATGTTGTTAACACCTTCAAGGAAGAAGTGGGCCTTCCACCTCATTCTCTTTATCGAGCTCACCATCTTCTCAGTATGTAGGAGCTTATATGCCGAATAAGTTAGTACCGGTATATTCTTTCGAGAATACGTAATATCTATTTTTAATTCCCTCTCGTATTCGGACGATATTCTCAATATTTTGATATTCCTTGTCCCGGACACGTCTGCGAAGGAGCACGTAAACGAAAAAAAATTATTATTCGTCCTATTACCCGAGTTGGCTCACATGGATAATTCACGGGTAATAATAATAAAAAAAAGGTATCGACAACAGGTTGACAGGTTGACACGGAAACAATGTATCAGAATGATTAGCAAAATAAAATTAAAAGGTATCGATAATAATAATAAAATTAAAAGGTATCGGTAATAATAATAAATAAAAGGTATCGACAACAGGTTGACAGGTTGACACGGAAACAATGTATCAGAATGATTAGCAAAATAAAATTAAACACAACCACATTTTCAACAACATATAAAATACATTTATTCCGTTAGCATTCAACTAACAAAATAATATAAACACATAATAAAGTTCAAAAGATATACGAATAAAACTTATCAGAGGAATGGTATTTAACGCGAATATTCGATATATTGACATGACAGAAAATTATATTCTATCAGATTTCTTTTCAGTTTATTTTTTGCTTGTGGTCACGCCTTTTCTTCCCGTCTGCCGACGTCACTTTTTTTTTTCAACTGTTTATGTTACATTTCGGTTTCCAACCTTTCAGACTGCCTTTATCCGCTCAACTGTCCCGTTTCAAACTAAATTGCCCCTCCTTCCAATTTATGCCGGTAGGCAAAAGGGGTCTCATTCTTTCTACTCCAGGGGTTTCCGGTCCACAACCTCCCACTATTTCTGTCCCAATGAGTCCGTTGACTGCTACTATATGAAACGTCACAAGTAAAACTATACATATATACATTTATATATACTGTTACGCCGCAATGTGCCCAACGGGCTTGCAGGATGCCGTTCGTTCCCGCCAAGTCCACCAGTTAAAGCAGGACACACGTTGGCTGTGGTTTGCCGACGCTATTTAATATTACAGATATCACCAACTCCCTAGCTGAACCATATTTTAAAGCCACTAGGTGTGTTCTAGGTGAATTATTAAAATTCAACACTGCTAACTGGCTAGCTTTCACCCTCAAATACAAGGCCTTCGACAAATACAATACTCCACAACAAAAAAAAAGGACTCTGAACTGTCGTGTTTGGGTCAACAAGATTAATAACAATATTCTTTTATTGAATAAAAGAAAGAAACAAAAAAAACAAAACAATTCAGGTAAAAGCCAGGAGCGAGAAAGTCTTTCTTCAAAATGGCGGAAGGTGAGAATACAATTCGTCAGCGGAAGATACGGTCCGCTTTCCTTCAGACTTTGGAATTTGATAGCAGAGCCTGTACTCCAAATCTGGAGTTTATCATTAGGGAAATATTCCCTCTTCTTTTCTCCTCTATCTTATCAGTTATTCTTTCCTCCCGCAATTTGTCTTTTATTCACCTAAGTATGAATATAGCAAGATAAATTTGAATATACTTTAATTGTATGTTAACTTACTTGGGATTTTGTAGAATCTTTTCTTTCCTCCTTTTTATACTCGTTATTGGGCTGCCATAACACGTTGATAGAGAGATGTACGTCTTATTTCAGATAAGACCAAGATTAATTATTGTCTCTTTCCTCGTGGACATGTCTTTTCTTTGGGTATTCGTTTAACGAGGCTCACCATACCTCAGAGTGCGAATTCATTCAAAGGAGAAGTTTTTTCTTTTCTCTCAGTGTTCCCTGTGCAGCATAATTTTGGAATTTGGGTTTCTTCCATGTCCAAAATTATGTGTCTTCACTCTCCGACGAAGAAACGGCAACTAGTTAGTTTCTGTAGTTTGAAAAATTACCACGTGTTGGCTCTTTGGTGGTTTATTCCTCAGCACTAATTATGGTCGCGTGTCTGCTTCTCTCCGCTGACAGATACATGGCTCATAAAGAGTGGGGTTTTCTCATGCCCATGTCACCTTGTGCTAATAGGGAGGGTGGAAGAGAAACAGCCTTTCCACTGATACAATTCTTAGTTACTACTATAGCCAGCTAACGGCCAGAGAGTCGCACCTCCTTTCCTGACATATTTCCTCGTCACAATACCTCTACACACACATATATATACCTTTATATATGTCTATATATATATATATATATATATATATATATACATAACTACATATAAATATAAATACCTACATATATACTTATATATATACCTATATATACCTATATGTATATATATACCTATATCTAAAAATAGAAAAGATATATGTATATATAACTATATATGTTTTTATATTGTATAACATGATGAAAGAATGAATGACCATAACACTTCTTTACAAAAATGTATCTCTCACATCCTTTTTTATTGAAAGGTTCGAAACTTCTGTAAGTGTGTGCGAGAGAGGGAGAAACAGGAACACAAAGACAGACGAAGGACTGCGATACTGACCTATAACCTCTTAATCACATTGATTCCATATTCAAGGCTCAACCTGGCACTTATGCTTCTGGGACGAGGTGTGCTAGGGCCACTGCTCCCACCAAAGATGGAGCTCAGCGCGGCTTCCACCCTGACTTGGTTGTGGCTCCAACTGGCTGACCGTGACAGACCGTCTGACGAGCGTACCTGTGTATAGATAATTTCCCAACGTCAAGCGGTCCGGTTGTCAATCCAGGTGACCCAATTCCGATTAACAACCCAAATGAGCTGCTTACATCCACGCATCGCTGTCTTCTAGTAATCATTTTGCTTTCAAAGCTGTAACATCCTGTCCCAGAAATCCCTGATTGATGACTTGTCAAAGGTCAATATGCAACACTATACACACACACATACACACACATATATATATATACAAATATATACCCATATATATATACCTATATATATATTTATATATACCTATATATAAATATGTTCCTATACATATACCTATATATAAAAAGTATATACCTATATATATGAATACACGGTGCATCCGATAAGTTTCCAGACTTTTTTCGTGAGGGCATTTAAATTGTCGTAGACTCTTGAAATTTCAGTATGTTATTTCTATACATCTTATGAGATGACTGACCAATTTTTATGATTTCAGCTTCAAATGTACAGCTACAGCAGGAATTGGAATACACCCTACTAAAGCCTGATTGTCACAGCTGGTGAATTTCAAAAATGCAATCTGACACTTTAGAAGAACGATATGCAATAAAATTGTGCTTTAAACTTGGAAAAAATGCCACAGAAACGTATGGAATGATTCAGACTGCTTTTCGACCATCTTGCATAAATCGAGCATCAGTTTTTGAGTGAAATAAGAGATTCAAGGAAGTCAGGGAGTCTGAGGGATGATGAGAGGAGTGGGGGGAGTAAGGAAGTCAATATATCAGAGTTGATTGGCCAAACGGTTCGGGTTAGGGTTACTATGTTGAGGTTTTAAGGGAGTTCAAGAAGAGATTCAGTCGAAAGAGGCTAACACTCTTCAAATCGGCTCAGTGGTATTTACACCAGAACAATGCACCAGTCCACATCTCCATTCTTGTCACAGACTATTTGAACAAGATGGGCATCAAGACAATTCCCCAGCCTCCCTAAAGTCCAGACCTTGCTCCCTGTGACTTTTGGTTATTCCCTAAGCTCAGAGGCTGTCGTTATGAGACAATTGAGGAGATGAAAGAGGCTGTGACGAAGGTCATTGACACGCTCACACAAGAGGACTTCCATGGGACCTTCCAGGGGTTGTTTGAACGGTACAAGTGCATTGCAGCCGGAGAAGATTACTTCGAAAGGGACTACAGTTTCATGTGTGCACTATCAAAAAAAAAGTGCCCATGCTACATATTTTTTCCTTGCTACATCGTTTACATAGGTGTGAGACTGCTTCGTCTTCCTTGTGGTTCTCTGACGAGACTTGGGAAACGGATGGTTTCTGATGGTAAGTGTCTGCAATCCTGTCGGCGAGTTCGGTGAGCTGAGACGGTGTCACCTCTTCGGATAAGGCCATTAGGATGTGTGGCATTGCTTGTAACTTTTCGAACCAAAGCTGGCACATGATGCTTTCATCCATATGTCTGCGTTCCAGAAGACTTTTCATGAAACGCAGAAGTTGAGAAGGGGTGCTGTCTCCCATTGAGATGTTGTTGAGAAGTTCTCTCAACTTCGCGTTGTCTGATCTTTCCAGTCTTGAAAGAATAGCTTCTTTCAGCACGTCGAATTGCTTCTCCGTAGGTGGATGTTCAAGGATATCCTTTATTTTCTCGGCGATTTCGCTTGCGGGGGGGGGCTCTACAACGTGTGTGAACATAATTCGTTGTGAAGTAATCATCCTGTTGGAGAAAATGACTTCGAGCTAGTGGAACCATACTCTTGATCTGTTTGTGTGAAAGATGGAACACGAAGAGTTATGGAGTTCTGAACGTCTGCTGATAATAAGTTCTTTTCGGCCTCCATAGTGTTGAATGTATTGAGTAAAAAATAATCGGCCGTCGTCGAAAACTTGCACTGGTGAAAGAAAAAAAATGTTTTTTTTTATTCAGAGTTGACTGCAGTCGCTGTTTTTTATAGTCGAGAGGTCACCATTTGTAGGGTACTAATGTTAATGAATAAAAAGACAATATTAACAATAGTGCTACAAAAATAAAGAAATTTATTTCTTTGTTGGGAGCTGAAATATAGTAGGGTATACAGCGATTTATGTATCAGGTCACGACCGCAGAAACCTGTTCTGAGTCCAGCGTGGATAAAGATCTTTATCCAACTTGAAGTAATAACATGACACCGTTGTTTGAAGATCCAACGAGCACGGCGCCGCTGAGATATAGTTAGTACGTATCACTCCGGGTTGGCGTGAGTAACTGATCTGAATTGTCTGGAATATTGTGCGTTTTTATAACATTAAGGTGGATCCCGCGCACACGCGTTGACTTTCGAAGATTTTTTGGGTGCGTATTTTAGAGACCTCCTATTGGTCCTAAAAACCATTTTTAATTGTTTATTTTTAAATATCTGCGTGGGCGTTAGTTGAATATCTTTGCGCCAATTTTGTTTCTTTTTTATCAGAAAATTCTTTTGACAAAGAAATTGTACCATTTCCAATAAATTATTTTAGATATATTGTTAGTGCAAGAATAACTAATTTTTACATTATTCTTATTATTTTTCTAAGAGGGTTATCATCTTTGAAATGTTTTTTTTTTTATTAAACCAAGAAAATAATTCCTTATATTGATATTTGAGAGTTTGCAAAAAGAAGGGTTAAACCAGATAATATTTCTACGTCTATTTTTATCAATATTCTTGCTTATTTTATTATCCATATTCATATTATCATTAGTTCTATTGTTTCTTATATTGATGCCCCTATTGTTGTGATGTCTATTTGTTTCTAGATACTTAAGCTCATTTTTATAACTGCTGTTATGTATGGCTTCATTGTAAAATTACTTATGATTATGAAATATGTTTTTAGAAGATGATAATCTGTTTATTCTTATATTAATCGCATTAGGAATTTGTTTAACGATGGATGCAGAGGGGTTATAACTAACATTAATGTATGTTGGTATAGTATAAGTTTTACAAAATGGTTTATTAGAATTTTCATTTAAATTGAGAGTTACATCTAAAATATTAACTATTTTCAAGTTAGAACTAATCTCTATCTTTAACCCCATATATCTAAAGGCTCTAATGACTTTCTTTTGTATTTTAGATTTTAGAGGTCCATTACTATTAGGGGTAGAAATTAACTCATCATCTCTATAAATTCCGACGTTATTCAAATTCAAAAATCTACCTCGGGTATCTAAAATAAATATTCCTCCAAACTGCAATTCGGGCGGAGTCAAATGACCCCATTGTAACGTCAAAATTATCTATCGTTGTCTTTTCCCAAGTAGTGTTATTGTAAAATAGTATAGATTTCCTACATGCTAATATAATATCTAATTCCTCTTGAGTGTTGGAAATTTTTATCAAGAAAAAATGTATGGTATTTTTAATGACTATTTTTGTCTGCCTTTCAATGTCTCTGGTTTCGTGTCTTGCTACGAAAATAAACAGAAATAAAGAGGGGCCCATGTGGCTGGCTCCGGGAGTTGGATTTGGTCACGTGCCCCCTGAATTGGGGCCTCTTTTGGATCAGGCACTCGAAGCGAGAAGACGTCCCAATAATTCTGGCACGCTACCGACAGATTGCCATCCTTAGCGCTGACTAAAAACACCCAAGCAGCAAGTGTATGGACTTTGGCCGGTTCCAGCGTATACCTTTGACGAGAAAGGAGCGGGACGTATTAAATGCTTTCAGGCCATAGAATTTGGTTACTGATCCTTCTCAAACCTGACAACTACACACGAGGTACCAGCGAATACCTTTTGGCAAGAAAAGGAGTAGCACTAATACCTGACGAGAGGACACCCAAGCTGCGCCCACCAGAAAGTAAAACAGCAGCGACGTACCCGTGAGAAGTTCAAGGACCATTGTCTTTGACTAGAAAGACCTGAATGGTGAATAACATCCGTAATTTTTGTTCTTAGCGAGAGACAGCTAGAGACGTTGAACGGGTTTTTTGAGTGCTTCGGAAATGTTTTTTCTATCTCTCCTGCGTGATAGAATATATATTTGAAAGTGTTGTTTCTTTTACTTGTAAGTGCACTTGCTTCCTTTTATTTTCCCCCCTTTTTGCATATTTTTGTACATTTTTGTATTTTTGGTACTCGGTGCCCTAAATTTTATTTGGCACGCATGAGGAATTTCATGCAAAGGAAAATTCTTTTGCCTATTTTATTTTATTTTTACCTCCTTTGCGGAGATAAGTGTAAATAAAACTCCTTTTACAATCGAGCAAGACCGTTCTTAACTTATTTATTCCTTCCCCATTTTTTAGACGACGTTGCTTTGTTCGATGGTCGGTAATTTTCTGAAAGTAGAAAATTAATTTCCGACATGAGTTATATCTGTATAAATCCTAGCTAAATTGATACTTTGCAATAACAATTTTTTAGTTAGGGATAGATAAAAATCTATAATGTAAAATTGTATAAAGGTACTTTTACTCTTATGTTTGATATTTTTAAACCATTCAATCGTATCTAATGTGATCTTCCACGGGATATATCTGGAATTATTCAAGATTTTAGTGACAGTATTTTGTATTATAATTTTTTATATTAAACCTAATTCAGTTCTTGGGTTAATCAATCTAGCCAGTTTATTATTTTCAAAGTTCTGTTTATGATCCTTAGAAATAATATATACATTTTTCTATTTAGTTCACTTACTTTGTTTTCAATATTGAGTTTATTTGTCAAATTATATGTATCTTTATTGATTTGATCAACAATTTTATCTTGGTCTTATTTATATTTCTCTGTTACCTTATCATGTAATATTTTCCTAAATTTTGGTGGATCAATTTTATATGAGTTACTGGATTTATCAGCTATGATCCACATCTTATTCGAATTGTAAATGTCAACCACAAATTTTTTAATTTAAAAAAAAATCCTCATTAAAAGTTCTAAATTTGACTTTTTAACCGGTTTAAATTGGTATTCTTCAAATTTTTCCAACATTTTGTTACTTGTTACTACAGTGATTTAAATTTAATTTTTTTTTCTTTATTTTCCATTCCTGGGTTGTTTCAGTAGTACTTAAATTAGGAATTGCCACATATCTTCTGCCCAATTTATTTACAATCTAAATCCCGACACAAGAAAAATAACCAGAAGACTTGAAAAAATAAAATTAAAAATAATGAACAGTGTCCCATCGTCTTTAACAGAACTTGCAGCCTAAATATTCGTTCTTCAACATATATATATATATATATCCCTCCCACTCTATGAATATTACCATTATCTCTTCCACTTCCTTAAAAAAAAAAAAGAAAAAACGAAATACGACAAGCGATCAAAAAGTCACCGCCTTTAAAAACCAGAAGTCAACGTTCAGAACAGAATTTACGGACATTACAAACATTTCACAAAAAAAAAAAAAAAAACTTTTCTTTCTTGGCATAAATTCTGGCCTTTTTCGACCCCTTTTCACCTTGCGTGGCCGAATGGCACAGGATCAGAGTGTAGTAGGCTCACCCACTGGTATAGATTCAAATCTGTAGTGAGCTCTGTATCCGTATTTTGTTTTTTCGCGTGCCCGTGGATTCGTTATACAAATTTCAGTGGTTCAGTATTCAGTTACTGTTGTGATGCTGACGAAAGACACGGGGAACACAAAAAGGGTTGATAGAAAAACATATATTCAGGTAAAAGAAATCAGACACAAGTGAACCTGGTTAAACAGTAGTTAGTTGATAGGAAGCTGAGAGTCCAGGGGCATAGTGACTATCCGTCCACTACGCAAATGGTATCTCACGTGATTCTATGACGCTGAAAAGTGAACGTTTATTTTCATTTTTTACAAAATGGAGAGCTCAAGGCTATTATAGTTTTGTGGGGGAGGGGAAGAGAGGGGTCATGCTGTTTCTATATGTTCTAAGGGAGCCGAGCTAACCACATTCGACGACCCATTCAACAGTACAATATATAAACAATCATCCAGCATCAACCACGCTACATTCACCAAAATACCACATTTGCTCTGTGAAAAGACCTATTAAAAAACACAGAATGGAATGTACGATTTTATTTACGTGGTGCACTTAATAAGTTTTCTGACTTTTTTGTACAGGCATTTAAAATTGTCGTAGACTCTTGAAAATACAGTATGCTATTGCTATACATCTTATGAGATGACTGACCAATTTTTATGATTTCAGGTTCAAAGGAACAGCTACAGCAGGAATTGGAATACACCCTACTAAAGCCTGATGGTCACAGCTAGTGAATTTCAAAAATGCAATCTGGACGTGAGGACACTTTAGAAAAACGATATGCCATAAGATTGTGTTTTAAACTTGGAAAAAATGCCACAGAAACGTATGGAATGATTCAGACTGCTTTTCGACCTGCTTGAATGAATAGAGCATCAGTTTTTAAGTGGCATAAGAGATTCAAGGGAGGCAGAGAGTCTGTGAGATATGATGAGAGGTGTGGGAGGAGTAAGGAAGTCAATACACCAGAGTTGATTGGCCAAACGGTTAGGGTTAGGGTTACTATGTTGAGGTTTTAAGGGAGTTCAGGAAGAGATTCCTTGGGAAGAGGCCAGCACTCTCCAAATCGGCTCAGTGGCATTTCCGCCAGGACAATACACCAGTCCACAACTCCATCCTTGTCACACACTATTCGACCAAGATAGGCATCAAGACAGTTCCCCAGCCTCCCTATAGTCCAGACCTTGCTCCCTGTGACTTTTGGTTATTCCCCATGCTCAGAGGCTGTCGTTATGAGACAATTGAGGAGATGAAAGAAGCTGTGACGAAGGTCATTGACACGCTCACACAAGAGGACTTCCATGGGGCCTTCCAGAAGTTGTTTGAACGGTACAACAAGTGCATTGCAGCTGGAGGAGATTACTTCGAAGGGGACTAGAGTTTCATGTGTGTACTATCAATAAAAGTGCCCATACGAAAAAAGTCTGGAAACTTATTTAATGATCCTCGTACAATATATGTTTTATTGACAAAATTTTTATATGGTGGGGATGGGAGAAAATCCACGAAATACAGAAACGAATAAGAAACAAAGGGAAAAATTCTCCGTTTGGTTGCCCTCCCATCCCCCTTCAACGAAATGGAGGCCGAATGTTTTCCGGTGTCCAAAAACACCGAAAACAAGCCGGATAAGTTGGAGAGGTTCCTAATCTAATGAGGCAAAAAGAAAAAACGACAGGGTTGGTCGCGGTATGGGCAGTTGATAGCAGATAGTATGAAATTTATGCACATGAAATTCCAACAAAAGCGGTCTAGAGTAAGGGCTGAAGTACAAAAATAATAGGGATGAGGAAGATCTTGGAGACTAACAACTAGGTGACAGGGACGATGACTCACAACATACTGCTAACTAGGTTTCAGTGGGGAAAAACCAATGCCTACTTACCTGGGATGGAGTCCTGAAGGACCCGTTCGGTAGACGCCATGGGCAGGAAGAGAAGGAAAGGATGAACATTGCCCCCTTTCTCACGACCAGGCTCGCTGCATTCACCCACCTTTTGTCGAATGTTATGCGATCTAAGCGTTTTCTATCGCATCTGATTTGATCCTAAACTAATGCCTAAAATACAAAACCAGATCACGATGAGAAATGTTTGCATCGTCATACAATCCCTTCTTTCGCGTCGTCCAAATCACCATTCTCGCTACAGCTAGGATCGCGAGAAACACCACACGCTTCTCACCCTGGAATGGAGTTAAAACGTTGTCTTCGACGTAACCAACGTCGAGCAGCACGAGCTGCTTGGGTCCGATGCAATCCGTCCACTCCACGACGTGTTCCCAGAACGGGCGAACTCGCTCGCAGCAGTAGAAGGCGCGCTCAGCTGTTTCTTCTATGCCACTGCTGCAGCGAGCACAATCGGGCAAATCTACCAGGCCAGCTCTGAATTCCAAGCCGAGAATGGGCAATGTGTTCCGTGCAAGTCGCCAGGTGAGCGAGAACTCGGAATAGTTAAAAAAGCTCGAACCTGGAACCCAATTCCAATTGGAGCGGAACTTCTCCGCTGTCCACTGAGAGGGTCCAAAGCGGAGCCCACCACTAGTTCCCGATATAGCTCTTTCCGAAGCCGTGAAAGGTCATTGGACCCAGCAAGGTTACGAAGGGCCGCTTGGCATTCGCGGACAAACGGTGTTTCGCCCATCGGCTCTCTTCGAACTTCAGCCTTTGGGTCTGACAGTGTTGTTTCCGGAACAACTGATATGATCTTCTCGACTCGTTAACTGCAGGAAAAGTGCATTGAGCAGAATCTAGACCACTATCAATGTTTCATCGATCTTGCAAAGTTGGGTTGTCCTTCCCATTTTATAGTCCTTACTCGGTCTCTTATGAACACTTTGATCGCCTATTATAGTTACCCTTGCAGACCCAGTCTCAGCCATGAATGGTGTAAAACAGGTCTGCCTTCTTGCACCACAACTTTTTGGAATCTTCTTTGCCGTCGTCTTTGACTGCTTAAAAAACTGATATCCATGGCACTTACATTCGTTACAGAACATCAAGTAACATATCTAATATAAGACGTCAAAAAGCAGGTTCAATAGTATTCACAGATATTATGCGGGGAGCTGTTATATGCAGGCGAAAGTAACTTGGTAACCCACACACAGGATGAGATGCAGAACTTCATGCATTGTTTCTCCGGAGCCTGTACAGCCTATGGTTTGACCATCAATGCAAATAAGACTCTAGTCATGTACCAACCTGCCCCGCACAAGCGCTTTGTGGATACTGTTATCTTTGTGTATGGTAAGCGCCTCAAAGTTGTCGATCACTTTGTTTATTTTGGGAGAACTATCTCAAGACAACTCTTTGGATAGGAAAATTTCTCTCAGGTTTCAGAAAGCAATCAGATTTTACTTTGCTTGAGAAGTGGGTTTGGAGCCAAAATGGCATTAAGATTTCTACCAAACTGGGGTATACATACTCTGTGTGCTCACTACTCTTTTGTACACTTGTGAGACTTGGGTTGTATACAGGTGACATATCAGGACACTTGAAAGATTCCATCAGAACTGCCTTCACAGGATTTTAGGGATAGCGTGGTTGTCCTTTACTCCAGATACTATAGTACTTGAAAGATCTCACCAACCTAGTATTGAGAGTTTGATCCTTGGATCTCGCCTTCGCTAGTCTGGTCATCTAGTTCACAAGAATGATTGCCGAATCCCGAAACAACTATTTTACGGGGAAATCTCAAGTGGCAAACGCCGTCCATGCGAACCCATTGAGGTTTAAGGATTGCCTCAAGGAAACTTTAAAAAATACTGCCATCCCCGTGGAGGGTTGGGAGAAGCTAACTTCTGACAGACATAGCTGGAGAGCCACTATCCAGTGGTCTGTGGAAGAATTTGTATCCAACAGGATTAAGCACCAGTAATTGAAAGGATGAATCAAGATACAAAGTGGAGAAGTTCCAACGTGTAGTTTATGTGGAAGATTGTGTCTCTCCAGGGATAGCCAGGTGAGTCATCTGAGAAAACACAAGTACTACCAGCACTCATGTATTTCTACTCTATGGCAGATTCTTCAGAAGTTTCAGTAGAATGAAGAGTCAACTACGTATTCACAGCCTCTTGGAGGCTTGTGAATGAAAAAAAATCAGGAAATAGTCTTGCTCGTGCGCGAGTTGACAGCCAACATATTCCCATATATGAATATACATATATATATAAACCTATTTATAAATTTATACCTATATATATATATATTGTAACAGAGATAAGCGAGAGTGAGAAACGATGACAAGGGAAGAGCGAGCAAGGAAATTAACGCGAAATGACCCAGAGGGTTCGGACCGTAGTTGCAGGCCAAACCACGAGCTAAAAGCAGTGTATCTGAGAAATGAGTCGGATAGGGACGCGAAAATAAAGCCAGACCAAAAAGTAAAGGAAGAATTTTAGTTCCCGAATGACCACGGCGCCATGAAGATCCTGCTGAAAAATTCTGCAACACTTTTTCTTCAGGTTGGGGAGGAAAATAAAATAGCCTGCCCTCGATACTGAACAAAGCTGCAGCGGATAACCCACAGTGCAGAAGAATCGAAAAAGCTGCAGTATTCCCTCTGAAAAGGGCGAAGAAGGTACTACGAATATGAAAACTCCTATGATTAAGGAAAAACAACTGCCAACTAACTCCAGATAAGTTTTGCACATTAAATCGCTTTCCCTCTCATGGACTGTTATATTCGACTGAGAATTTATATGCACCATTCCAGACACAAAAAAAAAAAGAATATTTTAATTGACTGAATATTTCTGCTCTTTCATATAGTCATTAATGTTTGTTGGTTTGTTTGGTTGGTTGGTTTATTGGCTAGTTTGTTTCAGTAATTAAATGCTCCGTTTTCTATCTTAATCTTAGGTATTGTTCATATTTTTCCGTCTTCGAAGAACAGGGTTCAACTGAATGGATATCTCTCCTCTTTATTTCTTCTTTTTTTTAAGTATATGCGACGAGATCTCTGACAAATACACTAGACGCTTTAGGAACTCTCACGTGGGAGCTCCAGAAGGGGTGGTTACTCTTCGTAACCAACAAAATTCTCTTAACTCTTAATTATAAAATACCAATATATATATATGTCATCATCATCATGTCATGCTTCTTGTACGGATTTCACTGATTCTCTCTCGCCACTCGTCTCTATCATCCATCGCTTCCGGCTAGTCTTCTAGATTACATCCCGTGTCTGTACAGAGCTGTTGTATATAAGTTCTTGTTTAACGTCCAACACTTGCATGTCAGTGTGAAGGGGTCTATAGGAGAATGTCGCTTGTGTTCGTCCTTACTTCTTCAGTAGAGTCTCGCATATCTTGTCCGACTTATTTGGATGGTTTAAGAGATGGAACGTAGGAGCCTGTACAGCCGTTGTTTTGTTGGATGACTTGCGGAGGCCGATAAATATACCGGCCCCGCAAACTTATGAAATATAAGTGATTGACAACAAACTAGACAAGAGTGACAAAACAAGGGTGTTGCTTTGAAAGGTCAAACTTTATTATGGCGAATCGTAAATCGGAAAAGCGTACGGCGAACAGTCGCCGCGGTCGGATGGTGATCGTTGAAGTAGGATCTAGTCACTGGTGCAGGTCTGGATAGCTGGTACAAGACTGGTAGTCGTTGAATAGGTGGTCGCAGGTTTCTGCTGATGCAGGAAGATGGTCGCTGGTTCAGGACTGGTATCTGCTGGTGCAGGAAGGTGGTCGCTGGTTCAGGACTGGTCGCTGTTGGTAGTTGCTGGTGCAGGAAAGTGGTCACTGGTGCAGGACTGGTAGTTGCTGGTGCAGAACTGGTTGTTGCTGGTATCTGCTGGTGCAGGAAAGTAGTCGCTGGTTCAGGACTGGTAGTTGCTCGTGCAGAACTGGTAGTTTCTGGTATCTGCTGGTGCAGGAAAATAGTCGCTGATTCAGGACTGGTAGCTGCTAGTGCAGAACTGGTAGTTGCTAGTATCTGCTGGTGCAGGAAAGTGGTCGCTGGTTTGGGACTGGTAGCTACTGGTTGTTGCTGATGCAAGAAAGTGGTTGTTGGCACCGGACTGGTAGCTGCTGGTACATAACTGTTTGCTACTGGTGCAGGAAGGTGGTCGCTGCTGTAGGAAGGTGGACGCTGGAGCAGGGCTGGTAGCTACTGGTGCAGAACTGGTCGCTGCTGATGCAGGAAGGTGGTTGCTGCTGCAGGAAGGTTGTCGCCGGTGCAAGACTGATAGCTGCTTCAGCAGGAAAGTGGTCGCCGGTGCAAGAAAGTAGCCGTTTGTGCCGTCTCAAAGGGTAATAGGTTAGACTTTCTGAATTAGCCCTGAGAAGGTCCGTTAGATTGAGAGGTTGGTAGTTGTGTCTGCTGCATTGTGCCGTCTCAGGAGGTGTTTGGACAGACTTTCTGAATAGCCCTGAAAAGTGCTTTTAAGCTGACAGTATTCCTGCGGCTGGAATATGGACGTCGGCTTTAGGGAAAGCCTTGAGCAGTCCTCGTGGGATTAGGCTTCGGTCGTAGAACGACCAGAGGAGAATCTGATTTCTCCTGCACCCTTGGCAAACGTCCGGCCAAACTGATTTGACCTGGTTTGATACTGCTGCTTTTATACCTACAGTGCACTACTACGCTATGCGGTCAAAGTAGAATGACTTTGCTTATTATTACTATATAATAGTGAGAAACTTCATTCTACTTCGACCATGTGTTTTTTATTACCACCTATTTTGTCCATTAGTTGAGGACTGTCCTTAGAAAGACAGGCTGAATTTAATATTTAAAAAAAGACGTCCTGTGCGGAAGGATTTGGTTCCTTACGACCCGTTCCTAAATACTATTGGCTGACGACATCAGTGACTCATCACTTCTGAGAAAGGGGTTTGTTTGTTTTGTTTTTGTTTGGTTTATGAGTAGTCGGTTGACTACGATAGATGTTGCTTCCCGGATTTGTTCAATAAAGCTCTAGCATTCTTGCGTAATTCCCGTCTAGCTTTTTCTCTATAGGCTTTGTCAGCGTCCAAGAGGTACATATATATAGTAGAATTGATACGACTGCAGCTTGGAAGAAAGTGCGTTTTATTCTATCAGATAAGTTTGACTTCCATAAGATCAATAACCTATCGACAGCAGTCCATGCCTTCGCTAGTTGCATACTGTCATTTTCAATCGAAGAGACGCTGTCTGACGTAGTATTCAGCTGCTGGCCGGTATGTTTCGTCTTGGTCTGGCAATTTTCGCCGAAATCAAATCACAAGGCTCCCTCTGTTGAATTGAAGGAACCATCACCATTCGCCACGTTGTTAATTTTTTATCCGAATAGCAGTGTTGCCGTTTCCTCAGATCGATTCAACCGTGGGAGCCGAAAAAATTCGCTGTTTATGGAGAAAATAGTTCTTGTCGCGACCACAAGAACACAAAAAGAGACAAGCAACACTTTCGATTCTTTTTCAAGGCTATTGTCTTTATCTCGCCATTGAAGAATTTACACAAATGCGTAGAGTACAAAAGAAAAGGTCACACAAGATTTACTTGTTCGGTTAGAAAGCAACAGAGAGAGAACAAAGAGAGTGTAAAGGGGACAGCTAAGGATCCTTGTTTACGTTTACTTAAAAGTTTGTTTTTTCTCGGCTTTGTCGACAAAACTATCTGGATTCGCAAAGTTTCTATGTTCAACTATTGGTTCTGAACTGACAAGCACGATTCACAAAGTCGTTTCGCAGCGTTCAGCGTTTCTGTCTGACCGCTCAAAATGTCTGTGTTTCTTCCGGACTCTGCCGAAAAATGTCAATCTCTGACCGATCGCGGCAACGAACTGACTCTGAACTCGAATCTCTCTCAACTCTTTCTCTCTGCCGGCTCTGAACGATCGCGCTCCGCACTGAACTCTTCGAATTCCCCCTTCGAACAGACTCTTCGAACTCTGAGCACTGCTTACATGAATTGGGGCGGAGTATTTTTGGTTACTCCGATAAATAATGATATGTAAATCGCCTGGACCCACCACGCATTTCTTATAATCTGTAAAACACCACAGGTGGCTATTTTTAAGCGGTACTAAAAATGAATTTTGATGCTCCGATGCGTTTTGCCCAGACAAATATCACTTATTGCGGAGCCGATAAATATGTCGACCCCGCAAATGAGTTATGTGAATGAGGAACAGCCAAAGCAATAGGAAGGAACAAAGGCGAGGTAACGATAATAACAAATGACAATTTATTTTGTCATATTTACAAGCGTGAATGTAAATGTCCGTGATGGTTGTATGTTGGTCGTCGAGTACAACTAGATGTTGGATGCTGGTAAGCTGAGGTCGGTCGAGTCGTAGAGTTCAGCTAGACGTTGGATGCTGGTAAGCTGAGGTCGGTCGAGTCGTTGAGTTCAGCTAGACGGTCGTCGCAGGCATCTGAGGTCGGTCGAGGTTGGTAGATCGATATCCCTGGTTGTGACGGTATGTTGTGGTTAACCGGGGGTGTGTTGATCTGGTTTCTGGCTCGTACAGCGGGTCGTACGTGAGTCAGGTGTTGCAGTGGTAGAACAGTCCGTAACAGCGAGTCGTTACGTGGACTGCGTGGTACCTTGCAGGAGCGTCGAGTTCGGTAGATCGACATCCCCGGTTATGACGATATGTTGGGTTAACCGGGGGGGGGTGATCAGGTTTCTGGCTCGTACAGCGGGTCGTACGTGAGCCAGTTGTTGCAGTGGTAGGACAGTCCGTAACAGCGAGTCGTTACGTGGACTGCGTGATACCTTGCAAGAGCGTCGAGGTCGAGGAAAGGCTAGGGCCTTGCTGGGCCCCCTAGCCGTGCGGACGTATCTGACGGGAACGAAAGCTTTGCCGTGTCAAAGCCGTGCGGACAATGGCTATGGCTAGGTTCGCGCCAAAGCCGTGCGGACGAGCGGACAAGAGCGAAGGCTTTGCCGTGTCAAAGCCGTGCGAACGAGCGGACGAGAGCGAAGGCTTTGTCGGGTCAAAAGCCGTGCGGACGAGCGGACGAGAACGAAGGCTTTGTCGGGTCAAAGCCGTGCGGGCGAGCTGACGGGAACGAAGGCTTAGTCGGGTCAAAGTCGTGCGGACGAGCGGACGAGAGCGAAGGCTTTGCCGTGTCAAAGCCGTGCGAACGAGCGGACAGGCCATGAGGCCGAGGCTAAGATGGGCGTTATCTTAGCGCTGCGCAGATAGTGAAACCGTAGCTAAAGGCTGGACCGTGCCATTAGCGCTGCGCAGCTTATCGGACAATCGGAACCGAGGTTAAGACCGGTTGGTCTTAGAATCCGTCTTCGTGTTTGCCGCCTGGCCGTCTATTTCGACTGGTCATTACTGACCAGTCAGAGATGCTCTGACCCGCAGACAGAGACCTCTTGTGGTCCTAAAAAGGACCTTTGTGCATACCTATGTAGGTGGAAGTAAGGCAGGTCTACCACGAGAAGTGGGGCCAACGCCGTAAGTTAAGGTGGATTCGACCGCACAGAATGCGGGATTCCTCCTTAATGAGCTTCGCCGGGGGCGTTGCTGTATTTATCCTACGTCCCACCAACGTACGAATATGGCACAAGGCCGTTTTTAAGGTGGGTCCTGTCGCAGGGCCGAAGCCCAACGCGATAGGCAGTTCCAAAAATGCCTCGGACCCCGTCGGCATTCCCCTTTTCGGGGCGCCTCAGGCGCCGGGCGATAAACCCAACCCCTCCGAAGAGGGTTAAAGCCTGGGGGGACGGCACCCTGAGGCCAGAGGTGATGTATCCAGTGGTGGAACACACCCGACCGAACCGCGCAACGCTACCACGGCCGGTCGAGAGCGCCCCACCACAGGACACTTAATGAGCTTCGCCGGGGGCGTTGCTGTATTTATCCTACGTCCCACCAACGTACGAATATGGCACAAGGCCGTTTTTAAGGTGGGTCCTGTCGCAGGGCCGTAGCCCAACGCTCGGAGGCAGTTCCAAAAATGCCTCGGACCCCGTCGGCATTCCCCTTTTCGGGGCGCCTCAGGCGCCGGGCGATAAACCCAACCCCTCCGAAGAGGGTTAAAGCCTGGGGGGACGGCCCCCTGAGGCCAGAGGTGATGTATCCAGTGGTGGAACACACCCGACCGAACCGCGCAACGCTACCACGGCCGGTCGAGAGCGCCCCACCACAGGACACTTAATGAGCTTCGCCGGGGGCGTTGCTGTATTTATCCTACGTCCCACCAACGTACGAATATGGCACAAGGCCGTTTTTAAGGTGGGTCCTGTCGCAGGGCCGTAGCCCAACGCTCGGAGGCAGTTCCAAAAATGCCTCGGACCCCGTCGGCATTCCCCTTTTCGGGGCGCCTCAGGCGCCGGGCGATAAACCCAACCCCTCCGAAGAGGGTTAAAGCCTGGGGGGACGGCCCCCTGAGGCCAGAGGTGATGTATCCAGTGGTGGAACACACCCGACCGAACCGCGCAACGCTACCACGGCCGGTCGAGAGCGCCCCACCACAGGACACTTAATGAGCTTCGCCGGGGGCGTTGCTGTATTTATCCTACGTCCCACCAACGTACGAATATGGCACAAGGCCGTTTTTAAGGTGGGTCCTGTCGCAGGGCCGTAGCCCAACGCGATAGGCAGTTCCAAAAATGCCTCGGACCCCGTCGGCATTCCCCTTTTCGGGGCGCCTCAGGCGCCGGGCGATAAACCCAACCCCTCCGAAGAGGGTTAAAGCCTGGGGGGACGGCACCCTGAGGCCAGAGGTGATGTATCCGGAGGCAGTTCCAAAAATGCCTACGAGCGTTGAAAAGGGCCTGTTGATATCACGAAAGGGCTGTGACACACAGCCCAGCCGCGTGAATAAGAAATTCCCTCATAAAAATGAGTGTAGCCATAAAGTGTTTTTCTAACCCGTCATAGGCTAGCGACGACTATTAGTTCTAGTCTTATCTAGTTATTTTCGGCCAAAGTGCTTTGTCAATGTTATTAGTTTTTAATTCATCCTTTTCTTTAGCTATAACGAGGTGTCAAGGTCGTTAGAAAGAAAAAGGGCTTAGTCAGTTCCGGTCGTACCCGGATATAGTTGTTCTACAGCGGGCGTGTAGCTTCACATGTTTATGTTTATCGGCCGGTCGCGGCACACTTAAGTTGGAAAAATCCACTTATCTTTGTCTTGGACCCTGAGCCTGGACTTCGTCTTCAGACCACGCAAGAATTCCATTTACCCTTTATCACAGGATTCAATCAATGAACCCATCTCTCCACTCCCGGAACCATCACCTTAGTTAATAAAGGTCCAACTCCAGGAACGATATTCCAAAAGAAAAAATAGAATAAGATAAAAAAATAAAATAAAAAATAAGATTAGAAATTCTTTTTCCTATTCTCTGTATTAAAGAAAAACAAACTTACGTATTTCTAAAATTATCCTTTAATCCATTTAATTGCTGAATTCATTCCAATCCCTTAGAATCGTTAATTAATAAATCCACCTGGTGGGGGGCTCTCCCACACACTGTTTTCGAGGTAAGTGAACTTGTTCACTAGTTTCAGAGATACATCATTTAGCATGGAGATGTCTCCTTTTTCATTAAAATATATGCACTCTGTTTTGTCATGGCAGCCACTGCTCAAGACTATGCAGCAGAGATTCCGCTTGGGTAGGTGTATTTGCCAGAAGCGTTATATCATTTGCGTAGTCTGCGTCTGTAATAGTGCGGGGTATCGACTCCTTGCCTTTTTTTAGTGTAAAGACATTTTCTTTCATTAGATCTATCGACGTTCGAAGAACGTAGTCTACGCAGATTATGAACAGATGTGGGGCTAATGTATCCCCTTACAGAACACTAGCAACAATGGAAAAGAAGTCTGTCTCTCCATCCGGTGAGCGAACTTTTACTTTCCTGTGTCACAGCTATAATGATGCTCTATTATTGCTGTAACAGTTTCTTTGGGGAGACTATGCTCTAGAAATATTTGCTTCATCTTCTCTTGGAGAAATTTACAATAAGTGTCGCCGCGAGTTTTTTTTTTTTTTGTTTTTTTTTTGTATGTTTTTTTTGTGATGTGGATCGGTTTCTACGAAAACCATTTTGATTTTTCCTATGAATTTTCTTTATCTCCGGTTCGATGTGGTTGAGTTGCAGATTATTATAAATCTTAGCCGTTATGGAAGCAAGGGAATTACCTCTGTAGTTCTTGGCAATTCCGGAGTCAGCTTTCTTGGGGAAAGGGTGGATGCTGCCTTTTGTCCATTTCTATATTGTATTCTGGTTATATCGGAGCACTGTGTTGTCGAATTTCGTTGTCTTCCATATTTCTGGTGGTATTTCATCAAGACCGACAGCTTTCCTGTTTTTAATTTTTTCTTGGTGCTCCGTTGAGTTCTTCTTGAGTAAACGTTTTAGTTTGATGTCGAGTTGATTAATAATAATTTTCGTGATAAGTTTATCTGTGACTTTGGGGGACTTTCCAAGCAGATTCTTGAAATGTTCTTTCCATGTGTGAATTGGTTCTACTTGACTGGCAGCATTTAGTTTAGCTCTGTAGGTCCTTTTCCTTTTACTCAATTCATTCACTGTCTGCCATACTATTCGAGATTGTCTATCTTCTTCCGAATTTCTAATTTTATTGATCTGGCCTTGAATGTATTCCATTTATTCTTTTTGGTATGCGTTAATTAGTTTACATTGTACCCTTTTGAAGTTTCTGAGCGTTGGCACCTTTTATTACATAGGAATGCTGTTTTCACGTTGTCTCGTTTTTTTTTCTTAACTGCTAATGTCTGCCACGAAATTTTATGTTTGACTCTTAGTTTGGTTGGTCGGCATTCTACTGCTGCTTCCAAGTGAGCTTTGACGAAATTCTTATATTCATCATTCGGAGTAAGTGTTTTGGATATCTCCTGAATTTATCGAATTTATTTCTTAGTGTTATAGTATATTTATCGCTAATACCTCTATTGTGTGTGGTTTTGGTTATTTGAGTCGTATTTCTGCGTAGGTTCGGACGTATCTTTTCTATGCCAATCCTGTGATCGGAAGGAAGCCACACTTCCAAAAGAAGAACATACCTCACAATTCAAAACGCTATTAATCCATTTCTTATTCATGAGGATGTAATCTATCTGTGCTTTAGTATTATTTGCGTAAGAGTAAGTCCATAGTTTTCCTTTCGTTTTTTTTTTAAATTTATCATTAAGGTATCAGGGTTTGTTTTTTTTCAAGTGAGAAATCTGTTTGGTGTTCTTCATTTTTGTTTGACGAATTGTGGAAACTGAATTTATTGTTTTCATTTTTACCCATTTGAGCATTCATCTCTCCTCCAATAATAAGAACGTGGTGTTTGAGGATGTTCGAAAAAAGGAGGATTGCAATGCAAATGATGAAACTATATATATATAGTCTAGTGGTAAGAGTGCTCACCAATAGCCTGGGAGATCGGGGTTCAATCCCATGCCGTGTCATACCAAAGACTTAAAAATGGTACTTGATGCCTCTTTTCTTAACACTCCGCCTTATAAGGTAGGGATCAAAGGCAAAAAGGAGACATTCAGGGAAAGGAGTTGCGCCCGCCCTTACACTTCGTTGCTATTGAAAAGGGAGCTTTCGGGTCCCCCTTGACTAAGGTCGCCAACTTTACTAATACATATATAAATATAAGTTGGCCTACTGTAGTCGAGGGCGACCTAAAGGCTTATTTTTAATCACTACAATACCGGACATTGGCCTAGGGGTTAGAGTTAGAGTGTTCGCCAATGGTCCGGGAGACTTGGGTTCAATCCCAGGTCGAGTCATACCAAAGACTCAAAAAATGGTACTTGATGCCTCCTTGCTTAACACTCAGCATTATAAGGTACGGATCAAGGGTAAAGTAGAGCAATCTAGGGAAAGGATTAGCGCCCTCCCCTACACATTGGTGTAGTAGCTATCGAAAAGGGAGCTTTCGGGTTACCCTCGACTATGGTCGCCAACTTTACTTACTTTTACTACACCGAAATTTAGGGGAAGGTTCAACACCTTTCCCTGGAATGCTTCACTTGCTCTTGATCAGTACTTTATAATGCTGAGTGTTAAGCAAGGAGGCATCTTGTACCATTTTGTTAGTCTTTGGTATGACTCGACCTGGGATTGAACCCCGGTCTCCTGGACAATTGGCGAACTCTCAAACCATAATATATATATATATATATATATATATAGAGAGAGAGAGAGAGAGAGAGATGCACCTGTATACATATATACACATGTTTGTACATATGCATATATGTGCATATGTATATAATTTTTTTTTTTGCAAATAATGTGATCGTATTCAAGATATTTGTACATGGCAGTAAAAATTAGCTAAGGGGAGATAATCGACACGTTACATTGAATATGTGTTTGAGGACGTAAGGGATGTAATCGTCCCACACCTATCGTTTCCTCCTTCTCTCTTTCTAGTTGATACCTCCTACCAGTGCCCTTTGCTTTGGCAGCATTCAACGTGCAGGCTATTCATTGAATAACCAGGGAAGGTTCTTTTGTGGTGCTGTGTGTAGCGGCCACCGCTCTCACTGCATCAAAAAAAAAAAAAAACAAACATGACGACTAGACATGATAAAGAGCGCCAGCGAGCAGCACAGGAGAAATACCAAGCTGTTCTTTCACAGCTACTCAAGGACGAAGACAACAAATACTGCGTTGATTGTGATGCAAAAGGTTAGAAAAGAAAAACACATGAAATGATTGTGTATTGTCATATCTGTCATTAAGCCTAGTTCCGTCTTTTAAGTATACGCCCCCTTTTATAGTGACTACTTTTTTAATTAATTGAAAAAGATATATTGGTTCGCGCGCGCGCACACACACATATATATATATATATATATATATATATATATATATATATATATATATGTGTGTGTGTGTGTGTATGTATTGTTTCGCTGTTTCCCTTTCATGCTCGGGTGTAGATTTGTACCAGTTTGGCGAAAGTGTAATGGATTTATATTTCATGCTATGGATGATCGTTATCGTCACTTTTATGTGGAAGCCCTTTTACTTTACTATGGTGTATACTTATTTTAGCAGTTATCCAATTTGCTTTAGGAGGAAAATATAATTCCTCATCCGTTTTAAATTTTAACTACTTTACCATAATATTTTACCATGTTTTTACTACTCCAACAACATAATCAAGTATGTTTTCTGTCATCTGTAGCATGAAAAACTGATCGTTTAAGCTTTTACCGATCTACTGTCATTATTAATGAAAGTGTTTTATCTTGTTGAATCAAGTTTTCTTTTTTATTCTTATTATTAAATAATACAAAATATAAGTTCAGAAGATGATTTCAGTCCACTGTTAACTTTGTGTATTTTTGACATACTAGCTTTTAGAATATGTAATATCATTTTTCCCCGATTCATTTCCCGGTCCGTATTGCCACGTCTGTCTGGTTTTATGTAAAAATATGTACAGGTTCTCCACACACCTAACATTTAAAAAGAAAAAAAAATCATCGGTGTTATTTATAAAAAAATTTTTTCTGATTTTTAAGAATTTCGAGGTGAACGATATTTATAAAACTAGCCTAAAATCTTATTAACTTCCTTCAACGCAGGATTTATTTAAATTTAGCATGTGTGATCATCATCATCGTAATGTGACTGTCAGTGGGGTATGGTTTCTCTACCGTCAGTTACTTTAAGTCTTTTTATAAGATCTAAATATTTTTTCTTACCCCCCCCCTAAAAATTGTCATATCTCCAACACCTGGTGATAATCATTCCACATCATCGATCTATTTCTCTATTTGCTTGACAGTTAGTTCTTTTAATGAAATAAGATTAAAATTATTCAGAGTTCCTTTCATGAACACATTCATTATTTCTTTATTTATTTTACATTCATGGTTATATATATCATTTTGTTTATTCGTGGTTCTATTTCCTAATTCACAAGCGAAGAGAAGAGTGGATTTTTTTAATGAATTATTTTTTGGTTTTTGTGTCTGCATGTAGAGTTTTTACGTTTAAACAAACAAAAATTGACACCATTTATGTTGTTACATAAAATCAATTCTTTAAAATTCCTTCCCTTAGTTTTACCTCTACAAGTCAAATCAACTCTGATTATATCTGATGATTTTGTTCTGTACCGCCCTCCTTGAATAAATTCTTCTTGGTGTTTCTTATCAATTTTATTTATTAACTATCCAGTTAGTAATCTCGGAGTTGCACTACTAAGAAATAAAAACAATTGATATTTAGATGTGCATAAAAAAAGTATTCCAAAAGGTAAAGAAATAATTATTTTTGTCTTTTACTTATCTGAAAAACTAATTAATGGATGAAAACTTTCTAGCACTTTAGATTCCTTTGAAATGAAAAGTGAAAGGTTAATTAGATTACTAACATTCCTATTTTAAATGGTTACAAAAAATGCATTAAATTAAAAATAAGTTTTTGCGTAAGTATTTATTTTTTTGAAAAATTTAACTTTTAAAAAATTGTTAAACATTGAAACAAGTCTCAAAATTGAGTTTTTAATTTGCAGTTGTTTAACATTTATCTGTTCTTAAACGTATAATTTAGAACTGAATTAGTTTTAAAACAGACCAATAGTTTAAATTTTGTGTCAATAAAGTCAACATATTGAAGACTGACTTTATTCAAATTATTCTTTTAGTAAAATAACATTTTGAATATTTTTACGAAACAAAAATTTTAGCATTTTCTACATTGTTGTTTCTATAAATTTTTATTTTATTTAAAATAAAATCTGCAATAATCATTTTAAAATTCTTGAAACTCTAGTGTTTGAATAATTTTTTGATTTAGTTGTACTTTTCTCTCTCTGCCGATTTCTGTCCGATTACTTTGCTCGCGCTTGCTTTTTCTTCACGAGGCCACATGATCTGGCTTAAATAGTTTCGGTCACTACTGCTCTTTACCTCACTCACGACAATAGGTGATTATGTATTAATTACCCTGACAGGTATCTGCAAATACCTACGTCGGACATGCTTACGTTTTATTTATAGAAACAGTTCATAAGATTGCCAAAATTATCATATTGATCGTTATCTCAAGTCTAATATGAGTGACCATGTAAAAATAAATCGCTAAACTAACTTGAATTTTAATTCAACCTATTTTCATTCAAAACGCAATATGTAATAAAAACATAATGAAGACGAACTATATAGGTACTTATTCAGAATAGCACATCGGGGAAAATGTTTGTCGTAATGTCCAAAAGAATGATATAGAATTGTAGTTACGTACATTGGCGATCCGGATAAGTTTCAGTTATTGTTTTCTTCTTATTCATGAACTTTTATGTACTCAAAAAAAAAAAAAAAAGTCTACTCTTAAAAGGCGGCCATATTGATTTTTCAGGAGACAATACCTGCCCCTATCCTTTAGCCGGAAAGTGTTGTTTGGTTGGTTTTTAAGGCTTGTGGAAGATATATATAACCCTGGGCACCTCTGGTGGTGTAATGGTGTTCAAGCTAGACCAACAAACCTTCATGAGTGAGTTCTAGTCTCATTGGGTGCCCCATTCACTCGCCCTTGTGCACATCTAAGCAAAAAGCTTAGTAAACTACTATGTACATATAATCCCTTTCTACTGAAATTTCATGTTAGGTGTTCATTTTTTTTTTTTTTTTGTAAAGTTTCATGAATAAAAAAAAAATTAAAAAATTATATGAATTGTGAATGTAATTATATTTTATATAAGATTATTTTGTGGACATTACCTTGATCATTTGCCCAGTGGACTATTCTAAATAAGTACCGAACTAGTTGAATAAATTCATAAAAAATGCCAAGATTTCCTTTACCCCATGTCTATTCAGTATTTTTTAAATTGTTTTCTTTCATAAAAACAGGTGTGGTATCTATGGTATGTCACTAAAATGTATTTTCTAATTTAAGTACAATATTTAGTGCTCTAATAAACAAGCTACACTACCAATCCAAACAAACTGCTTTTATGAGCTTATATATATATATATATATATATATATATATATATATATATATATCTCCATCTTTCCCAATAATATCTTATTAAAATGTCTTTTTTGATACTAAAGAATCAGAATGACATATTCATTTTTGTTTTTGTTTTTTTCTTATTACATATATGATGGATTCATTTATGCTTGTTTGAATTCAAAATACCCTTGATTATTACCAAATTTATGAAACCGGGCCAGTAATGTAATGAGTAGACTGTTACCCAATGGTCTGGGAGACTGAGTTTCAATCCCAGGTTGTGTCATACCAAAGATTTAAAAAATGGTACTTGATACCTCCTTGCTTAACACTCAGCATTATAAGGTAAGGATCAAGGGTAAAGGGAAGCAATCCAGGGAATGGTGTAGTGACCTCTCCAACACTTAGGTGTAGTAGCTATTGAAAAGGGAGCCTTTAGGTCACCCTCGACTATGGTTGCCAATTTTACTTACTTATAAAATCTTATTGTATGCTTCTAATCTAATTGTTTTTACAGTTTAATAAACCAGGTTTTTGGTGTATGCTTTGCTTAAATTATTTTTGTAAGTCTTCAATTACGTCATTATTTTGTCCATGAATTCTAACTGGCTCATTTCCTTTTTACAATTAAATGTCTTTATTATTGAGAGATACTGACTCTTTTTTTAGTGGTTGTCTTGTCAAAACATTCAAATCATCCGGCTGCAGTCAATTCCTTACGAAATAAGGGAGTTAATATTTGACAGCATTAAGAAACTAATACTATTCTTAGATGGGAAATTTTCTTAAAATTAATAACCCTTAAATGTCATTTGAATGTATTTCTGGGAGTGAGAAACTTTTAAATTCAAAATTTTAATTAATAACCATTATTTTAATTTTTTAAAACATATATATACATATACATATATGTATTTTTTCTTTATTTCATTAATAACTTAATTTTTAAATAGATTATTTAAAATAATTGATTATAATCAGTAAATAGACACAGTTATGAGTATGTTATTTGCTAAAAACAAAACACTACCTCTATTCAGACATGACAGTAGCAACAGTTTTTAAAAATTAGAAAAAAAATACTGAATTTGTGAATATTTCTCAGTAATTTTTGTATTTTGGAGGTATGGAAATTATTTGAATTTTTTGTTAAATTTGGTCAAATTGGATAAAAATGTTATTTTTATTTGTTCTAGTATACTTGCCAACTTGAAAAAAAATTCTGAGTAATTAACTGAACTTTTTTGAACAAATAAATGAATACAAAATGGTGTTTTGAAAAAGAATTGATAACATAAAAAGCATTAAACCTATTTAATATGCTGCATCTTGAGGAAATAGATTTCCTTAAGTCTTTTTGATAAAATTTAACATTATTACCTTAAAAATACCACTTATTTGCTTTTTGTTCTTTCTTTTTTCAGTATATTGGAAATAACCAAAGTTAAACTATAATCACTATTTTCATTTATGATACCATTTTTATTCTAATTTCCTAAAATCCAAACTAAATAGGGCAGCAAAAACTTATCTAAATTTTTTTTCACTAAACAATGTACTTGTGAAATAAATATAATCTATTCTTGGTTGATTCTTTTATTTTATTTGATTATATTTACAGTTTAGTAATTATTTGAACATGTTGGTAATTAGAAATCTTAAAAGCTGTCATCAAACTATTAATTTGATAATTATGTAAGAACACTTGAAGTATTCAACAAATAACTGATGTTAAAAATTAACTAATCCAAATTAGCATTCTTATTTTCTACTTAAAATCATTTAAAATTTCTAATCATAAAAAATTATTTTGCTTCAATAATGTTTATAACATCACAGTATTTGATTGAAAAAAGTATTGTTGTAAATCTAATTTTTCGTCTTCATTTTTTTAGATTTTCCTGTTATGTTTTCTAAAAGAGATTGATTTATTCATCCATTGTATGATAATGTTTCTGTAGTGATACTGACAAATTAATCTGCCTAATTTACATGAGTGTAAGAGAGAGCATATATAAGTCTCTCACTGAGAATAACTGTAGAGCTTGATTAGTGACTGGCTAGTGCTAACCTTGCACATCACAACAATGGCGTCGCCAATAGGATACCAATTGTCCCTTAAGGATCCCAATTTTGTCGATACCTGACGATGATGTTTTGCTCCAAGTGCAAGAACTAAAAAGCTGAAAGATGACCAAAAAAAGGAGAAAATAAGATTACAGATCTCTTTTTGGCTACAGCTGGATGTGAGGCAATAATGAAAGTCTCCACCATGGTGTATGCTGCAAACCTGGAAAACCTGATTCTTGAAAAAATAAGTCAGATCATAAGAAGAAATATGAGGCCCAAGAAAAGGTTGCTCATGGCAGAAAGAATGAAGTTCATGTTGATGAAACTAGAAATTGATGGACAAATCACAAGATATCTACACTGTCTGTAGATATTGCGAGTTTGAAAAACTTGGACAAGAAGAACAGACGATTGAAGCGGACTTAATTCAATTAAGTTTAATTGAAGGTATGTACAATGCATCACACTGATATAAAATAATGAAACAACTACAAATAGGAAATATATCTTTAAATACCTGAATTGACTTTATACAGTAATAAGAATTAATACAGAAATACAGCAATGATAAGTCAACCCAGCAAACAAATATTCACCGATACTTTTACCTTAAAAAGATAAAAAAATGTTTGTAGTTTGGAAATAAAAAGGGAAAAATGTCCAGCATTTGGGAAGACTTGTACAAATTGCTTTAAAAAGAACCATTTTCAAGCAGTATGCAAATTCAAAAAGGAAAAATGTTGAAAGAGTTGAAGAAAACAAAACCATATGCAAGTCTTTTCAGTAAAAAACAAGAATGTAAAAAAATTTGAACAAAAGAAAAAAGACACTATACTAAAGGTTAAAATCAACAACTTTGATTTGGATATGCAAATGGATACTGGCAGTGAGATAATGCTTATACCAAGAAATTTGTGGGAACGCATTGGAAAGCCAACTTTACAAAAGAGCAGTTTATTACTCTGTCAATTTGATGGGTCGGTCATAAAAACTTTAGGGTACTTCTAAGGTTCCTTGGAGTTAGAAAATAAATTTGAAGTGATACCTATAATTGTCACAACTTGTAAAAAGAACCACAGACTTCTTGGAAATGATGGGCTTAACATAAATTCTACCAAATGTGATAAAAATGGAAAAAAAACAGAAAGTTAAAAAAACTATAAAGCAAGTTTAAAATTAAAAGAAAATGACACCCCCTCTTATTATGAGGCACAAAAATTACCAGTACATTTGTTGCCATTAGTGGTAGCCAAACTACGAAAAATAATAGAACAGAACGTTCTTGAACATGTTCCCTCGGGGGTGGGGGGTAGCAAGTAACCATCACCCATTATAGTTTTAAGAAAGTCAGATGGAGATATACCTATATGTGGAGATTATGAAATAGGTGTAAATCACAAATTTTTGCTCGGATTCATATTCAATACCTATTGATGAAGTTGCAATTCATGCACTGGCAGGTATGAGCATTTTTACAAAAATAGATCTGAAAACGGCATACCACCAAATACCAATAGACAATAACTTCAAAGCAGTAACAATGATAAACAAGCCAATGGGGTTACTAAAATGAAGGAGGATGCCTCATGGAATAAAAACAGCAAGCGCCATATTTCAAAGGGTCATCAAACAGGTTCTAGGAGAAAATATAAAAAATATGGTTTGTTACCAAGATGATATATGCATAGGAGCTACTAACAAAAATGAAATAAAAAAGAAAACTGACATTGTCTTGAATAGATTAAGAAAGGCTGGAATGACAATAAATGAAAAAAATGCATGAATAATAGAAGCAAAATGTCATTTTTAGATTATACCATTTTAAGAGAAGGTATATCACCAGACCAAGCCTTGATAGAAAAAATACTAAAAAATAGCTACACCCACAAATAAAAAAAGAACACAAATATTTTTGGGGATTGGTGAATTTCTGCAGGCAATATGTACCAAAATATACAGACTTGACTGAGCTGTTTGCAAATTTAAGAAAAAAGAATGTTGAATTTATCTGGTCAGAGAAACAATGAAAAGCTTTTGATAGATTAAATGTAATTGTGGCAAAGAAATCAGTAGTGAAAATTTTTGATCCGAAAAAGGACATTACATTAGCCTCAGATGCAAGTGAACATTCAATATCTGGAATATTATCACTAGGACATCCGATAATGTATTTTTCAAGAAGACTAACGAACACTGAATTTAATTATTCAAATATAGAGAAAAAACCCTTGGTTATTGTATGAACAACCACTAGAGCCCAACAGTTTTTAACTGGAAAAAAACTTCTTTTGAGAAGTGATCATAGACCATTAGAGTTTATATTCTATCCAAGAAAAGAATTACCCAAAGTCACAACATTGAGAATACTAAGATGGGGAATAAGATTAATGGCATTTGACTTTGATATAGAATATGTCAAAGGAAATTCAATTCTGCATGTAGGTGCTCTATAAAGATTGTGATTTTACAAGGAGTCAAAAGATAAAACTGAAGAAGGATTACTCCAGAGCTGATAGACCCTACAAAGAAATGAGACATAAGTTAATGATAGAACATGGAATGATTTGTAATGTGATCTGATAATTTCCCCTCAAACACTAATAAAATTGGTGATAAAAAGCGTACATGATGATATACATTGTGGAGTAGCGGTCGCACAAGAAAGGATAAAATTAAAAGCATGTTGACCAGGATATTGATGAGGTGTCGAAGAATATACAAAAAGATGTAAAAAATTATGAAATTTTATACAGACTACGTTACGTTCAAGGCCCAGAGAAATGGAGCCATGGAGTCATGTGCATATGGATCATGTATACATTACGGGAGTGGGACACTTATTAATATTTGTAGACTCTTTTTCAGGCTGGCCCAACGTAATCTGTGTGCCAGACAAGAAAAGTTCTACAATAAAACAGATTCTAAGGGTTATATTTTCCACCAGAATTTTGTGATGAAGATCTTAGGGTGTAAACCGTATAAGACACCGCCATATCACCCTCAATTGAATGGGTTGGCGTAAAGAATGGTGCAGACTGTAAAAATGGGACTGAAAGCATGTTTTCAGCAAAAAGAAAACTAGAAGTTTTTTCTACCAAGGCAGCTTGGAAGACTAGAAAGCCCATCAACCTTTAATGAGAAGGCAAATTAGAGCTCCGCTAACAATGTCGTATTCCACAAATGAAAAAGTGTGGTACAAAAAGAACAAAGAATCAAATTCAGAATAGGCAGAATTTATCATGCAAAAAGGCCACAATACAGCTACAATAAATAGAGGAAAGAGGAACTGTCTATTAGTCCATGCCGATCAAATAAAGCCTCAGGGTGAATATGAAGAGCAAAATAAAGAAGAAATCTCTACGATTCCTTCCATTTATGATTTTTTAGAACAACCTTTACCGAATGAAACGTTAGATGAAATAATGCATGATCAGGTGGGCCAGAATCAGTTTGAAAACTCGGATGAAGATCAAATAATTCAAGAAGACAATCTTGATTACAGCTCAGTGCAGGACAGATCTAGACTCAGAGAAAGAAATATGGGAGAGACAAGGAGAGCAAAGCTATCCCGAAAATGAAACAATTGCTAGAAGACCTACTAGGGGTATAAGACCCATACATTTTAGGGAGATGTTGTGCTACTGGCAAATTAATCTGCCTAATTTGCTTGAGTGTAAGGGAGAGAGCCGATATAAGTCTCTCACTGAGAATAACTGAAAAGCTTGATTAACCACTAACTAGTGCTAACCTTGCACATCACAACACATTTATACTTTATCTATTAAATTTAATTGTATTCTTCATCAGAAAAATCAATTTTAAATCATTTATTTAATCTTTTTTTTTAATTATGGATCATTATTCCAATATATGGAATTAAAAATATATAAATCACTTAATTAATGATAGTTAAATATATTTAATATTATCAATATACAAAATATACTAAGAATTTATTTCAATGTCTACATGCAGAAATCATTTCTGTTCTGGTAATTACTAAATCTCCATTCAAATATTTCAATATACATATTTTCTCTTCTAAGCATAAATTACACTAACCATGTAAATTGTTTGTTGAGAAGGATGTTTTAGTTATTTTCCAATTTATAATTGGTGTTATTCCTAGTTCTATTGGATACCAGTAATACCTGGATAGGACAGTTTGATTTTTTTTTTTTTTTTTTTTTTTTTAATTTTAGATTTTTAAATAATTGGAGGTTGTTGTCATATCTAAATATCAGAGAGATGTGATACTGGCAAATCAATCTAATTTGCATGAGTGTAAGAGAGAGCAGATGTCTTTCACTGAGAATAACTGTAGAGCTTGATTAGCAACTGACTAGAGCTAACCTAGCACATCTCAACAGTTTCAGTAAAAGTAGCAATACAAATGATTAGTTTAACATTGACAAACCTGATGTTTGTAGTTTAAATGTAACACATATCTCACACTTGGAACTTAAAAGTAACAAGTATACTTCATTTTAGGGTTACAGACATATTAAAGAAATAAAAGCAAAACATTCTAGTTCTCATAAAAATACTATTTCTTCTGTTCATTATTATTCATATTTTACTTATTATCATAGTTAATTTACACTTTCATCTTTTCCCTCTGGTCCATTTTAGAAAATAGAAGAGAGACTGTTTTAGTGACTCACATCAGTAAACCATTATACATTAATTTTCTACTGATTTATGAATAGTTTTATTCTAGATTTCAAATTTAGTTGAGTACATATACAAAGTCATTTTGGATTGGGTGTTGTTTTTTTTTTACATTTTTATGAACTTAAAATAAAATAATTGCAATTCTTTTTAAATTGTTTCTTACAAATAACAATGGGTTGATTCTGATGATTTTTCATAAACTGCTCTCATGAAATATATCTTTTAAGCTACAATCAACACTTCAAAAATATTAACCAGACTCTGTTTTGGACATAATTTCATCTATTAGTTTTGTAGAAACACTTTCAATGTTTAAAGTATATAAAACAGTGACCTTGATCATTTATTTATGAATGTATAAGGTTAAATTTCAACAGTTCAATTAGTACTAATCCATTCTTTTATTATTTACAATTATATTTTGTATTTTAAAGAATTCTATTCTTCATGACACCATAGATATTCTAATATTAGTGAGGTTCTATTATTCATGATCTCTTGATATGTTTATTCACAAATAGACATCTGGTAACAACTTTCTTATATTTACTTTCAAGAGAACTTTAATTTTCAATTGTTAGATTATTTTCTTGTAATGATTATTATTAAACATTGTCTCAATTTTTGCAGTCTTTGTAACTGTATAAAACCAAAAAATGTTTTATTTTCTGGAATAATGTTTTTTGGTTTTTATATAGAGAAAATTGAACAACAGTTTATTTTGTTGTTAAGCTTGTTGGCAATGAATCTAATAGGAATTGACTGGAGTTTAATTTTCTCATCAGTTTTATTTATTGAAAGCTAAAATGTATATTTTCTTAAAGACAGTAGCCTCAACATTTTAGAGATATTGAAAATCTATTTGCAATAAAGAAATGTAAAGGGAAAGTTATGTAGTTATTGAATATGATAAGATTTTATGCTTTAGTTTTTTTTTAACAAAACACAAATTTATCCAAATAAAAATTAGGATGAGAAATCACAAATTTTGTAAGTTGACTAGGATTTCAGAAGTGTTCAAAATGTCATCATTTTTATAATTTAGTTTCTTCAATGAATGAGAAAAATATACAATTTAACATACACTCTAAATCAAGCAGCATTAATAATAATAATAATTTAGACTTGGTTATTGTTTGTAACATAGAAATAACTGATTACTTAGAAGTCTTAATTTGTTTACTCATTTCTATATCTGTTTAAAATACCTAAATGTTGGATATTACATAGGAAGCTGTGTTCTGTTTGTATATTATCAAAAAATCATATCAAAAGTCTATTGAGATTTATAGAATCATAATTCATTTTATCTATGTGAAGTCATTTTCATTAAAAGTAAATATTAGTCTTTTTTGGCACCAATGCTTCACAGACAACTGTGAGTTTAATTACTTTGATTCTTAAAAGCTGACAACCAACTATGACAATGGTTATAGAATCTTAAACAAAAACACAATTTTCTTACCAGCCTGTGTTTTAACTATTATTTTCCACTCTTTTGTCAATTTTCTTGTTTTCTTTATTATTTTAGGGTTGGTCAAATGTTAATTTTACTATATTTCTACTCTTTTTCTTTTCTTTAATATTTTTACAATGGTTTCTTGCACTATAAATTTATTAAGATGTAAGATTTCAGGAACTGCAAGTGTATTTTTCTATTGATACAAAACAACTTTATAATAGGTTATCTGGTTTGCATTATTAAAGGATCTTTGTTTGTTTGGGTTTTTTTTTTTTTTTAGGGGGGGTATTTTAATGCGTAATCAATAAAGCAATTTCTGTTTTTAAAAAATATTTCATTATTTTGAGAAAAGTGTATATTTTATATATATATATATATATATATATATATATATATATATATAGAGAGAGAGAGTGAGAGCAATCCTGATGAGCCATTTGGTGAAACTTAGGTAGACTTGGTCTTGACCATGTAGAAATTATTTTCATTATATTAGCTCGATTTCATGTGTTGAGCACTTTATTACATTTTAGCTTGGGTAATTCTGTCTGCATTTTTTTCTTTTGACTAGACATACGTGCTGCTTAATTATTTTCAAGTAGCACTTGTGTTTTGGGTTTTTTCTTTTTTTACAAAATTTTTTTTTCCTGGATATCAGTTTGTATTATTTGCAAATTGTACAATCTGGGTTTTTTCACACCAACAGAATTATAGATTAGATATAAAAATTAAAATATGTATGTAATCGTTTTAATGAATGAATCATGAAAATGACCTGGTCAGGTGTTTTCCATGTACTTATGTATTGATTTCGTCTATCCACACTTTTTTAAATTACTAAACCCAAAATCAAGATTTATCTTTGTCTACAGCTTGTGTACTTTTTAATCTATTTGTATTCATGAAAACATCTGGAAATCTTTTAATACACTTTTATTTACTTTGGAAATTTCTGAAAGCTATTCTTCATTTAATCAGACTATTTTTATATGAAATATTTCTATTATTCTTGTAAAAGCTATTATATTTGAATGTTAATAAGTTCCTTATTACCATTCAAATATTATCACCGAGATAAAATAATTTTGCTGCAAATAAATTGATTTTAAAAGAAAAAGGGAAAAATTAGATTTTCAAAAATATCAAATAAGATTTTAAAATCCTACAAAATCTTAGTAAGTGTGCAGGATCAGGCCAATGCTTCTCCTTAATTTTGACTTATCAACTCTTATGTATACCAGTTAAAATCTTGTCTTGTTTAGAGGAAAAAATTACTTGTTTTGAATCAAGGTTAAATCCTATAAGTAAAACTCTGCTCAAAATCAGGATTATAGTCAGCTTCTTTATTTTTTATTTTTATTTATTTTTTTTTTTTAGTGTCAACATTGTATTGGATTTAGATCACTTCTACCACCATATTAAGCTTCTCAAACTATCAGCAAATATTGTTGACTTGTCAAAAGCCATACTTAACTAGAGAGTTGATGTGTAGATTTTTGTATGCTCCCTTGTAATCTTTTCATCATTGAGCTATCCTCAGATATGATACAATGTTAGCGTAATAGCTATCAGGTATTATGTAATTTTTTTCCAGCTGATGTACTAAAACTCTATATAGTTATTTACAAGACTTAGCTTCGATTATTATTGTAAAATGGTATATATAATTTGATTTAAATTTTGTTGTTATAGAAACATTTAAATGATAATGATTTTTATTTTGATTTATATTTTTATTTGTTTTGTATAGTGTTTCTTATTCACTTTTGAATTATTATTATCAAAATGAAAAATTGGGTTCATAGTAAGTTTATAATAGCTTTGATTCAATATTTTTTTGTTTATATATTATGTGTATGTTTGTTCATTCTTTCCACTATTTTAATGCCATTGCCCAGTTGGCTGGAGCTGTAGAATACACTGACTGCATCTCTGCTGAGGGTTAAGACCCCCCACCACCACCGAGTGTCCTCATTATGACACTAAACAATCTGATGTTGAGATTCCAGTAATACTGTAGCTTTGGGGAATGCAGAGTACCCCTTCATTGCCATCACTCCCAGGTCCACTCTGGCCCAGAGTGGTAACACCTGATAAGAGTCCTATCTATGGGTCAATTATAACTAAAATGCATACTTACGCTAAGCTGAACTGCTTGAAATAAAAATGTTTTGACATGTAAACTGTGTACTAATGCTAAACTGAACTGTTTTACATTTAACTGTGTGTGGACAAAAACTATACTTATACTTAAATGAATTGTTTGAATTATTTATACCGAACTGAATTGTTAGAACTGTTTGACTTAACTGAATAGCTTGAAATAAAAATGTTTTTGACAAACTGTGTACTCATACTAAACTGAATTGTTTGAAATAGAATTGATTATTTGTATAAAAATGGATTTAGCATTAAATAACCTACAAATGTTGATGTGCCATAAAACCCAAATAACCATTTTAATGCAATATTTTGATAGGTTTTGGACTCATTTAAAGTTTCTCCATTCCATAGAATTTATCAATCTAAATGCCAGGATGTGATTTGTAAAACAACTTGTTTCAAAATAAAGGCTAACCTATTCATTCAAAGAAAAATCAAATATTTTCACACATTCAAAGTTTTAGGAAGTTTACTAAAATATATTCTGAATGATTTCAAAATAACCTATAGAATTTCCATTCTCTAAAGATTGTTACATTTTGTCTTACTTTATAATTTTATTAGTGTTTGTGTTATATATATTCCATCTTTGTTTTACTCAGATATTCAGATATCACTTTGTGTGAATAATTATATTTTCCAAACATTAGGGGAAATTTGATGATAAACAATTGTTGAGTCATAATTAAGGTGTATCTATACATTTCTTTCATTTTTATTTATTCTATTTGTAAATGAGTATCACAACAGCATCAGTTAAATTCTATTTTTGATCCTATGAAAAATTTATATGATTTCAAGTTATGTTTGTAATATATATTCAAGAGCTTCTGATGAGGTTTTGATCAAATAATTTCACAAAGCAATGAAATTTTCCTCATGCAAAATAGTTCACTATATGTGCAAAGATAAAGGGGAAATAAAAAATGTAATTTTGTTTTAAAATCATTTTCTAAACACAAATCAGAATTATTGATTCAAATCAATAAATAGTTATTATAAGGTGTATTAAATTTAAAAGGAAAAATACTGCTAACACTTGGTTTTTATATGTTTATTTGATTAAACGTATCATTAGACTAATAATTTGTATTAAAAATGTACAAAAATTTTCAAAAATATTTGTTCATTATCATAGTAATTACTTCATAAAGTAATGCTTATTGTATTCTGATATTAAAGAATCAGATTTCATGAGGTAACTAGCAATTATGTTGCATGCATTAAAAAATCTAAAATTTCCTTAGTCCTTTTTTTTTTTTTTTTTTTTTTTTTTAAGATGATCACAGCTAGCTATAACACATTGAAAATACTTGTCTGGTTGTCAGAAACAATTATAAACCTGATATTTGACTTCAGATAGTAAAAGTAATCTACTGGTTATAATATGGAGCCCTTTTTGATTATTTCTTATAGAAAAAATACTACTAAATATGTTTTAGTTTGAAATATGACAATGCTAATTTGAGGCTGCACTACAAATTGCAATTTATTTCAACCACCATAAACAAATCCCCTTTTTTATTGTCATTTTTTTCTTAGATTCATCTACCAATACATATGTTTGATTTATGATTTCCAATCCAGGGTTATTTATAATGATCAAGTTATCACACTTTTAGACTCTTACTTTGATATATACTTGATATCAAACTTATAACCTCTTTTGCTAAATAACCACGTTATCAGAGATGTTTATTTTAGAAATTTGTAGTAACTATGTAACTACGTTTTGTAAGTATAGTTATTCAAGTGACAAGTGAGTGTTTATTAACTAAGTCTACCATTGAATGTTGTAAACAACAAATTATCCACGTGATATGGCTGCCATCATGAGACAGATCTTGGCTTTATATAAAAGGTTATGAAATAAATTCCGTTCAACTATGGATTTAACATTTGCATCTTGTAAAGTAATTTTTTTTTTTTTTTTTTTTTGCATTAGTTATTGATAGAGCAATTCCTTTGAATGACTAAAAATGAAAAAAAAATTACTTGATTTCTCTTTGTATGTATTTAGCAACATAATTGTACAGATATGCTGCAATGTTTGGACTTAATGATTCACTTTATATGCATTTAAAAAGTGTAGAAAAAAACTTTCTCATTTTTTTCTATGTTGTATATTAGTAATGCTCAATAAATTGATTCCTAATTTGCCTTTGTCTTCTACTGAAATATTTTGATTTTCCATTGGCTGACAAGTCTAATACTTTTCAATCACTTACTATCTCTTAAACAACAAAAGCTCCAATGGTTGAAGTATAAGTGATGTACATATGCATAATGCACTTTGTACCTTTTATTTATCTCATTTATTTTTTTATATCTGTGTTCAACGTTCAAGAGTAAAGTTCTATAAAGAACATAAAAAGACTTTGATACTTATTTGTCTTAAAATATTAGATGTCAATTCTACAATAACAATTATGTCACTGGCAAACAGACCCATCTATTTCCAGAACAGATTTCTTAATTTAGGGGGTTACGGTACTGAAAAAACCTATAGGTGTTTATGTGTCACCTTTTAAGAGTCAAACCCAAAAAAGACTTACCATACTGAAAGCGATAAAATCACCTAGTACTGCCAGATGATGGCTCAACTTTACAGATTATGTCATTTTCTGGAATCTTGCAAATGTCATCTCGGCAAAAAAATGAGACAGCAGGTCTTGAAATCGAAGTTCTCACCTGAAAATAATTCCTGATCCCAAAATACCAAGTTTTATCATAGCGACTGTAATCTTTGTACTTATCTTTAACTCAACTTCCTTCAAAGTTAATTCATCAATATCAATCTTAACAAAACTTCTATTCTTACCAGCATAGAAATTCAACTTAAGTATATTTTCAATGTAACAACTTATTTATTGTTTTGCTAAAATAGAAATGAAAAAATTTCAGGTAAACACTAAGCACATTATTGACATAATACTTAAATAACTCAATATTATAAACATAAAGACCTATTCTATCATCATTTGATCACTAGAATGAAATATAATCATCAATGCAATACTTTCTTTATTCTGAAAGAGTACAAAATGTTCGTTCTTGGGATGACACATTGTTTAATTGTATATTTACTATATTATACTATTTAAAGACATACAAATATATATTAAAGATAACTTCAAAGAAATATTAATAAAAATAGTTATTCAGGACTCGGATATTGATTATAATATGGGGGCATATTGCAAGATGCATCTCTCTGTACATCTAAAGTAATTCCAGAATTCAATGTGATTACATGCACCCCCTTAAAGTAGCAATGTTCACAGCAACCTAAAACAATGTAGACATTTACAATTTCTGTGGCTTCCATCTGAAAAATTCTTATGAAATTGCTATAAACTCGTAATATCCTATCAAACCATATCAAATGATAGGAAATTGACTTGCCTACATGTTTATTTAGGTTGTTTATATGTGTATTGTTTTTTTTTTTTTTTATAGATTTTTATTGAGGCAAAAATTAATAAGGAATATACAAACACCCCTTTTTTTTTCTTTTTTTTTTTTATATTTATCACTTACATGAGGGATTGTTGTTGTATTTTGCTTATTTGCTAATAATGTGAATCAGGTCAAATTTGGCAGATTTTACGTAATCTTTTTGGGGTTTAGATTGATTAATTATTTTTGTTGTAAGCCATTCTCAAAGTTCTGCTTCTATGACATAGTAACTTTTCCTTGTAAAATTTCCACTCAATCAACAATCAATGAAAGAGACTTTTATCAATTTTTCCATGTATTTTTTATGAATTTATGTCCAGTAGTTTGTTTATCACCTTAAAAAGTATGCACCATTTACACCGATTTACCTTAAAAATCAGCAAACTTGAGATTTTCTACCTCCTTTCATTGGGTCAAAGTAGATATTGCTGAATTATAAATATAAGATTGAATCTTTTACTTTGTGAAAGAAATAGTGCTTTTTATGATTTTAAAAAAATTTTTGCTATTATAAACAGTCTTTAAACACTTGGAACAAAACTTTGTAAAAAAAATGTTACTTAGTTTTACACCAAAGTTTTAACATAAAATAAAAATGTATATTCCAACCTCATAAACCAACGTTTTTCTGTTGTAAAAAATTTAATAAATTATATCTCTATAAAACCCAAGTTAAAGAAAATTTGCTTAACTATTAAGTAACCATTATTAACACAAAAACACTAAATTTTAAATTAAAGAAAATTTGGTATTTGAATATTCATTTTTTTTTTTTTTTTTTTTTTTTTTTTTTCTCCTGTCACATCAATAAAAAGTTATAAAAAAATCATACAAATATACACTCTTGATAAACTTGCAAATAAATCAATTTCCTTTTGTTTGATGCATGGTTTGACTGGGTTTTATGGGTTTAAAAGAAATTTATTAGTATTTTTCAGATGGAATGCACTGAAAATGCAAATGTCCTTAGCATTTTAGGGTAGCATGAACAGTGTTCCTATTGGTAGCTCAAATGATGAGTTATGTCATTTTTTCATGATTCTATGATATTCACCAGCAAATTTTACATATCAAATCTCATTGCTTTATATAGAATATTTTTTGCTATAAATAGGATTTGTTAATGAAAATACAATACTATGTCCAAAAATTTTCATGAAAATAGGGGTCTTTTTTGTCCACAGTTTTTCCAACTTCGAATGCTTATTGGGACGTTGCATAAATATTTATCTCAGGACAAGAGTTTATTTTATGCGCATGTGTCGTCGGGGGCAGTCTGGCAATTGACCCTCTGCAAAATAAGTCCTAGTCAAGACTCCTATTTTGGGCATATGGTAACTGGCAAATAATATGGGGGTTAATTTGGGGCCAGACTGATTTCCGCTGCTGGCTAGGGGGTTTCCAGTTCCACTTTCACATACCCCACCAAGCCCTTCATTTTCCTACTCCCTCGGATAACGGAAACATGGACTTCTTGGTTAAAACAAAATATTATTCACTGTGGTCAAATTTCCAAAAATTCCCTTATAAGGTTTTAAGGTGAATAAGACATTTAGCGAGAATTAATGAAAGCGATACGAAGCTGAAAAAGATATGTGAAAAAGAAGGCAACTTGATAGATAAATAACATAACCAATAGATTTCAACACAAGGGAGCATTTAAAATATAACAAGGTTTTAATAAGCGACGACCAAACAGATAATTATGAGATTTAAGAAACAGTTCCTTTTTTCTTTTCTCCTTTCCTTTTAAACTATCAGCTTTGTTAAGCCAGCAGGCAGTATCAAACACAAATGTCTCTCTCAATAGTCCTTTTCTTCTTTCTCCTTTTTCTTTCTTTTTTTCTTTTTTTCTTTTCTTTCTTTTACTTGATAAAGTATCTAAGTCCACTCTCTAATTTATGGTTTATGAAACTATCCTTTCTGTTTCTCTCTTTCTGTTTTCTGAGTACATATAATGTCAATATTTGGGAAGGTTAGGAGGAAAAACAGTTTAAGTTGTACTTATCTTTGATAGGGCTTACTTCTCAGGTTCCTTTCTCTTATGGATGAGTGACATCCCCCCAGAATCAGCTGGGTCAGCCTTTCTGCTGACTACTCCAAAGATTTGGTTCCATCCTTTTTACGGGAGATTCTTTCCTAGAGCAGGCTGTAAGCCGACGTCTTTATCTGTCAACTTCTGTCCTTAAAACTAAAGAATCTTTTCCAAATTTCCTCTGACAAAAAGGTATTATTTTGGCGCTAAAGGGTCTGGCCAATCATTTGGCCTTTTTCTTCTTCCTCTATTTCCTCATGCTACTACAATGACCTACATTCCCTTCTCTGTCCAACCAATTATAGGTTATGGAGTGCTGGTAGCTTTTGACCTTCATTCTGACTGCTTTAGTGGTCAGTCCTTGGAGCTTGTATTTGTTGTAGCAAAATCCCATTGTGAATTTTTTTTTGTGAGCATTACTACTTAGAGAGTCTATATCTTTTACAAGAGACTCTCAAGGGTACATGAACATTCACTCACACTTGTTACCCTGCTGAAATATTCTAAGTAACTATTCTACTTAATAATCCAATTGACTTACCTGTGTCACATTGATTTTGAAAAAAATTGAGTATCTCTATTGGTGATTTTGACTGGAATGACTGAGGTATATCTTGAATATATTTATAATGCATTTAATATTGATAACAATGAAGCATTTAAACTTAATTATTTTTACTGGCTGAAAACCCATCCAAAGAGGTTGAATTTTAAGTTACATAAGCAGACTTTATATATTCTACTTTTTATTGTTGCAATGAATACAAGTATAACATTGAACTATGTTTTTGTGATGACTTATCAGTTAATGATTTTGAAAGGTTAACACTTATAAATCTGGTGGCTATTGCTTCTACTAAAAGTGTAAACACAACATCACTACTTCTTCTACCCACTTCCCATCTATGGGTTAAATAGTATCACTGCTGTTTTTCTACAAGGATGGCTTTGGCATTAAATAGTCCACAAAGGTTGATATGCCATTAAATAAAGAAACCAAACTAAATCAAACAACATGATTGAAGTCAGGATTTTCTAATGACTGGAAAAACATCATCTGTAAAGAGTAATAAAAAAAAGATCATAGTCTTTGCTTCTGGCTTTTTTGACAGATACAAATCATGAGCAAGATCATTCATGTCTTCTTGCATGATCCAGTGTGGCTCATTGCCACTTGTTCCTGAATATGTAGACTCAATATCTTCCAAAGATATTGACTCGGCAGAATCCTCCCTTGAAGGCATTTCTTCATCTGATGAGGAAAGAAGATCCTTATTTACTGGAGGTGTGGATACAGGAAGATCATCTGAATGGGGAACAGGTCTCAAAGCAGATCGAAGGTTGGGATATTTGATCTTTTTCTTAGAAGATGCATTGAAACCAGTTATATTAGTTAAACAAAAATAACAATCATCTGCATGATCGGGACTGCAAAGTTGAAAACCATTTTCTTGCCATTAAACCATTCAGTTAGTCCATTGTAGCAGGGTTTACAACAGATGTATGGAGTCCAAGACTTGTCCTGATCACCAATTTTACAGTCAAAATAGTGAAAGTAGGCGGTTCTGAGGAGGGAAGTGATGGTTCTATGCTGTGCAACTGTTGTGAAGTCCCCACACACGTAGCAGAAAGAATTGGCCTTGTTAAGGCATCCTCGACATTTTGATGTGCTTGAAGCCATTGGAGAATCTGAAAATATAACAAAGTAAAACTAAATGTGCATTTGAAAATGTAATACTAATATTTAGTAACCCAAAAGATGTGTAACACGATAGTTGAGGGACACCAACCTCCTGTGCCGCCTGCGAGACAACCTCTTCCAATGACTGCCAGAGTGTGGATTGAGACCTGCTGCCTTAACTGTCAAAATCCGTCTTGATATATATATATATAATGTAATGCTATCACTTACATTTAGTGCATAATAACTAAAGAATAAGCCATAAGTCTCACAATATTAGAATTAACCCTGAATTCATATATGCCTTTATGTACCATATATGCACACTATGCATATCTAAAAAACTAGAGGTGATGAGTAAAAACAGATTTCAAATTTGAATTCTGCACCCTCAAATTAGGTCAAAATAGGTATTTTTGTGCTTGCCTCAATTTCTTTGTAAACCAGTGTAATTATTTGACTTGTTGATAATGTTTGTTCAATATTTTATCATAACCATTTTTTGCTTTTTATGTACATTACTAGAGAGCACAATTTTTTGTAGATATTTTTTTCTATAAGTAAATCAGAAATTAGGTAAAATTCAATATTTTATTGTTTCTACAATTATGTATATAATTATATATAATTTCAGTAACTAGTTTAGATGATTTTTATATTTTATTTCATCTGTACTGTTTTATTCTAATTATCACCCCCCCTCTCCACCATTTGATAACCCTTTAAATTAGTGCTATTATCAACAGGTTAGTGAAGTATGGTTTCTTCTAATCAAAAGTATTTTTCAATTTGATGTAATCTCTTTCCCTATATTTTGATATAGTAGAATATTTTCATCATAAATTTTGTGATTGTTTATTTATGAATAAGCACTTAATCTTTCTTCCTTGCTCTTTCTTTTTTTTCCATTATCATAACTTTTTATATTCCATTCTTATTTATTCTCTTCATATTTTTTCTTTTTCTTTCCAACTTATTTTCACTTCATTTACTTTTTCCCATGCTTTCTTTCTTTCATTTACTCGTGTAATGTCTTGTGTTCTCTTAACAAAATTTGTCATTACTCTGTGGTGAGACCAAGTTCTATGATCTTATATGATAAGCATATTGTGTTTTATATTAGTAGAATAATAGAAGTTAGTTTTTTCATTCTTAGAAATCATATCAAAAGTACTTTAGTCCAGTTTTGATTACTCAATCATTTACCTTGTATATAGCTTCTTCTTCATCATCATCATCATGTCACGCTATCAGCACGGATATTCCTGACTGTCTCTCGCCACACCTCCCCATCATCCATTGCTTTCGGCAGATCCTCAGGGCTACATCCTATATCAGCACAGAGCTGCTGTTTTTATTTTATCGTTAGATTTGAGACTCAGTTGAAGATAAACAATCTAGGATAGCATAGCAAATGATAAACAAAGTGAGCAGAAGAAAGAGCACTGCCAAAGCTAAACTGAAAGCTACCAGCCAACAAGATCGAATACACCTGTGGAAACAGCATTTCGAGAATTTACTTGGGAACCCTCCGGAAGTCACTCATCAAACTAGGACCGTTTACTGAAGAAGAACTCAACTTGGTACAGAGAAAAATTAAAAATATAAAGGCAGCAGGGATCAATGAAATACCCCCAGAAGTGTGAAAAACCAGAAAATTTGATGACATACTACTCTGACACAGTAATGCTGTATATAATCAGAATCCTATAGACAGATGGATGAAGGGATGCATCCTCCCCTTCCCTAAAAAGGCTGACCTTGGATTTGCCAAGAACTACCAAGGTATAACACTTACATCCATAGCAGCCAAGATATACAATGCCCTCCTACGCAACCACATAGAACCCAAAATTGACAACATACTAAGGAAGAACCAAAATGGCTTCTGGAGAAATAGATCCACAACTCACAATTTTTGACTATCTGTCGAATTCTTGAAGTTGTACGCTCAAAAAACCTACAGGCAACAATATCATTTGTTGACTTTACTAAGGCCTTTCACTCCATTCACAGAAGAAAGATGGAGCAAATTCTCGCCTATGGCCTACCAAAAGAAACTGCCGCAGCCATAATGATGTTCTATAGAAACACCAAAGTAAACGTTTGTTCTCCGGATGGAGACAGAGACTACTGCGACATTGTAGCAGTAGTACTACAAGGAGACACACTAGCCCCATACCTATTTTTTGTATGTCTAGACTACGAATTTAGAACATCTATTGATAAAATCAAAGAAAATGGTTTTAAGCTAACAAAAGAAAGAAGCAGAAGGTACCCCGCAAAAACGATTACTGACGGTGACTACGCCGATGATATAGTGCTCCTGGCAAATGCACCCGCTCATCCGAACCTAGCTACATAGTCTGGAACGAGATGCTTCAGGCATTGGCCTCCATGTCAATGCACACAAGATGGAATATATGTGCTTTAATCAAACAGGCAACATCTCCATACTAAATGGTAGCACTCTGAAACTAGTTGACAAGTTCACCTACCTAGGGAGCAGTGTATCATCAACCGAGACAGACATCAACACATGACTAGCAAAGGCATGGACAGCTATTGATAGACTATTGGTCATATGGAAGTCAAACATGACCAATAAAATGAAACACAGTTTCTTCAAAGCAGCGATTGTCGATACTGCTATATGGATGCACCACATGGACACAGACTAAACAGATGGAGAAAAAGCTTGACGGCAATTACACAAGAATGCTACGAGCAATATTGAACAAGTCCTGGAGACAACACCCCACAAAGCAGCAGCTATACAGCCACTTACCACCCATCATAAAAACTATCCAAATTAGACAAACCAGACATGCAGGACACTGCTGGAGAAGTAGGAACAAGGTCGTGAGTGATGTAGTTCTGTGGACCCCTGCTCATGGACAAGCAAAGGCAGGACGACCAGCTAGAACCTACATACAACAATTCTGTGCTGATACAGGATTTGCCCAGTTAGCTGGGGCTGTAGAATACACTGACTACAACTCTGCAGAGGGGTAATACCCCCCCAAATGAGTGTCCTGAATATGACCCTAAACAATCTGATGGTGAGGTTTCAGGGATGTTGGAGCTTTGAGAAATGCAGAACACCTCTTCATTGGCGTCGCTCCCAGGTCCACTCAGGCCCAGAATGGTAGCACTTGATAGGTTTAGATAGAACTAAACTGCATACTAATACTAAAATGAATTGTATAAATTAGAAGTTTGACTAAACTGAATAGATGGAATAGAAATTTTTTTGACAATTAAACTGTATTTACATTTAAACTGTGTGCTTATGCTAAACTGAATTGTTTGAAATGGAACTGTTTTTGACATTGAAATTGTACTTACACTAATCTGAATTGTTATATATAGAACTGCTTTGACTTTTACCTGTGTATAAACAAAATATATGCTTATACTAAACTGAATCAGCTGAATTCGAACTGTTTGAATGAACTGAATAGCTTGAAATAGAAATGTTTTTGACAAACTGTGTAATCATGCTAAACTGAATTGTTTTAAATAGAACTGATTATTTGCATAAAAATGGATTTGGTGTTAAATAACCTACAAAGGTTGATATGCAACCAACCGATACAGGATGTAGCCTTCAAGACCTACCAGAAGCAATGGACAATAGAGAAGGGTGGTGGGAGAGGGTCAGGGTGATCCATGCTGATGGTGCGACATGATGATAATAGTTCATGCACTCTTGAATCAATTGAATGGTCTTTGGGAAGGAGTTCAAAGTAGCAACTTCCAATTTCAAAGATTTTTATTACATTTAAATAGTGAATTGCTTACAGAAATTTGCACTAGTATTTTTCCCCTGCTTATATAGAAATTTGTCTTCCAACACTTCCCCCAAAAAAGGCAACCATGGAATCACTAAAAATTATAGGGGCATGCTATAGCTGCTAAAATTTATAATGCTCAGCTTCTCACTCTGTTACTGATAGAAGACACAATGAGGAGAAACCTTATTTAGATTTTATTCAACGTACTAAAAGTTGTTTGTAAAATAGAAATTATCTATAGTCAGTTGTTCATTCTACAACAAAAGGCAGGAATGTTCACTACAATCTCCTCTGCTGCTAGAAATTGTTAGTGGCAGTTTGTCAAAGAAAAGATTAAAACCTAGAGAGGTTTATTTGAATTTTTTTTTTATCTGGTCTAAGAAAAAACAGCAAAATATTTACTCATACATTAAGTGGTCTGGAGGTTTATGTGAACATTCTAATCAACATAAAGGAGTTGCGATTTCTTTTGCTGGTGTAACTGTAATAGATTTGTTGGTGCTTTTTGTTTGTTATCTAACATCTCAGGGTTTTGTATTTCAGGATAATAGTTTTGTACCAAACCAGCAGAGGCAAGATCTCAAAGTGATACTGTGGTTTTGAAGACAAAGGTGCACATAATGAGGATAAGCTTCTATAAGTTCTGCCTCTTCCACAATAGGGTCATACTTCAATTGTCTGACATATTGTTTCAAAAGAACTTTTCTTGGTTTTGATAGCCACGTTGGAATAGAACAGCCACTTGAAGATCAGCAAAAACAGTTGAATAGCCATTCATGAGGAGTTGCATTCGTGGCTGTTGAAAGTAGTGTGCAAATTGAATATAAAGCTTGCTGCATTCTCCCATTGATTTGTAGGTAGGCATTGTGTTTTGAGTCCTAGAGTCATTGCTTTCCACAATATGCCATTATACCTCTTGCACTGTCCATTATCTGGGGGTTATATAGAGAGGTATTCTGCCCATGTAAGAAGTTTTCACTTCAGTCAATACGAAGCTGAAACCCCTACCCATAGACATACCAAAGATGACAAATAGATGAGGCATTTGATAACTGTTTGTGACAACATATTAGGACAAGCAATGGGGAAGTGAGAATATTTGTCTATTACTGTAAATAGAAACTGGTTACAAGATATTTGCAGAGGCCCTTTAAAATCAACACTGAGCCTTTCAAAAGGCATAGTTGCTTTTATTAGGAGCATAGCATCAGGTCAATAAAATCGAGGCTTGCTTTCAGCTCATACAATGCAAGAGGCACATAATCTCTTTACATCCTTCACGGAAAAAGGAAAGTTCCTTGACTTAACAAAATGCATCTTTCATGTAAACCCAAGGTGACAAAAAGGATTGTGTAATTTCTCTAGGGTGTCCAAACTTAGAGCAAAACAATAAGCTCTAGATAACTCATTCACAGTAACATTATCTCTCCCTAGGCAGTATTTAATATCAAAACTATAACAGGCAAGTTTGATCCTCCACCTTTGGATTTTATCATTTTTAAAAATCTTCCCCACCTTCTTGAATCAAACATGAATGCCACTGATCTCTGATCAGTAAGTAGTGAAGTGACATCCAGTTAAGTAGTGCTTCCATTTACATAAGGCTCCCACAATAGCTTGGGATTCCTTTTCTATAGAAGTGTGTTTTCATTTGCTGGTACTTAAAGTCCTCAAAAAGAAGGCCGCTGGTCTGCCAGATTGATTCAGTAAAGCTGCAATACCATGGTATAAAGCATTGGTCTCTATGGTGAAAGGAACTGCTTCATCAATAGAACTGACTATTGCATTTTCTATTCCAGCTTTTAGATATTCACAGGCTTTTCCAGCAGTCTTAGGTAGTGGAAAGCTATTAGCTTGTATAAGAGTCGGGGGGGGGGTCACTTTTTCAGAATACTCGGCAATCCATTGGTAATAGTGAGAGAATATTCCCAACACAACAAAGAATAATATCACAAGGAAAAGGAAGTTCTTTAAACAGTTGAAGTCTCTTGGGGTCTGGTTTAATTGTACCCTCCAATATTGTGTAGCCTAGACGGTCCACTGTAGAGTTGGAGAAAGAGCATTTATTATGGTCGTAAATTGAATTAAACTTCTTGGCCACTTCTGTAAATTTATTTAGGTTCTCATCATACTCATCCTGGCTCTTACCACAAATAGTTATATTGTCTAAGTAGGCAAATGTTTGGTAGAGTGAATTATCAGCAATAAACATCAATTATCCTTTGAAAGCAAGCAACTCCATTGGTTACTCCAAACAGTACCCTGCAGAACTGATATAGTTACCATCTACTTCAAAGGCAGTATAAATTGTATTTTTCAGATATTGGGACTTGATGGTAAATGAATTTCAAATCTACGGTACTATTTATTTTTTTATTGTGCCACCTTGTTTACTAATTCCTCAATCTTGGGCAAAGGAGAAGCATCCAGCATCTGTTAACGATCTGAGAATAGTCATCCACCATTCTCTTTTTATGTCGTTCATTAGTGGTCACAACAACCTGGACTTGCCCAGGAAATGTGCTGAGCTCAATAATTCCTTCAGAAAGTAATCTATTTACTTCAGTATCAATGAATTCTTAATCTTGCTTACAGTATCTCCTTGATTTTATAGCTATCAGCAAGATTAGCCAAGAGTCGGGATGGAAGAACAAAGAAAGTAGTCAGTCTGCACACACTTGAGGGTGGGGGTACTTTCTACCAAATTTTACACAGATGCTTTTGTGTCGCCCCATAAAATCTTGCCCAAGAATGACAGTAGCACACAAATCAGGAAGCACAAACAGTTTAACATCAAAATATTCTTACCTTTCCACTTCAACATTTTACCAGGCAGTATCCTGGTATATGAGAGCTCAGGAGTCAACACCATTGGCCCAGTATTATTCCCTAGTAGGGTATGTAAACAAAGCTTTTGAACCAGCAATTAACAGGTGAAGCTCTTGTTACTCCAAGGGTTCACAAGAAATCTGACCTTCTTCCAATTTAGTTTTAGATAGTTGCAGCTATAAACGATGCTGCCAGTATCACAGAATTAGGAGAATGAAGAGTAGCAGAAGTTCCAGAACTAGCATAATGGCTGATTTTGCCACATCTTTGACACATGGCGTTCCAAGCTGGACAGTCATAGCGAGGATGCCTATTGTTTCCACAAAAGAAACACTTGAGTTTTAGAAGCTGCTGTGGATGTTACGTTTCCATTCAGGTCACGGAGATTACCCTCAGAGGGGGCTGCAGCATTAAAAACTGTTTGAGAGATAGAAGACTCTGAATTTTTCTAAGCTTGTGGCTTGGTCAAATGCAGTGGTAAGGTCCAGGATTACATTTTTATGTAATCATTGTCAAATATTAATGAACAGAAGTCCACTCATGAAGGCATCTATGTTCCTCAGCATTGACTGCCTTGTTGTTGCAATCCTCAAATTTAGAAGATATTCATCTAGTGCCTCTTCTGGTTTTTGCTGGTGCATTGATAGTATATACCTGGCATGGATTTTATTCTTAGGCTTGTCATATGATTGCTGGAGTTTACTGATAGCTCACTTATAGTCTAGACAGTCAGAGATTAACTCATACACTGAAGGGCCTATAAAGTTGGTTGGAGGTATATTGTTCTATACTTCTCAAAAGTAGCAAGCTGGTGCCTCCAATCCTTTACAGCATTATTCAAAATAAGAAGAGTTTCAAATATCTGAGGTCATGGAATTTTATCCATATTTTGAAGGATGTACATTGTATAAATTATAATGAATAGAAGACACGACAAGAAGAAACCTTACTTAAGTTTTATCCAACATACATAAAGTTGTTTGTAAAGCAGGAATTATTTATAGTCAAGAGCAGTCCATTCTACAACAAAAGGCAGGGTGGAAGAAATGTTCACTACTCAATCGAATCCAACTTGATATTGAAAAAATTCTTAGGAAAAATCAGAACAGCTTATGGAGAAATCATTCCACAACCTCAAATTATGACAATTCATCAAATCACCAGAGGAGTATTGGCAAAAAAGTACTGCTTTTAGATTTCTCAAAGACATTCGATTCCATACATTGAGGAAAGATGGAGCAAATACTTCTTGCATATGGTTTCCACAAAGAAACTGTTACTACTATAATGATGCTTTACAAAAACATGAAAGCAATGGTTTACTCACCTAATGGAGACACTAACTTCTTTGACATCGTCATTGAAATCTTGCAAGGAGATATATTAGCATCATATTTGTTTATACTCTGCCTTTGAACATTAAGAGATCTAATAAAAGAATGTAATTACATTAAAAAAAGGCAAGAAACAGACTATCCTGCAGAAACTCACAACTATAGACTATGTAGATGACCTACTGCTTCTTGCAAGTATACTAGTCCAAGCAGAATCCCTATTGCATAGCTTAGAGCAACCAGTAGGTGTCATTGGCCTCTATGTGAACTCAAATGAAACAGTTCATGTTTTAAACAAGGAGGATTCAAAATTAGTAGACCCACTCACATACTTCAACAGCTACATCTCATCTACTGAAAGTGATGTCAGCATATGCCAGCCTAGGTAGCTGGGGCTGTAGAATAACTAACTGCATCTCTGCAGATAGGTAACCCCGCCTCCAACGAGTATCCTTGATATGACACTAAACAATCTGATAGTGAGGCTTCAGTCGATCTCTGGGTAATGTGGAGTGCCGCTTCATTGCAATTGTTCCCAGGTTCACTCTGATCCAGTGTGGTAGCATCTGATAAGGTCCTATCTATGGGTCAAATAGGACTGTTTGCCATTTAAATTATGTGCAAGCAAATGACGTATGTTAAATTGAATTTTTACAAATTTGTCTATTTGTGTGTAAATAAAATGACCGATGTTTAATTGAATTGTTGTTGATACATTACAATTCTTGAAACCATTTAACTGTGTGCCAATGAATGAGTAATGTTGAATAGAATTATGAGTGTTAAATAGCAATACTTCAAATTCTTTAACTGTGCCTAAATTGAATTATTGATATTACATTGGTATACTTGGAACCATTTGACTGTATGCAAATAAATGAGTTGTGTTGAATAGAATGCTTCATATTAGATAGCAATCATCATCATGTGGTGCCGCTAGTACGGATATCCCTGACCCTCTCTCGCCACTTCTCCCTACTTCTCATCACCTCTGGCAGGTCTTCAGGGCTACATCCTGTATCCTCACATAGCTGCTGTATGTATATTCGAGCTGGTCATCCTGCTTTTGCTCGGCCATATGTGGGGGTCCATAGGAGTACATCACTTATGAGCTCATCCCTGCTTCTCCAGCAGTGTCCTGCATGTCTGGTTCGTCTAACTTGGATAGTTTTCATAATGGGGGGCAGGTGGCCATATAGTTAGTGCCTTGTGGGGTGTTGCCACCTGAACTTGTTCAATATTGCTCGCAACATTCTTGTGTAATTGCTGTCTAGCTTCTTCTCCAGCCATTTTGTTAGTGTCCAAGTAGTGCATCCATACACCAGTATTGATACGACTGCTGCCTGGAAGAAACTGAGTTTCATTTTATCAGTCAGGTCTGATTTCCATTTCGTTAGCCGTGTGTTGATGTCTTTTTCGGTTGATGAGATACTGCTTCCTCGGTAGGTGAATTTGTCTACCAGTTTCAGAGAGGTTCCATCTAGTGTGGAAATGTCGCCTGTTTGATTATAGCACATATATTCAGTTTTGTGTGCATTGACATGGAGGTCAATGCCTGCGGCAGCTCGTTCCAAGCTATACAGTAGTGTTTCAACTTGGTTGGGTGTATTTGCCAGAATCGCTATGTCATTGGCATAGTCGGCATTGGCAATTGTTTTTGCAGGGTTCCTTCTGCTTCTTTTCTTTGTCAGCTCGAAGCTGTTTTCTCTGATTTTTATCAATCAATGTTCTAAGCTCGTAGTCTAGACAGATGATAAAGAGGTATGGGGCTAGTGTGTCCCCTTGTAGTACTCCTGCTACAATGTTGAAGTATTCTGTGTCTCCATCTGGTGAACATACTTTCATTTTGGTGTTTCTATTGAGAATCGTTATTGCTGCTATGGTTTCTTTTGGTAGGCTGTATGCTAGTAGGATTTGTTCCATCTTTCCTCTGTGAATGGAATCAAAGGCCTTGGTGAAGTCGACAAATAGTAATGTCACCTGTAGGTTTTTTGCCCGTACACCTTCAAGGATTCTATGGATGTTCAATATTTGTGAGGTCGTGGAGCTATTTCTTCAGAAGCCATTTTGGTTTTTCCTAAGGATGTTGTCGATTTTAGGTTCTATGCAGTTTCATAGTAGAGCATTGTAAATTTCGGCTGCTATGGATTTAAGTGTTATACCTCAGTAGTTCTTGGCTAATCCGAGGTCACCCTTTTTAGGGAAGGGGAGGATGCATCCTTTTATCCGTCTGTCTATAGGATTTTGATTATAGACTGTGTTGCAGTATGTCGTTGAATTGTCTGGTTTTCCATACTTCTGGGGAAATCTCGTCAAGCCCTGCAGCTTTCCTAGTTTTGATTTTTCTAAGAACTGAGTCAAGTTCTTCTTGAGTGAACAGTCCTAGTTTAATGTTCAATTGCTTACTAATTATTCTGGAGATTGTTTCATGCGTAACGTTCGGTTTCCTAGTAGATTTTCGAAATGCTGTTTCCACAGTTTTATTCTTTCTTGTTGGTTTGCAGCTTTCAATTTTACTTTGACTGTGCTCTTCCTTTACTCACTTCGTTTATTGTTTCCCAGGCTATCCTAGATTGCTTATCTTCCACTGAGTCTCTAATCTTATGTATCTGATTTTGTATGTATGCTGTCTGTTCTTTTAGATATATGCCTGCTAGTTGATATTGTGCCTTTTTTAGTTTTGAGGCATTTGTGTTTGTTGGGTTCTTCCTATAGCTTTTGGATGCAGTTTTCACGTTGCACGTTTTTCTCTCACCGCTAACGTTTCCCATGGGACTCTATATTTACTTCTAGGTTTTGTTGGAATACACTTTGCTGCTGCCTTGAGGTGTGTGTTGACGAAATTCTCATATTCGTCATTTGGGGTACCTTTTTCTGTCTTCTCTTGTAGTGTCTCGAATCTGTTTCTCAATTCTAATACATATTTATCTCTAATATCTCTGTTAAGGGCCCAGTCATAGTGTTTGGTGGTCGCTGTTCTTGTGGCATTTTTTCGTAGGCTTAGTTGTATTTTTGCTGTGACTATTCAGTGATCAGAGGACACACCCTCGAAAGAGGAGCATGCCTCGCAATTCATTGCGCTATTTTTCCATTTCTTGTTTATAAAGACATCTGTGCTTTACTATTTTTCCCGTATGTGTAGGTCCATAGTTTTCCCTCCCTTTTTTGATAGTTTGTATTGAGGCATGTTAATCTATTTTCTATCATGAAATCTGTTAGATGTTGTCCATTCCTATTTAATGTGTTGTGTAGGTTGTATTTGTTGTTTCCATTTTTCCTGATTTGGGCATTCATATCTCCACCAATGACTAGCACGTTGTGTTTTGGAATGCTACGCACTAGAGAAGATAGCTCATCATAGAAGGCGACATGCTCAGTTTCTTCACTAACATTGGTAGGGCTGTAGCAGGAAATGATTTTTGCTCTGGGATTGCTATTAAACGTAGCTGCTATCATCGTAGGTTGTATTTTCTCAATGCTATTAAGTGTTTTTAGCACTCTTGGTCCTATAAGCATTCCTCCCCCTCCTACTGTGGCATTGACAGAGTTTTTTCATGCTGATACAGTGGCTAGTGTCCATCCATTGCCAGTTCCGTGATATTTGATATCTTTGGTGTGCGTGTATCTGTGTTCTTGTACGGCCGATGTAGTCAGCTCTGGTAGTTGACCTATTCTATTTTAGGTTCTAACATTAAATGTCGCTATTTGTATTGTTTGCATTTTAGTAGTTTTTGTTGTTTGAGCTCTGTAGCTGATTTTTCGAACACTGAGGCCAGGGCTCCAACCTCAGCAGGACACGCCTCATTTTTACCATCGCAAAGAGCGATGCGGTTTATGTATGTGGTTTGAGTGTGGGTCATGGTCATCTTTCGATGGCTGTTTTTATTCTCATCTATAGAAGCCACTCTTATAGATGAGCGGCAGTAGTTCCCTGATTGAACTGACGATACTGAGTGTTGAGCTGCAAGACTCATACGTCCAGGACAGGTTAGGCATTGCTTTTGGCTGTCAGAGGGTTTATTCACATACCTTTACATTCGTCATGCTGCTTCCCATGTGTACGAAAAGGTGAGGTCTTTTCCCGTAAGTTTTAACTTAGTTAAAGTCCAAGACTAATGTATGTTTATAAGAGTTTTTGGTATATTTTCACCTGTCTTCTGATACTGGCCGTAACGTGTTTTTTGTTTTTTTTTGTATTGGGGACTTCCTTTACTTAGGCTGTTTTTTGTGTTTTCTTCTAAACTACTATGGGGTGGGGGAAGCAGTGGGCATTCTAAGCTTTTAGAAAAGATTCAGAGACATGTGCCGTGCATCAATACTTGAAACCATTTAACTGTGTGCAGGCTCGTTTAAAAATGTTATCAACAAGATATTCTTACAAATGTATTTAATATGTATGTATAAGCAGGATTTGGCATTAACCTGCAATGGTTGATATGCCATAAAACTCAACTAAACCAAACCAACATATGCCTAGTGAAGATGTGCAATGCTATTGACAAGTTACTGATCTTATCAAAATCAGATCTCTCAGATAAAATAAGGGATTTCTTCCAAGTTGTAACTGTGTCAATACTACTATATGAATGTACTACCTGGATACTAACAAAACACAGAAACAGCTAGCTGGGAACAACATGAGAATGTTACACACTGTTTCAAACAAATCCTGGAAGTAACACCCCACAAAACAGCAGCCATACGGCCACCTACCTCCCATCTCACAAATCCATCAAATTTAGATGATCAAGACATTGCTGGAGAAATAAGTGACATTCTCCTATGAACTCCAACACATGGATGCACCAGTGTTAACCAACCAGCACTTACATCAACTCTATGCAGACACTGGATGCAGCCTACTAGGAGTAATAGATGATAAGGATGGATAGCAAGAAAAAGTCAGGCAACTCAGCGCTGTCATTGTGAATTGATGATGATGTAAAAATAAAACTTCAATGATAATACAATAATAGAACCAAGCTGGCACAAATGATCGTCATTGCTTGATTTGGATCTTTTGAGTATGTTGACTATTACCTGCATCATGTAACAGATTATTCTTTAGTAATTCTTAAGTAATTTGATTGCTATTAACCTCAATTGGTCTACATGACAGTAGAGCATTGTTCAACAAAATACCTCAAACATGAAAATTTCAAAAAACTTTGACACAGTCATTCACAGTAATACTTTCACCATGAACTACATGAATATTTTTAATGCTGCATAGGTTGTGACATAACTGTCACTCACACATCTGCTCACATGCATTATGGATTGTTTGTTGTACCTGCATATTCTGCTGTACCACTTTGTTAGGATCCCACACTGTTGTACTCTACAGATGCATATCACAGGGAGATGTCCTTGTGGTGTAATGGTTAAAGCGATGGACTGCAGGATCGTAGTACGCAAGTTCGTACTCCAGTTGCGCTATTATGTTCACTTTCGGGCAAATACCCTTGGGAAAGGTATGAACCCCCTTATCCTCCCAGCTATGGGTTAAATAGTACCACTACAGTTCTTCTAGGAGAATGGATTTGGCATTAAATAACCTACAAAGGTTGATATGCCATTAAACAAAGAAACCAAACCAAACCAAACCAAGCATATCACAGTGCACAAGCCCAAAGGATGGCGGTGTCACAAGGACAAAGAAAAAGAAAGACAACACAAGATTTAAGGGATTGGATCAGCTTATCAACAGGGTGGGTGTGTCACTCTGGGACCTTTCTCTACACCTGCTTTCTCTCCCCACTCTCCAGCATGCATAACAATCTCTGGAACTGTTAACAATTACTTTCATCTACTGGATCTAACTCGGCTTTCTGGTCACACCCAATCACACACTTCTCTACCTCTCATTAGCACTATTAGCTCAGGACTTCTGGTCATCTGGGAATGGTACCAGGTTTTATAGTCTTCCCAGGGTAGTCAAACATACTAGTATTTTCAGGATCATTCCACACCACTTGAGAAACTAGAGGTGCTTGGTCATTTCCTGTTTCTTTCTTCCTTTTCCTGTGCTCATTCCAAGTGTTGACTTACAAGCCAGCCAGGCTGGTGGTGAGTAGGTGAATTACTTTCTCCTTCCTCATCTTGTCATATACCACATAGATACATCTAGGCCCATACATGAACATATATATATACTCATATCTATCAGCCATGTTGGCTGGGGTCATAGAATACGCCAACTGCACCTTGACAAGGAGGTAAGAGTCACCCCCACACACACATGCACGTGTGTCCTGCTATGACTCTTAACCATCTGATTGCTATTACTCACAGGTCCATTCTGACCCAAAGTGGTAGTTCCTGTCAGTCCCATCTATGGGTTAAACACAACTTCACCCTGTTAGCTGGAGCAGTAGAATACACCAACTGCACCTCTGAAGAGAGGCAAGACCCTACTCCCAATGAGTGTCAGGATATGACACTGAATGATCTGATGGTAAGGCTCCAGTCCTATAGTTTGGGGGAATGTGGAGTACCCCTTCATTGCCATTACTCCCAAGTCCTCTCTGATCTGAAGTGGTAGTATTGTTAGGTTCTCATCTGTGGATTAAATACAACTATTTAATCATTTACTATACTTGAAACCATTTAACTGTGTGCAAACAAATGAATAATGTTGAATAGAATTATTAGTATTAGATAGCAATCATGAAACTATTTAGTGTCCTGGGTATGACATTAAACTGCATCTGATGGTGAGACTCCAGTCTTGGAGTTTGGTAAATGTAGAGTGCCCTTTCATTATCATCACACTCAGGTTTACTGTCTCAGAGTTAGGGCCCCATAAAATTAATCAATCTTTTACTAGGGATTATTATTATTAGATAGAATCATTAGAGTTAAATAGTAATACATTTAAGTGTGTGCAAACAAAGGATTAATATTAAATAGAATTATTAGTGTTGGATAACACTTATTGAAACCATTTAACTTTGTGAAAACACATGAAGCTCTGGCTCATTTAAAAATTATTCTCTTGCAAATCATATATATATATATATATATATATATATATGTATATATATATATATATATGTATATATATATATAAAATAGGAAAACAGTAATTCAAAAGTGATGAATTTATTATAAAGGAAAGTCAATACTATATGTTTCAGTTTTAGTCAACCTTCATCAGGACTTTAAGATGGTGAAACGTGTTGCTAGAACAATAATGGATGTTTTAATAAAATAAGATAACTGGGAAAAAGAAAAATATATATACAAAGAAAAATTATATAACCATTCCGTCAGTGTTTTTTTTTTTTTTCGAAAAACTTATGTGATTGGCACAGGCAATATTTAAATGTATGGAACTTCTAGGAGATTCAATGGATTAAAAGATGATAAAAGCAAAAAATTTACCAAAACACTCCAGAGAAAAGAAGAGAAAGATGAAGGAAAAAAGAAAGGGAAAAGAAGGAAAGAAATAAATGAAAATAGATAAACAAATATTCCATATATAAATCAATTAATAGGGATAAATCATATTGATATAACAATTTACATATGGTGGATATCTATTTGTTAAATAGTAAGTTATAGACTTACTATTTAACAAATAGATGTGATAGTTTTTGAAAAAAGAAAAAAGAACTGATTAAACAGTTATATGATCTTTCTTTGTATATATTTTCCTTTCTCCTGTTATTGTATTTTATTAAAACATCCTTCGTTATTCTAGCAACACTTGTTTCACCATCTTAAAGTCCCGATGAAGGTTTACTAAAACTGAAACTTTTTAACATTGACTTTCTTTTATAATAAATTCATCACTTTTGGATTACTTTGTTTTTCTATTTTCTTCATACTGTTGGATTCAGTTCCATTATCTACTTCCATGTGTGTATGTATATATAGATATATATAACAAAGGTCCGCAGAGTCACATTGGTATCTTGCATGAATACACTTTGTCTTTCAGATACTGACAGTCTTGCAGTACTTTTATTTTTGAGCAATCATCCTGTTTTAAATTTCTTGTACTGATCCTAGGTGGACTGTCATGTCAGTAGTGTTATTTTCTCATGCCATTACACAATAGTAACAAAATTCATTTTGCTTAGTTCAAGAACATAGAAAGCCTTCTCAACAGTTATGAGTTTTAGCTCTCTGACTGATAATGAAATACCTGGTTCTGCCAAAGATCATTATGATAAACTTCAAGTGTTATTAAAAAAATATCTCTAACTGTATCTTAAATATTTTTTTAAAATAAAAGTATTGAAATTATTTCTTTTGTAGACACCCTATATTTTTAAATTACTCTTGGTCATTGTCACTAAACATTTTTATAAATTAAAGTTCTAAACATGGAAAATTTTATTTGTACCTTTTATCAAATAGCAGTTAGAAAAATATTTAAAAATTGAGTCTACTTTTCATAGCATTTTACTAAAAATCTATGCTATTATCTTAGATTTTGCAAATCTACTAATATAACTCAAGGTTTGTGTATAAATAAGGTTAAGCAAAGTAAGTAGGGATATATTGTTTAAATACTAATCTACTAACATTTATTATTACAAATTTATTTGAGTTTATTGAAAAACCTTTATAATCTATGACAAATATATGCAAAATATTACTTTTCTAAGAACTTAGGATCTTAGATTTTTACGAAATTATATCACAGGATTATTAATTGTTCATCCAGTTCAAGTTTTTCTTTATTTAATAATCTTATAGGTAGCAGCTTTGTGATTTGATTTTTTTTTTTTTTCTAAAAAAAGTTATATTATGCTACAAGCCTGAAAGACAAGAAGTCAGATCTCTTAAATACACAAGAAGTCAAATATCAGTTTTTGTTATTTATGAGATCATAATTGTTTAAAATAATTGAAGGTAAGGTTTACGAAAATTGAAAATATATCCATTATATTTTTTATTGATGTGATTTTTTTTTATTCATTTCCAGGATGGCATTACTCTTGTTCTGTCTATTATAATTTTAAGATCACTGCTTTAATTTGTAATATTCATTTCAAAAACTACAATAGCAATTATGTATAAGTGATATATTTTTATTTTGCAGGTCCACGATGGGCATCTTGGAACTTAGGCATTTTTTTATGTATCCGCTGTGCGGGTATTCATCGTAACCTTGGAGTACATATATCCAAGGTAAAATCTGTAAACTTAGACACCTGGACCGCTGAACAGTTAGCAGTAAGTATTTCTTAAGAATTTTCACTAAAGACCATATTTTAAGAAAATTAACTTATTCTACTAAATATGATTCTATCACTGATTTGATTTGGTTTCTTTAAACATGTAAGGATTAAGCACTAGTAGGTTTATCATTCCTAGCCAACTTTTTGCTTGCTATATTCAGTTTTTCAAATTATATCCTCTAAAGTTTTTAATCTCTTTAGCTATATTTAAAAACTATTTTTCTATAAATAAATGTAAATGCATTGTATATCTTTTTTTTCTCTTACTCAAGAAGCTTTTTTTCTTTGGGTGGCTTTAGATTTTTCCCATTATCTATCAGGCACTCAACCACAGTCCACATTTCTTTCTTTAGTAAGCTGCCAGAAGTCAACCAATGATCTTCTAAATTACACAGTTGTTGCATCAAGGCTCTTTGTTTAGTTGTTCTCATTTTTGCATTTGCCATACTTAAAGACATTTTCTGAAGATTTTGTTGACTTGTTTTAAAAGTAAATGCTATACTCATGGTGACAATGGCAACAACTTACTAAGGATATCATATTTTACTCTGATAATGTCATATTGTGATGACTTTGTCTTTTAACAGTACAGCATGGAAATAATTAAAGACAAGTTTCTATCTTTGGAGTATGAGGTTTGTTTAATTGATATATAAGGTCTCCTACTTTGTGATGTCACTAATAGTGAAAATAGAAATGCTTGAGTTTTTAATTTGTATGTAGTAGTCCTTTTCAAACATGCCTAGTTTTAGTTTGTTGTGTAATGGCATTGAGTAATAACATTGGTTAATCATAAGTACTATGCATATTTACATATAAAACATTGATCAAACTTAGAACATTTGGCAGTAAAAGGTTATGAACCAATTGAAATTCAGACATATGAAAGTAATTTCGGGCAATGGTTCTATGAATGTGAAAAATGTCAGCCAATTTCAATCATACATCCTAGATGCATCAAGGAGGTCTTCAGTGATGCAACTGTCTTCATTGCCGATTTCGGGTTATTTCTGCATCATATCGGCTCCGACAGTAACCCCGGCATGACTCTGTAAGAGCCAAGCCACCTCCGTGATCACGACGTGCTACGCTTGTGCCTCTACCAAAGCAAAGAAAATTTAAATAAAGGCTGGACTTCGGCCGTTCTTATAGACATCTGTCCTTTAGTAAACAGCCAATGAAAACAGGGCATTCCACACTCCTCTGCTATATAATACCATTTTTACCTCATCCGGTTTCGGCTGTCTACTTCCGGAATCGGTACCGTGGTAAGATGTTATTTTTAATACTCGTCCATGATTTATACTTCACAAGACTTACACAAATCTCCCGCCAAAACTATCCTATACTAATACTTCCAAACTAACATGAATTAAGCCCCTACTCAAAACTATTCAGTCAGTCTTTAACTTTTACCTTATACCCTTATTCGAAGCTGAAAAAAAAAAAAAAAAAAGCAAAAACTCCCGTTTATTTGGCTCACGAAATCATTTACTGCAGATTAATTCATACTTATTTGCCAAGATATCCCTCCCCATTTATCATTAATCTATGCTCATATTACCAATCTAATGCATATTTCTAAAAAAAAACAAAAAAAAAACACTACTCTATACATTCTAATTTATTACTATTTCGAACCTATCTCCAGTCCCTTCCCTCCGTCCCATGAACTATTTGCAATTAGGTTTCAATCAATTAACTAAAACTGCTCATGGCCACTGGCAAATAAACTTATTAAAACCTTGATTTGTAGCGGACCATAACCAGTATACGAGGAGGAAAAAAAAGTAGATAAATAAAAACGTATTATTAAATAACCATCCCCCCCTCCCAAACGCCAATGATTCTCAACCCTTCCCCTGACATTCCGACTGCCCTAACTTAATATCAACTCATTATATACTTATGGTGTGTAGTATGTCTCCTAGTCTTAATTTTTTAGGCTCCTCCATCGTCCTCTTTATTTCTTCCATGGCTCTGATCTCTTTAGCCAAATCCACTTTGACGCCTTCAGAACTGTGTTGGTAATGTCCTTCAGCGCTCTCACTCTAGCTGCCCCGACTATACCAATTTTTGCTTGGGCTCTGCCCAAAGACTGTCCAGGAAAGCCCCTACAACCAACTTCTACGGGGTCATAATGTATCTTCCATGACTTTTGTTGACATTGTTCAACCAGTTCTTAGTATTTGCACCTCTTCCTCTCATTAGCGAGAGTAATATGTTCCTCCCATGACACAGTCAGCTCCCAAATAATGCACTGCTTTGTGTTATTAGAGTGCAATATCAGGTCCGGTCTTAGCGATGTTACAGCTATGTGTCTGGGGAACTTCAACTGAGTCTCCAGATCCACTATCAACTGCCAATCATAGCGGAGGTGCCCGTGGTGTAATTGTTATCGTCGTAGGAAATGAACATGGCGACACGAGTTCAATTCCTGGACGAGACTGATAGCATTTCACATAGCACTAATACCCTTGGGAAAGGTATGAATCCAATTATTCTCCCTCCAGCTATGGATAAATAGTAGGGCAGACTAGGTTCTTCAGCAACTAGTCTAGGAGAAGGAAAACTCTGAATTCAAACCTCTTAAACTCCGCTTAAAAAAATTGACCTTGTGTCATATCCTGCCCGAGCGGAGGGGTTGGGTAAATAGGATCAACTACCAATCGTCCACGGAAGATAATAGGTTCGTTTTCTCTCTCCTCTTCCTCTGTATCTTCTCTCCTGCTTTTACGAAGTTGATCTGCTTCAATTTCTTTCTTGGTTGATGTTTACTAGCCCTCATAGCTTTAGTCACCTCATTTGCAATTACCTTGAGTACTTGATCGTGACGCCAACGGTACCGTCCATCAACCAAAGCTTTTGGGCAACTACTAAGGATGTGTTGTAAAGATCCTTTCCTAGCACATAGTTGACAATTGGGGGTCTCTATCTTCCCCCATATGTGCAGGTTCGTTGGGCTCGGTAACACATCATACACTGATTTAATGAGGAATCGAATCTCGTTGAAATCCGGCCGCCAACAATCTGACAGTGTAACCCTTTTTTTCTCTACATCTTCCCACCTTGTCCAGGCTCCTTGCTGACTCAGACCGACCATTTTGCCGTAATGCCCTTCTTCTATGCCCTCTCGGACTTCTTCTAGGATGAGATGGCGTCTTTCCTTGCCTTTTGCACTGATGGTATGCGTCGAGGGGGAAAAATCCCAATCCCGCTCTGCCTTTAGCTATCAACCCTAAGATATCTTTATACCTAAGCCTCTCCTCCACCACTTGCAATTCTCTCCTTGCACTCCACTTCCTGCCAGATCTTATCTGAATTCCTGCTGCCGCCACCTTTGGATCTTCAGACTCTGTATACTGTAGCAGTCTCTTGTCTTCGTGATTTTGAATTCTTCCACGAGACTGCTGCAGGGGAGGCGCAATGTGTTGCTGTTCCCGTAGAGAGCTGCACCACTTAAGCATCTCGGCAAGCCCAGCCACTTTCTCAACCGATTACTAATTACTCTTTCTAACGATTCCATGGTGGTAATCGGAATGTCATAGATGAGCAATGGCCACAATATCTGGGGCAAAACTGCATGCTGGAATAACCATGCCTTAAATCGACCAAGCAATCCAGATTTGTCGATTTTCGTCAGCCATTCCTCAAGGTCTTTTATAGTCTTCTGTTTTGCGGCTGTATCCTTCAGACTACTGTTGAAAGTCTTGCCCAAGCTCTTAATAAGCTTTTCACTCAGAGTAGGTATTGTTTCTCCTGCAACTGTAAATCGGACTTTCTCCATGACCTTGCCTTTTTTTAATACTAGTGACTTGAATTTTGCTGGCTTGAAATACATTCTAGCCCAGGTCATATTTCTCTTGAGACCCTTTAAGAGCCATCTACCTCCCATGACAGATGTCGTCGTCACGGTTAAATCATCCATGTAAGCCCTTATTGGTAATTGGCGGACTCCTGATCTAGACAAAAGACCTCGGCATTCCACCTCTTCCGCCTTCACAAGCATGTTCATAGTCAATGAGAATAGGATGGCAGACATAGTACACCCTGTAATAATACCCTTTTCCAGGGTTTGCCTCTCTGATATTACTGAACTAGAACATGCTCTCAGCAGGAAATTCTTATAATAGTCTGCAATGAGATCGCACACTGATGGCGGTATGTGATGTCTCTTTAGGGCTTCCTCCACCAGTTTGTGTGACATGGACCCGTAGGCGTTAGCGAGATCCAACCATAATACAGTCAAGTCTCCTTTGCTTTCCTTTGCCTCTCTCAGGAGCTTTGTCAGGACTCCTGTATGTTCAAGGCACCCTGGCATACCAGCTACCCCGCCCTTCTGGACTGATGTATCAATGTAGCCGTTACCTAGGAAGAAATCTGATAATCGCCTTGACAATAAACTGAAAAAGATCTTACTTTCAGTGTTTAATAATGAAATTGGAACTGGTCCAATGAGTTCAATATTTTAAAAGCTGCAGTAGAAAAAAATGAATTTGATAAACAAGAACCACATGGCTGATTTCAAGATAGAGTGCATGCTATGATTCAAGAAAATGAATTGAGCAAAGAAATTTTTCTAAAGCTAGACATTAAGAAAGAAAGAAAGTTGCATATCATTAAGATGTTGAATTACAGAAAATTCTGTACAAGATAGGTCTTATGATGGAGGCTATGAAAGAAAAGTAGAAAAATGTTTGACAAAAACTCCACAACTAATATTGCTGCAAGGAGGAGATGATTTCCTTATGAATTTTGTCACTGGGGGAGGAACTTTGGGGGTCATGATTATGCTCCTGAAAACAATCCATGGAATATCATCATTCAGATTTCTGAAATCCAAAAAATTCCTTCAAAATATTTGCAGAAAATCATGTTTACAATTTTTGGAAGACACAAAGGAGGTGATTTGCTTGGAATTTCAACCAAAGGAAATGACAATCAATTTAGTGAGATTTTGTGAAATTTTACACATGAACAATACATCCACAGAATAAGGCCTACAAAGCATTTTTTTTTCTTTGACATTAAGATAAAGTCAAGCTGAATTACAATCAACAAATAACACAGATAGTGAAAAGCTTGAAATACACACTTCTTGCACAGTTGTAGTTTGGCATCATTAGATGTTTTCAAAAATGAAAAGTGTTAAAAGGTCAATATTTATTCTTTTAAAAATATCAAATCAAATTCAATATTCAATGAGAGTAGTTTTTTGTTTCATTTTTTTTTTTCGTTTCTCTTTAATTGACAGAATTTTATAATCAGATTATTTGATAATTATGATTTTATATAAGCTAATTCAGTCCTTTCCATAATATATCAAAATATGATGAAACAGCTGCATGGATTTAAGTTTTTAAAGATTTTGGAAATATTATAATTTAAAATTTTTTTTTTTAAGTTTTAACAGATCGTAACTTATTTAATATTAAAGATATATTGATAATTTTTTAGACTTTGATAAAATTAATGGAATCATGTTTATCAGCCAGTTGGTATTTGCTTTTTATTCTCAATTGGTTTTTATGCTTGTCTCTTAGTTTTTCTGATGAGATGAACTCTTAATGATAGAAACATGTGCCATTTGTCTTTTTATATCAAAATTTTTGAGTAGTTAACTTCCTTTACCATGACTCTTTAGAGATATTATTTGTATTAGTTCAAATGATAATGGTGATATAATACCTATTTCCTTCTCTCTGTTTGTCTGAGGTAAATTTAGTTGGTGCAATCACTTTGAGTTAATTTGAGCCAATAATTACTGTTACCCTTGAAAAGAGCTTTCAAATTTGACTGATTTGCAACATTAAATTTTTTGAATTTACCATTTCTGTTTAATAATGCAGGATAACCAATAACTTTTTGTGATATCATAACTTATACTTTGTTTTATATACAGATGAAAACTAAATGTTTTAAATTAATTTTCCTTCCTTTTGCTGGGAATCAAAATCATTCTCATGTGACAGAAGATTAGAGTACTCATTCTTCAAAATGAACATTAGACTAATAATATATTTTGAATAGATTCATGGCAAAACAGTTATTTAAACATAGATATATGGCAATAGTTGATATTCATTTTCTAATGTTTAAGGATCAAAATTTATGAGTAAATACCATTTCCTTGTATCATAAGAAACATACAATAAACAAAGTTCTTAATTTGCATATGTGCCCCTCACTGTCTACATCAGACACCTTCTGTTCATATATGAACTCCTTAGATATTGCATGTACCAGACAAAACAAGCCAAGCATTACTGCATCTTTGCCACCCGAAAGTGCATTGAACTTTTGTCACACTTTACTCTAGTTTGAAAGAATTAACCTTTGACCTGTGGATTCCAACAAGGTTTGACCTGCTAAGTCTTTTTGTTCCTTTCATATAGTTGTTGAAATGCATTTCTTATGGATTTTATTAACCTTATTACCTGGTTGCTCAAAAGAGGTATGTTCACAGAGCTGAACTATTTTTGACACTCTCCATGCTTTGGAGGCTTGCTTTTTGTGGGATCCCCGCAATAAACCAACCTTGAACTATAGAAGTAGGATGTTGGATAAATACTTATTATCTTTATCAGAGTAATGCTCAATTAAGAGTTACACTGCTGCTTTTCATATCATGCTGGGATACAGAAATAATTTTTCCTAGAATGACTGTCAGTTGAGCAAATTCTGCATCTACCTGTACAATTCTTGAGTGAGTACAGCATGAGCTTATGTATCATCTTTAGAAGTCTTCAAGAGTCTTATTATCCATTCCTAGCACAGCAAAGCATTTTCACATGATTGACCTGATACCAATATTGTATGTTATTAAGATGATGCAGTTTTTGTAAATTTAAGAAACATTTTTCTTTGTATTGAAAGAAATTTTTCATTAATAACAGCTACTGGTGAAAATATACTATTATTTAAGCTTACTGAAGAATTCCTTACTTCAGGACAAATTTTGCAGCATCAATTAAAATCAAATTAAGTCTGTTGAACTGAAGTCCTTTAACTGCTCGCCACTGGTCCTGTTTCTCTGTCTCTTTCTCTCATTTGCCAACAGTTCACCACCAGTCCCATTTCTCTACTTCTTTCTCTCACTCGCAATGTCAATACACTGGTTTGTGTGATTCTGTAGCGAAGTAACCAACCAAATGCCCCTCCCCACAATGCTTCTTTTATACCGGTTCTTGGCTGACCCAAATTTGCATATGAGACGAGACGCAGGGCCTACAAATTGCACTCCCAACGACGCTCACGCTTCTATTTTTTCTGTACTTCCGGTACTCTACACACAAGATACATTCTCACCATTTTTGAACTTCAAAGTAGGCCATTTTGCTCGTCCCTTCTTGTTTCTTTCTTTCAGTATTGCTATGAAAGGAATTCAGTTCACACGGCTTTGTTGTCACATTTCATCTGTCATTCACTTGGTTCACCACCTGTTTTATTTTTATCCAGCCGTGTACGATTACTGAATTCACGTAAACAACAGCACGCAACTTGTGGTCTCTTTGAATGATGAATCCCAGTTGGCTCGTCAGAGACAGCAGGCTGTGGGTTCTGCCTTTCAGTTTCACTACATAAACACCACTCAATCTTCCATTCATAACTGATACTCCATTAAATCCTAAGCCAAGAAGTGCTAATTTATAATTTGAATCCAGTTTCTCTAGTTTACTCAAAATGGTATCAGTAATAGATACAGTATCCAACATAATCGTAGTGTATTGTAATGTGTCATCTAGTACTCAACCTGGTACTTAATGAATTGACTGACAGCTGAGAAATCAAAGGTGAACTAAACTGAATTGGAAAACTAACAATTTGGAATCACAAATATGTGGTTATCGATTGGCTGAAGGAAATTACACAACCAGTGAAAGGAAAAGGAAGAAGTCTGAGTTTTTCAGTTTTAGAGTTTTTGGGAATGGCAGAAACAGATATGTTTTGAAGGATTTAGCATTTAGAAACCTTTCAGTACAAATGGGAATGCAAAAAGTTTTCCTCTCCTTATGAAAGAAGTTAGAAACTAACTGAAATGGCCAGCTTGATCAAATCAAAACATCAAGTAATAAACATAGGAACCAAACAATTAATGTGTTTGTCAACTTCTTTTGTCACCCAAACAGGAATGGTGATCGAGGCTTTTGAATTGTCCCGGAGCAAGTGCCTGCAAGACACCATTGTGATGTTACAATAGGAGTAAAGGAAATAAAAAAGTAAAGAAAAATAAAAAATGATTTCACACTTTCTGCAATTATTTCTCATTATAGATGTTTCACTTAACTCATTCTGTATCATAGAACTAGTGTACTCATTCTTTGGTTATCCAATCACCTGGGGCTGTAGAATACATTGACTGCATCTCTGCTGAGGGGTACCCCCCCCCACACACACACACAAGTGTTGTGGAAAGGACAACAATCTGATGGTGAGGCTCCAATAATACTGAAGTTTTGGGGAATGTGGAGTACTTATTCATTGCCATCACACTCAGGTCCACTCTGGTCCAGAGTGATAGCACCTGATATGGGTCAAATAGAACTGTTTGACTTTTAAACTGAGTGCAAATAAAGGACTTACGCAAAAATGAATTGTCTGAAGTAGAATTGTTTGATCCTTTAACTGTGTGTAAACAAATGACTGATGTTTAATTGAATCATAAGTGATACATAACAATATTTGGAACCATTTAACTGTGTGCAAACAATGGAGTATGTTGAATAGAATTATAAGTGTTAGATAGCAATAATTGAATCAATGGCAGTTATAGTGTGCCAAAAAATTAGTTCTAACTCATTTAGAAATGAAATTACCAACAAACAGTTCACTTACAAATAATATATGTATATCCATTTAAATGTGTGCAAACAAATGACTGATGTTAAATTGTTATTGTTATATAGCAATACTTGAAACCATTTAACTGTGTGCAAAAAAGAGCGCAGGCTCATTTTAAAATGTTTTCTATGAAATGTGTTTACAAATCATATATATTCAGTATATATATAAAAAGAGAATTTGGCATTACAGTGGTTGAAATGCCATAAAACCAAACCAAACCAAACCAATCCTTCTTTGGACATGATCAGCTATAACCAGATCATGTTTGGCTGTGGGATTATGGAAATTACAGATATTTCATAACTTGTCATAGTAAATGAACTTTACATGCCAAGTTCAAATCCTGAAGGTAGACATGCTTGAACACATTTTGATATGTCAGCCAGTCTTGTATCCTCCATTTTACTTTTTCTTTTTTTTTTTTCTTTAGCATAGTTCTGATTCTTCACTGATGCTGGTCTTGGTTGCTCTGCATTTTTGATTGTTCACAAATTTATCAATCACTTTTAGTATGAATTAACATTCAACAGTGATTTAAAATAAAATATACCAATATGCAAAAGGCAAATGTCTACTTTGTGATTGTCAGTATTTTTATATGTATTATTTACTATTTGATATTAAGGTACATTTGAATTTATATTTGTTTTGGATTTGTGTTGGTCCACATTTTGGGTAATGGAGTCTGTTTGGAACATTCTGGTCATTCCAACGAAGCATATACTACCATAGAATAAATGTTTAAGCTATTTTGGATATATTTTTGCTGTTTTTAACTGTTTTCATCATTTTCGGGCTTTTCTTTCTTTTCTTTTTTTTCTTTTTACCATTTTTTTTTACTTTATTTTTAGGCACAAAATGCGATGTTGGAAAACTTTCCAATCCTATAAAATCAGGACTCAGTAAGGTTTATGATTAATTGATATTATATTTGTTTCTTTGTAGAGCCCTAACATGAATTTACTTTTAAGCGATAAAAAGAGGTGCATTTAGCATAATGATTACTGTTATAGGAAATAAAATCAGTGGCGCAAGTTCAAATTTTCAGTTTGTGGTAAGACCCTTGGCAAAGGTATGAATCCATTTGTTCTCCCAACTATGAGTAAATAGTATCACAGACTGGATTCTTTAGTCTCGATTAGGCAATCAGTCTAGAAAAAGGAAAACTCTGAATTCAAACAAGCTTTACTCCACTTCAAAATTGATCTTGTGTAACATTGTGCCTGTAGTGGAGTGATTGGGTAAATATATAGTCTTAAAGGCATTTTCTCTTTTAGTGGTTGTAATATTTCATTTAAAGTTTTATATTGTTAGACATTTTTTCTTTTTATTTTAGATGTTAATGGAAATGGGAAACAGTCGTGCAAGGGCAGTTTATGAAGCCAATCTCCCTGACAATTTCCGCAGACCACAAACAGATTCGTATCCTTTTTGTGTAGATCACAAATACAGAACTATGAGTACTCTTGGTTATTTTCTTGAGTAAATTCACTTGTAGAGGTAACTGACAACTTTCATAATATTCGTTTTTTCCTTGACTACGTGGTGGTAGTGCTTTGGAGGCCTTCATCCGTGCAAAATATGAACACAAGCGTTACATTGCTCGTGAATGGGTACAACCAAAGCCGTCAGTGCCAAGACAGGTAAGAAATGATTCTTTTGATTTAGATTCTTTTGTTTTCTTCTTGATAGTTGTATGTTTGCATGAAGCAAATATTTTCTTTTTAAAGCTTTTGCTTTCAGCCTATTTGTGCATATGGAAATGAGTTTTTCTTCTATATCTTTTTGTATCAATTTTTATTATCAATTTTCTATACATTACATTTTATCTTTAAATTTTTAATATTTGCACATTTTGTTGTGGTTTTCTTGGCTTTTCTTTTTTTTCATGTAAATGAAATCATTTATCAAAGTTATGGTTTCTATATTTGTTTATATCAAATACCAACTAAAGTTCAGTTGATAGAAAACATAACTTAGTTAATACTAAATCTTTATGGACCCAATTAAACACTAATTGAAGAAAAACAAAAATCCTTGCTTATTTTTCAAACAAATATTGCAGCCAAATAATCTCTCCCTGTCTAACTATTTAATCTTTTCACTTGTACTAGTACCAATTTAGTCATGTTTCCCTTTGATCTTAAAAATTTAGAGTTTTTTACTAATTCAATTTCAGAATTACACCCAAGCCAAGACTACTCTCAATATAAAAACATTTTAGTTGCTTGTAATTGTATTTTCTCAAGTGCTTAGAAACTTAATATTCATAGTATGTGTATATATTTTTCACATTTTGGTAACATTTAAGCATTCACTGAATTTGTATATTTCTATCAAAAATTGATATTTATTTTGTTAATTGGCAACAATTCTCTCATCTTTCCTTAATACTAATTTCTTTCTAGTTTTAAGATATAAGAATTTAATTTTTGTGATATAATGTTCCATCAAATTTTATTTGTTAAAATTTGATGCAGGTTATGCTTTGATGACATTTTTATGTAAAATTTTAATTTGATGGTTTTCAGAGAAATGGTTTTTAGATAACCTTCATGATTTTATTTTCTATCAAGCAGCAAAGATTTCAGTCTTTAATATGTATTTGTTCTATGTTTACATAAATCAACACTGTTTTATCACTTTTATCTTTATTTTATTTTAATATTAAGTTAAATAATGTGTTTGATGTGTGCAATTTTAGAAAAATTTTCATTAGAAATCCTATCAAAACTATAAAAATTAAGTGTGATTTATTAATAATTCATTAAAACTAATTTAAACAAGGGATATTGAAACTATTTAGAACTAATCTAACTAAGATAAGTTGAAAGTTTTTTAAAGAATATAATGTCTGTATGTGTATTTAGCTTAGAAATTTTTTACTTTTATATTGTGATGAAATAACAAGTTTGTTGTTGGCAATAAAATCAAATTAGAATATTTTTCATTAGAAATCATATCAAAACCAATAGTTTTGATATAATTTTTTAATTTATCTTTGATAATTAATAAAAACTAATCTAAACAAGGAATATTGTTACTAATTAGAACTAATTTAACAAAGTAAGGAGATGAGTTGAATATTTTTTTAAAGAATATGATGTCAATGTGTGCAGTTAAGAAAAAAAAATTAATCTTTTAATTAAAAAAAAGAATCATTTTTATATCAAATAAAATAAGATATTTATCATTGTTGACAATAAAGATCTAGTTAAGAAAATATTTTGATGATTAGAATTATTTTGTATAAACACAAAAGTAACTAAATATAAGACTAGAGTAGTTCTTTTAATCAAATCTACTATAAAGCACCTGTGCCAGATTGGACAATCGATCAATTTATTTTCAGCATCCATTTCTTCTTGGTATATCCTACAGTACATGTTGTTATGAAACCTTATTTTATTCCATTGTGGATTTATTGTGTGGCTCATTACTTTTTTTTTTCTATTTTTTTTCTTTTTTGGTAATTACTATATTGATATATATAGTATTTTTATCAGTACATATTTTTATCTCTCAGTTGATAACTGCATTTTTATTAAAAACTTAATAGAAATTTTAGCATTTTCATGTTCTTATACTATTATATTGGCACAAAAGTCCTATCAATGGGGCATCAACTTGTACCTGTAATTTCTGTAAGCTTGAAGTGTTTTTAATAGTTTGTCACTTCATTGAAATTTTTAGTCATGGCATGTTTATTTTCTGGCTGCTGCAGCAGGTAGATATAGAGGTCCTGTTGGATCATGTGAACTTGATTAGATCATTTATATAGTTCATGATTGAGGAAGAGAATAACAACTTCTTTTGGGGGGGGTATCCTCTGTATAGGTAATTATGGCCTTGTTGGTTGGGTTTGGAGTGTTACAACATACAATGAGAAAAACTTCATTTAAAACAAGACAAACGAGGAATATCTAAAATTTAAACAATTTTTATAAAACAATAAAGCGTCAACTTGGATTTGAATGTTCAGAAGTTCCCTTTTACAAGTAATAAATTTTCGAAGTGGTGGAAAGTCAGATATTATGAAAAAAAGGGGAAAGGAATGTTTTTTTAAAGAGTACTTATTCCTTTTTCTTTTCTTTTCTTCTCTTTCTTTTAAGGTCAGGTAGTGGAACTAGCAGAAAAGTAGTTTCAGCTCTTAACTCGAGGGCAGACGTTACTTCTTAAATGATCACCGTATCTATGTGCTTCCTTGGGTCTCTTTTGTCCTCACTGACCTGGTTCACAGAAAACTTGAGTATTTATCTCTCCCCACCGGCTCCAAATTCGTCACTCCAAAATCCTTCTCATTTTGGCGCGACCGCTTCCCATTGGCTACTTTAAGTTTTATTATTTTTCTTTTTTTCTGATTTTTAACCGGATGGATGCATGGAGCCGATGCGTGGCAACGCGTTTATACATTTGTATGTGGCAGCCGACGAGTCAACATCTGGTTGGGAGTTTTATTGTTAATTCCTAAATCCCCACAATACATCGCCACCTGAAATAGCAGAGCTATAGCAAGAATCTCTGTTGAGAGTGTTGGTAATTCGTGGAGTGTGTTTAGGTTTCTTCCTATTGTTATGACTTATGTAGGAAGGTGAGTTATTTTGTTATTGCCTCCTTTATGTGTAGTAAATATGGTCATTGTGCTTCACAAAGCGAACACGTCTGCCTGCGCGTGTGACTGTAGGTTCTTCTGGTGTATCTTGTGTTTGAGATGCTGTATCTCCTGATGTATTGTCGTTTGCTGTCCACTGGTGTTTTTGCTGCCAGTGTTACCGTTGTTGTTGGCACCATGGAACTTAACTGGTTTCAGCCTTTCTATTGAGACTGTTTGCTTCTCTCCGGATGGTGTTTCTATTTGGAAGTATTTGTTTTGTTTTTGGATGACCCTATGTGGGCCTGAGTATGAAGCTTCCAGCGGTTTTCGAATTTTATCTGTTCGTAGCCACACATAGGTTGTTGACTTCAAATCTTCTGGTATGAATGCTTTCTGTGTTGTATGTAGCTGTCCTTCTGAGAGTAGAGCCATGTCCAACTTTCACATTTCTTTGGCAATTTTTCTTATGTCATCTCCATGTAGATCCGGATCTTCTTTGTCCATTATGAGTTTTGGCAGTAGTAGTTGGGTTCCTGTAACTGCGGTGGCTGGGGAAAAACCTTGGTCATTGGGCATATTCCTAATTCCAAGTAGTACGATTGGTAGTGCATCTAGCCAACTCTGCTTTCGTGCCATGATTGCAGTCTTTAGGGTTCGGTGTAACTTTTCAATAATCCCGTTGGTTTGAGGATGATATGCCATTGTGCGGAGTCTATGGAATCCAATAATAGTGGATAGGTCTCTGAATAGTTTGCTTTCAAACTGGCTTCCTTGATCTGTCACCAAGTGTAATGGAACCCCAAAGTGTGAGATTCATGTGTTTAGGAAGGCTAATGTAATGGTAGAAGCAGATGTGTTCTGTAACGGTGTGGCTTCCACCCATCTTGTTGCTCTATCAATGCATGTGAGTACATATCTGGCTGGAATTGTGTATACACCATCATATGTAGTGGTGGGTGGTAGTGGGCCAATGATGTCAATGTGAACTGTCTCAAATTTCCCAGATGGTAAGGAGAATGGTGTGGTTTCTGTTTTAGTGTGCCTGGAAATTTTGTGTTGTTGACATTGAAGACAGTCTTTTGCCCAAGTTCGTATACTCCTGTCCATATCTGGCCAAAAGTATCTTGATTTTATTATCTTGTTTGTTGGTATAGGTCCTGGATGTGAGATGTTGTGGAACAAGTCAAAGATCCTCCTGCGTAGTGGTTCGGGTATGTAGGGTCTGGGAGTGGATGTTGATAAGTCACACCAGATGGATGACCCTTGTATTTCATATGTTTTTAACTGACTTTTGTATTTTTCAAGTTCCTCATCTGTTTTCAGTGATTCGCTTATAGCTGGTAAATCAGGGATTTATGGTCAAGATAGACAGTCAGCAACAATGTTGTCTTCTCCTCTGATGTAAGACACATCTACAACATATTCAGTAATGATTGATAAATATCGCTGTTGTATATCAGATTTCATTGATGTCTTTTTTTTTAAATGCTAGGGACAGTGGTTTATGATTGGAGAACAGAGTAACATTTCTACCTTCTATTTGTGGTTTAAAATGCAACACTGCCTGGTATGCCGCTAATAGTTCTCTGTTAAAGGTGGAGTACTTCTTTTGGCTCTCTGATAGCTTTCGTGAGTAGAATCCGATAGGGATTGATTCAGCATTTATTATTTGGTGTAGTGCTGCACCTACAGCATAGTTGGAGCTATCTGTGACTAGGTGGAATTGTGTGGCATTTGGATCAGGGTGTGTCAATGCAGATACTTCGGCAAGGATGTCTTTTATTTTAATAAATGCTTCTTTTTCAGGTGGGCCTAATTCCAGTGTTTTAGCTGCAGGATTGTGTTTAATGGCTTCAGTCAAAGGCAGTAGCACATCTGCAGCCTATGGGATTAATTTCCTGTAAGAATTTACCATTCCCAGGAATCGTCGGAGCGATTTGGAGTCCGTTGGTTCTGGGAAGTTTTTTATATCTTTAACTTTTTGTGCCGTTGGCTTAAGTCCTTCAGCACTCATATTATAGTTTTATTGTTAATTCCTAAATCCCCACATAATACAGAGACTAAGTATATGACTAGTATGAAGGCACACAGCAAGAATTTTCTTTGAATTTTAATTTTAACATTCCTTTGTATGCTAGTAGTTAGTTTATTTCCTTGAACAACAGGCAAATGTCATCAGCAGATGCTGAAAAAGAAATTAAAGGATATAAGTAACACTCCTTATCCTCTATTGTTTAGAAAATAGGAAGTTGGTCCCCAGAGACATAAACTATGTAGCAAACACATCATATGTAAAAGATGCTGCTGGACAAACCCAAAAGATTTCTAGTTATTACAAAATCAGGATGATTTTCAATAGCAAAACCACTCTTCATTGCTCTTATCAGTCCCTCATGGGAAAAGAATTTAACAAAAGATTGCATTTGTAACATCCCATGTAAATGTGAGAAAGAAAATATAGGAGAAATCACCTAAATCAAAAAGTCATGTTCAAAGAGAGAATAGAAAAATTTATTATGGAGAGAGGAGCATGTATATTTTACCATTTTTGGAATAAGGTCCTGGTAATTGGCAAGGAATTGTTAGAAAATTGAAAGAAGCTGTGTACATTGGTTTGTTAACTAAGTGTATGAGGCCAGTATAGATTTTATTGCAGTAGGATTTTCTATGTTCACTAACGAAGGAATTGTGTGGCCACTTTCCTCATGTATAAACTAGAATTACTTATATTATATCAATGACAATATTGCCTGTGTATCTCACTTTGCTGCAGTGAATCATTTTCTGTTTGCCATCTTGTTCTAGAAAAAAAGAGCTCCTCTCTTTCTCTACATATACTTTTAATCTATTTTATAAAATAGATTAAAAGCATAAGATTTATTATATCTAATTTTTTATCAAAGTTTTGTAATTGAATGAAAATTGAAAGATAATTTTTCTTTTCTTTTTTTTTTTCTTATGACTATTTTTACAAAGATAATTTACTATTTGTAAACTAAAGGTTATTCAATGAAAACTGAATTTTGTAATTATGTAACATTCTTGAGATAATACAGCTAATAACAGGACATAATTCTTAAAAGAAATTCTCACTTTTGTTTAAAATGAAAAACAAATTCAAAATTATCTTCACAATAGTGTCAATCACTGATTTAAACCAGCTATCAATTGTTTGATTCTATCTGAAATACCAACAAACCTATCAGTCTCATAAAATTGTAATGAATTTCTTGAAATGATAAGCACTCTTTTGAAAGTGTTCTTAGTTTTCAATTGTCGATTTTGCGCTTGAATCCTAATGTAGATTATCGGTTCTGTGCCAAAAATTGTCTTGGTTGTTTGAATTTTTTAGCATTCAGGGTTTTCAGACTATTGTCTTCAGCTTTATTATTATATTCACAACATTTTGGCCGATATATCCTCTGGCCTTCTTCTGGTGTTTGTCGAACTCAGGAGCCTACACAGAACTTCGAACCAAGTCCTTTATTTAATCTACAGGGGTCGCTTGTTCTGATTCTGTTAACCATAACTGGGTATGAGTGCTAAGTATTCTTGTATTGTTTATTCGCCTGCTGTCAGGATTGAACCTGCAACCTCCAATGCCTATAACTGTTATGCTAGCATAGCAGTTATAGGCATTGTTTGTTTTTCATTTTTATGAGACAATCATCTAGAGGTTGCAGGTTCAATCCTGATTGCAAGCGAGGAATGATACAGGAATACTTAGCACTTATACCCGGTTATGGTTAACGGAATCAGAACAAGCAACCCACGTGGATTAAATAAAGGACTTGGTTTGAAGTTCCGTGTAAGCTCCTGAGTTCGACAAACACCTGAAGAAGGCCAGAGGACATGTCAGCCAAAACATGAATATAACAATAAAGACGAAGACTATAGTCTGAAAACCCTGGTACATGATCAACTTTTATCATATTGATGCACAATATTTATTGATGAAAGTGTATTTTATAACTAAGAATTTATTGCTCAATGAAGTTGTAGTTGAACCTTGGCAAAAGAATGATATCCACTTAAAGGACTTTATATTTTATTGTATTTAATAATCAGTTTTATTTTTCATGTAAATATTAATTGCTACAAGCTGTAGCTTTGAGCATATGATTATTTTAAAATTTAGAAAATGATTTTTGGTCAAAATTTATCCTTAAAAAAAGAAAAAATTAAGCATTTATATTTTAAATTTCTTTATTTCTATATTTCAATATTAATAAATTCATGCATTTGATTTGAATTTCTCTTTCCTCCTTCCCAGGTAATATATTCTATCTTTATTAGTGTTCACCATAATATTCAAGCTGATGTGTTCTCTGGCTTTTTACAGCTTGTTGTATGTTACATCCTGTAGTCTGGGGTTAGACTTATTTTTGTCAAATATCTACTGCTGCATCAATTAAATGATCATTCACTGATCAATATGCCAAAATTAGAATGCCATAAATTATCAGCATGAATCTTTAGATGTTTGACTTGGGTTTTTCAGATCTTACTTTGCAACAAAATTTAGCCTTAAATTGATTTGCATGTAGTAACTGTTTTTTGCATTAAAAAGTTTTTTTTTAACAAACTTTGTCTAAAAGGTAAATTTTCCAAAATTAAAAAATAGTTTATATTTGGCATACCTTGTGAAAATATAATTATAAGTATAGTCATACTGGGAAAAATAAGAAAATCTACTTTCACTATTTTATAAAATTCTTAAAATATGTCAACTTTAGCTGCTACTTTCAAACAAGTGTGTAAAAGGTTGTTCTATATTCATTCATTTATTCAAATTGATTGAATTAAGTATTGTAGGAGAGTAAAAACAATGAGTTGTTTATAAGTGTTATATTTGCCAATCTTATAACTGTTGAAATATTTCAAGTGAAAAAAAAAGAATAGCTAATGAATTGTTAACCCCCAAATAATATTGTGGTTATTCTTTGCTCTATTTCTCAAAATTTAGTTATTAATAAAATTGTCTCTGTATTTTATTAATTGTTGTGTATGAATTTGGAAAGATATAGATGTTGCTTAAAGTTTTGAGGAAAATGTTTTGATAGTATGAAACTTTCACCATTCAGTGATTTATACTGTAAGTTCTTAAGTTACTGCAAAATTATATTTCAATAATTTGGTTGAAAAAAACATTTCAAATAATTTATCATACACATTTTCTAAATTTCCAACTTAATTTTTAGTTATGTAAGCTAAATGATTAATTGTAAATTATTTTATTATTATAAATAATTCTGCTTCATTTATACCATAATGATGCTTAATTTGTTTTTATCAATAATTATTAAACATTTTTAATACTTTTTAATTTTATCAAAATATAAAGAAGGAATATCACTTTATTTAAGATTTGTTGTTTTGTTTCTGTGCAAAATTTACTCAATTACTCTGAAGTTCTGACATCAGGATTTTGTAGCATTAAATTTTCAACTATGAACAATGAGATTATTTGAGCTGATTTTATCTGATGATTGTATTTTATTAAATATCTTGCCAATAGTGTGTATTCTAAATAATTGGGAGTCTTCTTTTATGAAATAAAGTTATTTAAGAAAACTGATGAATTTTACTGATCTATTGATTGCAGGCAAATTAGGGCATCTCATCAACCCTCAAGTGTTAAATGTCAGCTATTTTACACTTTTAATCTATTTTATTTCAGTAAGAAGAAATATTTTTCTTTTAAGTTGTCAATAAAAAAATTTTATAATTGAACTTTATAAAAAAAAAAGGTTTCTTTCTTTGCAAGAACTGTAAGCCATTTCTTATATAGTGGGAAGATTGGAGAGATGATTCTAGTGTGTCATATCATTAAATAAACAGAAGAGTTGATATTACAGGACTCGGGTAACATTTTTATAAGTTGTTTAGTCTGCTGTTTTTAATTTTATTCATTAAATATTAGAATTTTTTTATATAGCTTTCAAATGTTTAGACTATCCAAAATGTGCCAAAAACTACAAAAAAGTGAGTACTGAAAGATGTCTATGATGTAAAAATCATTAAATTAGATTTGCAAAGTTCCATAGTGCATTTAAAAATTAATTTTAAGGTCATCAATTTTTTTCTATAGACTGAATCTGAAGTTATGGAAAATTCCAATTTATGAATTTTGAATGCATTAGATATTTTTGAAAGTCGTGATAAATTTAAGGAATTCTAATAAAATTAAGGTGAATAGACATTTTAAAAAAGCAAAATAATTCTAATTAGTTTTAATAGTTAGTGTGTTTGCCAATGGCCGGGGAGACCTGGGTTCAATCCCATGTCAAGTCATGCCAAAGACTCAAAAAATGGTACTTGATGCCTCCTTGCTTAACACTCAGGATTATAAGGTATGAATCAAGGGTAAAGTGGGTCAATAATTAAAAAGGAGTAGCGTCCTCCCCTACACTTTGGTGTAGTTGCTATAGAAAAAAGAGCCTTCGGGTCACCCTTGACTTCGGTCGCCAATTTTAATTGAGTATGGTTTTTGAATATTCATATTGACGTTATTTTTTCTTTATCTGATATGGCAACATATTGATTGATAAGACAAGACTTGTGAACTGTTCTAAACATTGGCTAACTTGTTTGTATTTATATTCAATGTCTAAGTATAATCAAACCAACAATCCTGACAATTTTAGGATTTATCTTTTAGTTTTCATTTTATGTTAATTAAAATTCATAAAACTAAAAAAATACTCAATATTATTTCTTTTATGGATACATTAATAAGTATTCCTTTTGTGTCAAATTGTAAAAAAATGCTATCTGATTTCCATTTCATGAGTTGACCATTCCTAAAAATATCAATTATATCATCTAACACTACCCAGAATTAATAAATATGTGGATAAAATACACAACAGATTGGAAGAGAAATTTGGTGAGATATTGATATATTTGTAACAATGTTTTGTTTTATATAAGCTTCATCAGATAATGATTTGGAAACTTTTTTAAATTCTAAGGAAAATATTGGGGATTGTTACAGCTATGAGGTTGTCATAGCAATGTAATTAGGAACACAAACTGTTATGAACCTTTAAAAACTAGGAAACAAAAAATATTCTAAATTGTGGTTATGAATGTTATGTAAGCTATGAATTAAATGATTTGAAAATATCACTGTTGTGTGAAGTAAAATATTGATAGTTGTAAATTATAATTAAATTGTACATTAATATTGAGATGAGGTTTTGTTATTTAAACTTGTATCAAATTAAGTGGACTATTAATTTTTTTTAACATTAAACTTATCAGAAAAAGAGATATGTTATAAAATCTGAGTCATTTGATTGTTTGATACAAAGAAATTACAGAGTATTCTAAAATTTGTTGGTATTTTTATATTACTCTTAAAGTAACATGCAAACCTCTTTTAAATCAAAAGTATATAAAAAAAATCAACCAACAAAAATGATTACATATATTTCTATTCATATCACAAGAAGAAAGTAAAAAAAAAATATATTATGATTTTTTTCTGTTTAAGAACTCTTGGGATATTCAAAATTTAATTGACAAATTTGAATACATTGAAAATACTTTTAAAATCCCTCCAATATCCCATTTATTTTATATACAATACCAGAAAAAAAAGCAGATAAGATACATTCTAACAAAGACCAAAAAACAAACACCAAAAGAGATAATCTTAGCAAAACTGAATTCAGTAGACATTCTATTCTGACTATAAACTGAACAATAAACTTATTTGACAAAATGTTTTTAAAATTAGGCATCATAAGCATATCCAGAACAATTTGAAACATAATGAACCAAACAACAAAACTACATCAGTGACATATTTATATTATTCCCTGTTAGAATTGTAAAAAGGTTTATATTGGAGAAACTTCAAGATATATTAGAAAGTGCTTATAGTTATGCTTTTTAAAAAAGGAAATGCACTTGCCACATATATATTTGAAACAGATCACAATTTTGATTTAAAAGAAACTTGCTTGTTACTTTATAAATAAAACAAGAAATACCAAAAACTTATAGAATCCACTGTAATTTCTTTCTATCAAACAAACAATAACCCAGGTTTTAAAACAGATCACCTTTTCTGGTAAGATTGATATTAAATAATATTCCACTTAATCTGATATAATTCTAAATAGAATAATAAAAGTGTATCCCCCAACACACACACACACACACACACACACACACACACACACACACACACACACACAGAGCAGTAATATTATCAAATACTTTGATTCAAAGCTCAAATAATGGTCTTACATGGAAATTCAAATTGTTTTCGTTTCTTGTTTCCCACTTTTTAAAGTTTCATAATGATTGCCATTCCTAATTACATTGCAATGACAACCTCATAGACAGTTATAATATTCCATAATATTTTTCCTACAATTTAGTTTTTTTCTAAATCATTATTTCATGTGAAAACATGGTAATAATTATATAAACACTCCATCAAATTAGCTTTCACATCTTATTTCTCTTCCACTTCCCAGACTAAAATCTAACATCACTCATAATCGCTGAATTAATAATTTAACTAAATTTTCTTTTAATCTTTTTGAGACTCTGAAGTGCTTTATTTTCATAAATTCACTCCAGCATTTTGAAGATGAGGAGTAAGCATTATTATACACTGATTTCTTTGAACTTAAGTCCTCATCTTGGTTGTTACAACCATATTTTATTTCACTGCCTATGCTTATACTACCTTTGTTCCATAATAGCTGTTATATTTAGTGTATAAAATTTATCTACAACTGTAACAACTATTATAGGACAAGGGTAGTATTATTTAATTCTTAGTTAATTCATTCTTATGCTGCTGCTTCTGCTCATTCAACTGGCGTAGTGTATAAGATTTTCATTACTTGAACTGCATACAATAACCAATGCTTATATCGACTTGGCCACTAGAATAATAGATGGCAACTCTAGAGGACAAAACAATTGATAGAATCAGCATCTATGCTAGGCTCTTATAATTCTCTCTGTAGACCTAGCATAGAATTTGAATATTACATGTGAGCCTTTCATCAGGAATAGATGGACATTAGGTTTAAGGCTTCAAAATTTTACTGCCAAAATGTTCTATGGATAAGTGTTCTGGTCATAAATTTATGCACACCATCCAAAAAATTGCACATTGAGTATTTGGAGGAAATCATCTGTCAATTTCACTGTAGAATCAACTTTATCATTTTGATCAAATTAAAGATTTTACCGTTTGATAAATAAGCACTAAAAAATGTACAGACAAAAGTTTATGAGCACAGGAAACTGATACTTTGCACCTTTTTTAACAAATATTACATTCTAATCTTTTAGGTTGTAATTAGGATTTTGATCTTCTCAAGGTCAATTTTATGACACTCTTCATAGCAATATTGCTACAGTTCTTGAAGGTTAGAGTTTTTTTTCTCCCTCCTACATGGCCTTTTTAATTCATCCACAGATTCTTCAAATAAACTAGTGTATACTAATCACTACAGGATTGTTTACATTTTCTAGTTTCTTATTATCATCATGTTTCTTTTTAGATTTTATTGCTACACTTACTCTGGAAATAGTAATTTATCAATGAATGAATAATTCATTTATATAAGTTAAAAAAGATTATTAATTATTTCCAGTATAATTCTTTTCAAAGTTTACTCATTTTTATTAATAAATAATCTAAATTCAAAATATAGTTTCTTTCAGGCATGACAAGACTTGTGTTACTATTAATACATCTAATTAATTTAATCAATATCTTTCAGATGGAATATCACTGTTCCAAAAAATTTGTTTCTATGTGTGATCTCATTTGTAGAGAATAGATAATTTTAAAAGAATAGAATATGAACTAGAATCATATTGGTTGGTTGTAAATTTATATACACTTCTAAACATTGGAATAACTTAATGTGCACATTCTTTTATCAAAGAATTAAGTTTTCTATAAGGATTTAAATTGTGGCCACCCAACAAAAGAGAATCTGACTAAATCTTTTGATAAAAGAAGTGGACCCCTAAACATGTATTTTACATCTTAGAGGTTGCTTGGACAATATCACACAAAATAGTCTGGTGCAAATAACAAAATGAATCATACTGTTTTAGATATGTATTATTAATGTGAAATGAATGTGTAACATTGAGAATAAAAGTTGAACAAACTTAATGGTTTTATTTTGGCGGGTATTTTTATTTTTTTATGCATTAGAATTCTACATTGAATAAATAAACCTTATTTGTTCCAGCTGTGTCTTTCCATATTCTAAGTCTATTTACTCTATTAACTTCAGGTAAAAAAAGAGGTAAGATATTTTCCTATCAATGGTGGGTTTTGGTGAAATTTTTTTCTGGTGTCTTCATGTTCTTGGAAATAAGGTTATATTCTGGTTTCTTGGGTAACTTCAGTTTTCAAATGTAACTTCATGACTGGTTTTATTTAATTATAATTTTATCAAATTTTTCCAAAACAATATAGACAGCCTTTTCATGTTGTCATATTTGAAAACAGACTATTTTATGAATCTATTCATTTTTATAGCTTCTCATTTTTACAAAAGGAAAGAAAAGGAATATTTGATCACTATTTATATAAATGTATAAACTTGATTTTGATGCATGTACTGCTTTAATGTTTGTCCAAAAAGTATTTAGTATGTTATGAAATTCTTTAAGAAAGAAAAAGGTCTTTTTGTAATATAGTTACATATGAGCATTAAGTCTTTAATATATTCATTTACTATAATGATTAGGTTGGTAACTATCAAAATAGCAAACAATGAATATATTCAAAGTAAAAAATGATTGTTGTGCTTTCATTACTAAATTATTTACTTGAAATGTTTCAACAAAGGAAATAAGTTATTTTGTTATACACATATGCATAATTTTTCTTTTACTTTAACTAACAATCTTCATTCATGATAAGAAATTTACTGATCAGTTGCTGGGAATAAATTTCACTTTCTAGAGACTCATTTTAAAAACATGATTTCCTAATTGGCTCATAGGATCATCTCAAATTTGTTGGACCCAGAATTGATTCATCTTAAAAAGAACATATTTTTTACATTGAAGTTTTATGATTTTATCTCACTTCATAAATTTTTGTCTTTTGTGTTACAAAATCCACATAAAAGAAAAGGAAACTACAATTTGCTTTATTTTGTGTAAAAGAAGAATTGTAAGATATTTAAATATTAAGTTACTGTGATGTAACATAGTATTAGGTTGGTGCAAAAATAATGTTGTTTTTGATGTTCAACTTCAAAAGATCATAACTCCTTTCATAATAAACTTTATTAATTGAAATAAGAACCATTAGAATTGACACATTTTTGCCGACAAGAAACAAGTTTATTTATCCCATTAGCATAAAAATCCAGAGTTCTGGAAGTGATGAAGTCACTGAAGGCCGATTCGGCATCATCTCGGCTTTTGAAGCATCTTTAGCACAGGAAGTTGTCAAGATGCTTGAAAAAGTGATAATCGGTGGGCAAGAGGTCCGGTAAATATGGCAGATGAGGCAGTCTTGTAGCCCAATTCATTCAGCTTCTGCAGGGTCAGTTGAGCAACATGCGGGCAAGCATTGTCATGGAGGAGAATTTGTCCCTTCATATTGACCAATCTCGGGCACATACATTGGAGCTTCTGGTGCATTTCGTCAATTTGTCGGCAGTACTTCTCCGCCGTAATCGTTTCGCCTGGATTCAAGAAGCTGTGATGGATGAGACCGGCCGCAGACCACCAAACAGTCACCATAACCTTTTTTTTTTTTTGTGCAATTTCGGCTTTGAGAAGTGTTGTGGAGCTTCTCCAGCATCCAACCACTGTGCCTAACGTCGCTGGTTGTCGTAGAGGATCCACTTCTCATCACACGTCACAATCCACTCGAGAAATGGGTCGTTTTTGTTGCGCAGAAGGAGCATAGAAGACACCTCAAAACGACGATTTTTTTGATTATTGTTCAATTCATGCGGCACCCATTTATCCAACTTTTTTGACTTCCCTATTTGCTTTAAATGGTGAACAACTGTTGAGTGGTCGACCTCGATTTCAACAGCAACTTCTCGTGTGGTTTTGCGAGAATCGGCTTCAATTAAGGCTTTCAAATGTTCGTCATCAACTGTAGTTGGCCGGCCGCGACCGTCTTCATCTTCGAGGTTCTTGTCACTATTGCAAAATTTCTTGAACCACTGTTGTGCCACACGTACGTTGGTGGTTCCTGGGCCAAACGCATCATTGATATCACAAGCTGTCTCGGAAGCTTTTCAGCCTAGTTTGAACTGGAACAAGAAAATCATGTGGATTTGAATTTTGTCCATGCTGTCGAAAAGCCTGCAAAAAAATGAATGAAGAGATTGAGAATGGTAACAAATAACACGATTTGATAGAGCAAAAAAGCACTTCAAAATTATATATAACATGGCTATATATATCAATTAATTCAGAAATTGTATATAAAAGTAACATATGTTAGAAAACGACATTATTTTTACACCAACCTAATATATCATGAAATGTCTTAAGATAATTCAATCCTGGAGGTGGGGTCTAACTGATTCAAATTTACCTAAAAGTTATAGTGAGTATTTTTTTAATTTTAGAATTGGGGATATTTTCAAAAGTAAGAAAAGTAAGTCAGTTTGGTTTGTATATAATTGTGTAAACAGTGAATTAAAGCTAAAAGTAATCTCTTCAAACAAAATTTGATTTGCTGAATTGAGCATTAATTTTTTAGCATTTATAACTTTACTTTAATTATATATTACTGTGTTTATGGTATTCTCACTATTAAATTAATATTGATGCATTATAAGAATTTTATGATTTTATACATCCATTCCAATACTGCTTCATTTTGCCATGACAGAACAAGTTATCTGATTGTAAAGACTCCTATATTGGGCTGATTTCTTTATTATTCTTCCCTACATTGCTGTGAATTTTTGTAATGTAAAACTATCTTATTCTTTCCAATAAAATTTGCTGAAGAACATGTAAGTATATTATTCGTCATGCTACCTGAACATGAGTATAAATAACAGCAGTTGGTAATGAAGCATCCAATCAAACCATTATATTGGTAAAGCTATGATTATCTCTTTCACCAACTCAGCCACCATAATCACAAATGAATCTATTATATTAACAAAATGCTTTATTTAATTAAAAATCTATTTATTAAAAAAGCAACTTAAAATGAGTATTTCATGATTTTTTACATCTTATACTTCAAACAATTTTTTAAAATAATGACATTAATCCAAATAAAAATCATTAATTCTAATGGTGCCTTATCTTTTATCAAAATAAAATCCTTTATTCCTTGAATTTATGCTCAACATTTTATAGATGACTAACCAGAATATTCCCTTTTAAAAGATTGTTTCTTATAAATAATCTGCATGTTGTAGCAATTGGTTATGGCTGTATGTCAACTAGTTTCTATTCTACTTGCCTTTCTCTCATCTTTCACTTTGTATGTGTGTGTGTGTGTGTGTGTATATATATATATATATATATATATATATATATATATATATATATATATATATATATATATATATGTAGAGAGAGAGAGAAAGAAAGATAAGTGGAAGGCAAGTAGAAAAAAAAAATATATATATATATATATAAAATGTGCATCGGCACACACAGATATGTATGTCTGTGTATGTATTCTGCATGACGGCTCTTCTCTCTGTGTATCTATTGTTCAGCTGAGTCATATTGACTCATCCTAAATCTTTACTTCACCTGAGGTCCAATATTTTTTTCTCTTCAAAGTGGCTATGATGTATATATACAATGATAAACCAACTTACTGTGTTAGGTAGTGTTTAAGCTGGTTGATGTATTTTGCTAACTCTTGATGGTTCCTCAGTTGTTTCTCTCTCTCTCTCTCTCTCCCTCCCTCAATAACTACTTCAAAAGCATGAAAATTTAAAAATGGATTTTGAAAGATCAACCTAACAGTCAATCAAAGTATATTTATTAGAATTCCTTATGAATAAATTTTCGATGCTAATTTATCTATAAATGACAGAAGAGATACCTTAATGTAGAAATACACACAACAAAAAACATAATAAATCAGATTTGGCAAATTTATCATGGAATACTTTTGAGTATATACCTAAACAAATATTGTATAACTTTAAGTATTCTGTGGCTGTCTGATACATTTGTACCTAAGCTTTTATAGCCTTAAATATTTTGGTAAAACTTATTGAGTTGTCTATAATTATCATTAGCTTATACTTGCAGAAATTTCCAGTATTGCCTGCAAAAAAAAAATGTAGAGGTACCAATAATCATATGCCTACTAACTAACCTGATTATTCCTCACAGCCAATGAACATTGTAATTATGATATTAGCTCTGATTGGGAATGGTCATTGTTTATGTAAATTTTTGACACACTGATTTGTTTTGTTTTTGATAAAAACAAAGACTAATGGCAAGCTAAAATTTTACTCAATATTGGAAATTGGTTTATTATTACTCAATCATAAATTTTAATGGTATCACTCCTCTATGCCAAAATGGGAATCAATTCTTTAACTTAGCTTAGCTGTTTTCTGTACTAAATTGAACCTGAGTGAACCCAAAATTATTTAAAGATTATTTTTCTAATATTTATTAGTTGTAAAGTAATTTTTTAAAAGAATTGTTTTGTGATTAATGCTTTTAGTTTGTTCCATGGCTTGAGTCAGTAAAATGAAAACAGCTTGAAATTATTTTTTCTTTCCATTTTTGCAATTAGCTTAAGTTTTAACCAAAAATAATTTATGGTTAAGATTTTTTATCTACTCTTATATCTAATAAAGGACAGTCCCAAAATAATGGTAGTAATTTGAGTTGTTAGATACAAATTAAGTATATAAATGGTCTAAATGATTCCTTGAGTTTTTCAATGTAATTGAAGATTTATGTATTTTCAATGAAACAAAAAAAATTGTCTAAAGTGAAAATTCTTGTTCATATTGCACATATTCTGACATTTAAGATGTCGATGATAAAAAATGATATTTCTATTAGTATTTTGTTTTTATTTATCATTTTAATTCACTTAGTATCTGAAACAAAGACTAAAACACAAATAATTCAATTTTTTACATTCAAGTTTTCTTTTTGTCAAGCACATTTTTAAGTTTTTCTTCAAATAAAAAAAATAAATCCATTATTTAACAAAACAACTTTAATAACTTAGATTATTTTTAATACAATTTTCAAGTATATTCTCTGTTGGTTATTTCCCCTTTTGATACCACTTCTGCTTGTTTGATTGAACCAGAGTATATGAATTTCATTGTCTAACCCAGGTATTAAGCTTAGGACTACTAGATAACTGCATATTTATAAGCCACTACAATCATAGGGCAATAAGGTAATTGAAAGAATCATTGTACATGCTATCTTTGTAGGCCCAGCGCAGAATTGAACATCATAGGGAGGCTTTTGATTAAGTTTCCAAAATTCAACCAATCAACTGATATTTCAATGGGTTTTTGATGCAGAAATTAAAAATGTTGTGACTAAACAACCAATATAGGGATATTAGTTTAGATAAACCAATGTATTATAATGATGCTGATAATCCCTCGTCATAAAAGTTCTGACAGAAATAATAATGCATCCAAAAACCATAAATTGCTAAACAGAAGTTTTCATTACTCAAATGACAAATTTCATTCTATTTTAACAGTTTTAAACAATCTATCAAAAGTAATTGATGTTGTTAGAACCATGTTTTGTAGTTACTTTGACTTTTGATGTTAGATAGTAAAATCCTATTTCTGGACCTTTACAGATAATATCAGTTTATTTCCTTTTTTAGGTTAAAGGCTAAATGTATATTTATAATTGTTTATCCGGCCAATGTTGAAGATTTCTATTTTTGTTGATTGCTTTCAGTTCCATAAAAACTTGATCCCATTCTTTTTTTCGTTTTTTTTTTTCTGAATAATTATTATATCAATAGTCTGTTCATTATATTTTTTTACTTCCTTCATATGAGCAGTCTTACAAAATTAATGTTATTTATATATTAAAAATTGTTTGACATTGATTGCTATTCTATAATTTTTTTCCATTTTTCACTTAAAAATATTTCTCATCCTTCAAAAGCAAAAATAATGGATCTAATATTTTTTACACTGAATTATAACAATAGTAAATTCAAACATATAAACTGACATATTCAAATAAGACAATTTTTTAAAGTTCTAAAACTTAGGGAATATATTTTTATTCTTATTCAGTCAAATAGATTTCATTGATAAAAAAAAATATGTAAATGAATTTAGCTCTTCACAAGACTCTTATTGTTAAATGTCCTTTTTTAGTTCTAGTGGATTGGTTAGTTACATCAACACTGTGTTTATACTTTCTGATGTGTTCAAATGATCTTGTTGGAAAATTATTTATATCTGGCTTAAATATAAACTTGTGTATGTGAACCAGTTAATTACAATGTGATTGAGCAGCTAGTAACAAGAAACATTCCTCACTAAAGGAAAATTGATTTCAAACCAGAATAAAAAGATAATTGCCATTAGTGTAATAATTTATAAAATAAACATATGAAAATTAAGATTTTCACATATTATTTGCTATCTAATAATATGTTAAAGGATTAAAAAATTAATCCATGAGATGCCATGATATTAAAACCAATGAAACAAAATTCATCTAAATTTATCATTTTTTAGTGTTATTTATTTTATTACCCTCAAACAAAAAATAAAGGAATAGTTAAGCCTGAAAGGGTTAAATGAATCTTTTCATACATTTTATTGCATTTTAATTTATTCCTAAAGGTCTATAGAATAGAACACTATATTATACTTATATATATTGTGTGTGTTTTTTTTTTAAAGCATATGCATAATAAGATGTTTTGAAAATGATTAGAATACATAGTGCATTCAATAAGTTTCCAGACTTTTTTTGTACAGGCATTTAGAATTGTTGTAGACTCTTGAAAATTCAGCATGTTATTGCTATACATCTTATGAAATGACTGACCAATTTTTATGATTTCAGCTTCAAATGAACAGCTACAGCAGGAATTGGAATACACCCTACTAAAGCCTGATTGATACAGCTGGTGAATTTCAAAAATGCAATTTGGACATGAGGACACTTTAGAAGAACGATATGCAATAAAATTCTGTTTTAAACTTGGAAAAAATGCCACAGAAACACATGGAATGCTTCAGACTGCTTTTCGACCATCTTGTATGAATTGAGCATCAGTTTTTGAGTGGCATAAGAGATTCAAGGAAGGCACGGAGTCTGTGAGGGATGATGAGAGGTGTGGGAGGAGTAAGGAAGTCAATACTCCAGAGTTGATTGGCCAAAGGGTTAGGGCTAGGGTTACTATGTTGAGGTTTTAAGGGAGTTCAGGAAGAGATTCCGTTGGAAGAGGCCAACAGTCTTCAAATCGGGTCAGCGGCGTTTCCACCAGGACAATGCACCCGTCCACAACTCCATCCTTGTCACAGAATATTTGACCAAGATGGGCATCAAGACAGTTCCTCAGCATCCCTATAATCTAGACCTTGCTCCCTGGGACTTTTGGTTATTCCCTAAGCTCAGAGGCTGTCGTTATGAGACAATTGAGGAGATGAAAGAGGCTGTGACGAAGGTCATTGACACGCTCACACAAGAGGACTTCCATGGGGCCTTCCAGAAGTTGTTGTAACAGTACAAGTGCATTGCAGTTGGAGGAGATTACTTCGAAGGGGACTAGAGTTTCATGTGTGTACTATCAATAAAAGTGCCCATACAAAAAAAAGCCTGGAAACTTATTTAATGATCCTCGTATTTTAAAATCATAAAAAAATAGAGACCCTTTGTTTTGCTCACTTCTCTTCAGAGAATTATGTCAGTGACAATAAAGTTTACATTGAAGGAAGTAAACTTGAGATATTGTCCAGATATATAATGTGTGTGTGTTCAAAGAAACATACTCCCCACTGATCCTAATAAAAGAATAAAACTATAATAAATAATACTATAATAAATTTAAACCCTCTAGCTTAGTTATTTATAATACTTCCTCCCTCTCAAATGGAATTTTGCAAAAACTTAACCTTATATATCAATTTAAATGTCCTTTAATAGATTGTATCTCTGAAAAAAAACAATATATGTTGGTTTTACCTCAACTACTATTTTGAGAAGATTTACTATGCATCTTTCTGATACCAGTTCCACAGCCCAACATCTAAAAAAAACATTCATGCCCGACAACTGAATTTCAGAAAATTCTTACCAAACAACAAAATAACTAGCAAAAACTACAGATTCTAGAGACACAAAATATTAGAGATATACAACTCCAAATTTATAAGATTGATTTTGAATCCAGTGCTAATGTATATAAATGTCTTTAGATACTGATGCTATTTATAGAAACAAATTTTAAAAAATAAAAGTTGCACAATACATCAGTATAGATGCTCACTCTTACAAAGTGGTAATGTACATGCAAAAGTTACATAATTTTTGCAATACACACTCATCTGATTATGACCCAAGATTGGGCAGAAAGTACTAGGGAAATGATTAATTATGGAAGGTTTATTAACCAATTCCTGCTGGATATCATAAAATTGATACGCCAACTCAAAAGGATTAACAAAAAATATGTAGGCAAAAAATGTCTATAATGCTCAATCAAATATAAAGTAAAAAGTAAAGTTGGCGACCATAGTCGAGGGTGACAAAAGAGTCCCTTTTCAATAGCTACTACACCAAAATGTAGGGAAGGGTGCTACTCCTTTCCCTGGATTCCTCCACTTTATGTGACCTGGGATTGAATCCAGGTCTCCCAGACCATTGGCGAACACTCTACCCACTAGGCCAATGAGCCTGTTTAATCAAATATATATTTACCCCACCCCCGGGTTTTGAGCACTCTCATGAAGGAATTACCAGTTGTCATTTGCATAATGCAAAGCTCTTCTAATGAATTGAGCACTTGGTAGCCGTTAAGCATATGCATGTACACAAAACAAAAGTGGTACATAGGCATTAAAATCCCTTTGATTACACTGAGTTTGTTAGTGGGTATGTGGTAGAATATCTGGCTGACTTTACATCAGCCAGGTTTCAATTCCCAGCCTTGAGCATCCTTGAATAAGTAATGGAAATAAATCCAACAGTATGGAGAAAATAGAAAAATAAAGTTATCCAAAAGTAATGAATTTATTATAAAGGAGAGTCAACATTAAAACAGTTTGGTTTTTCAACATCTTAAAGTCCTGATGAGGGTTTGCTAAAACCTAAACGTTTTAACATTGACTCTCTTTCATAATAAATTTATCATTTTTGGATTACTTTGTTTTTCTATTTTCTCTCTCTCTCTCTCTCTCTCTCTCTCTCTCTCTCTCTCTCTCTCTCTATCTATCTATCTATCATTTCCATTTATTTCCATTACTTATTCAAAGATGCTCAAAGCTGGGAATTGAAACCTGGCTGATGTAAAGTCAGCCATATATATATATATATATATATACACACACTTTGATTAAAAAAAGATAATGAAAATGTGTATTGTACAATTAAAACTGATTATTTGCACCTTTTTATAATGATACAAATGCTAAAATTAGATTTTTTTAAATAATTCATTATAAAACATTAATGAAGCCAAGGTTTAAAACTGATATAGCTGGTTTAAAAAAACCAACTTTTAAAATCTTTTTACCCAATATGATTGATATTATGTGTCTGTGTTAACTATTAACTGCCTTATGTAAAAGTTCATCTTAAATCTGTATTCAATCCTACCATGCTTAATATGTCAAATTATGGGCAAGAAATGTTTGCTTTGATTTTCTCTATGTTGAAATCAACACAATTTTAAGCAGCTGTTTTATATAGAAAAATCAATAATGAATCATAAAAAGTTATATTTTATCTGCAGGTAAAAACAATTATCAATAATTAGATTAAGCATTGTTTATTCTATTGGTTAAATAGAACAATAGGATAATTACAATGAAAACTATCCAAAAGAATTAAAAGTAATTAAAGTCCTCAACCCTACATTTTTGTATTATAAATACAATTATAAATTAAGTGAATCTTTAATCATTAAAGGTGTTACAGTAATCTTTTTCTTTAATATTGACTTTCTCTTATTCAGTATTTCAAGAAGAATTTTCTACTCATAAATTATTATTGTTCTTCATTCTTTACAAATGAATTATCTTTTCTTCAAAAATAAATATTCAATTTTTCTCAACACTATTAATTATTAACAAAAAATATTTTCTGAAATATTCTCATAATAAAACTGATTTTTTTGCAAAGAACACTAACTTATTGTTACAAAATGAAATGATGTTAGAACATGTAAACATATCATTCACATAAAATATTCCTTCAAAATCTCACAAGATTGTTCATAACATTAAAAAATGGGGCTGAAATCCGCAAAGTGACAAACCAAAGACAGTTTAGTGGAATTATATAACAAGATTTTATTCACTGAATGTGAATGAACAATAGAATAACAAAGAAGATTTTGACAACATAAAAACAAAACAAATAAAACATTTGTTTATGGAATGAAGTATGCAGGTAAATATGTCGGCTTCAATGTACATGTATTTATAACATTTAGAGCAGACGAATTAAAAATGAATGTGGTTCGCTAACAGTCTATACTTATCTCAATTTTGAGGTTTGCTATTTCAGTTCATTGTCTCCTCAGAGTCCTCATAGGACTATTGATCAAATGTCTCTTTTTTTCTCTTTCACTTTCTGTGGTCTACAGAAAGTTCAGTCAATTCTTTTCAGACTTTGTATAGGTCTGGCTGACTTCTTCCATTATCAACACTATGATAATGTGTGGCTTTTCTTTTCTTTTTCTTATAAGATTTCAATCATCTTAGTTTGCACAACCACTGTTTGTATTCAATGAGTTGGCTGGTGTTCTTTCACTTTCATCACCAAGGCACTTCTCCAACCATCTCTTCCAAAGAGTTCCCACCTACTGATTTTTACATTTGATTTGTATTTCTGGCATGCAAAAATATAACCTTGACACATGCCATCTGTCATCCAATCAGCAGCTTCTATTTTCAAATTATAATGTCATTTGCTCTTTGCGTGCAGATGACCTAGTCAGTAGGAGGGGAATCTTGTCTAGACCTCTTAACCCACTTTCTGATACAGGCCATGGTATACTGGCTGATCCTATCTAAGCAGTCTGTTGCTCTGAATGGATGGGAGTGGAATAGTATCATGTCACACAATCAATATTCTTTTTATTGATTTTCCATCAGAACCAGGCCATTGGCTTAATCAGTAGTGTTTCCCAATGGTCCGGGAGACCAGGGTTCAATTCCTGGTCGAGTCATACCAAAGACTCAAAAAATGGTACTTGATGCTGCTTTGCTTAACACTCAGCATTATAAGGTTGGGATCAATGGTAAAGTGGAGCAATCTAGGGAAAGGAGTAGCACCCTCCCTTACACCTTGGTGTTGTAGCTATCAAAAAGGGAGCCTTTGGGTCACCCTCGACTAAGGTCGCCAACTACTTTTTCTCCTATCAGAAGCCTCCTGAAATTCTACTTAGTTTTAAAACAGTGAAGTAGGTATCTGAAAATTTGTTTTTTAATTCTTACCAATTTTCACCAATGACCCACACTCAAAAATGCTATTGTTCTTTGGGAAAATCCAAGAGGGTATTTTTTTTACCCTCCTTCTTTATGATTTATGATTTTGATCAAGTTTAATTTTTGAGCTACCTGTCAAATCCATCTTTTCTGGAAAAAAAGAAATATGAAGCTTTTTCAACATACATGTTTTCAAATGTGACATACACAATCTATTTCTACACCAATGAGTTTGCCATAAAAATCTACAAAGAAAAAACAAATATTTGTTTATGCATTACTCATTTAGAACATTAAATAGATATAAGAAAACCATGTGCACAACTTATTTTCATTAGGGTACATCCAGAGTATTCACACTCTTTTCTGAGTGTGAAATATCCATCTGCAAAAAAGTGTTCTATGAGACACCATTTTAAAAAAATACAATTTACAATTAATCATAATCATTAGTTATTTATTTATTCTACTAGTCACAATTTTAATTTATACATCATGGTCATTAATGCAATTTTAAAATTAATTCACGAAACATTGCTGTGTAGTATATTACCACTGGATCTTGACAAAGAATGAGAACACAAACACACACATATGTTTGTGTATATATACGAGGATCATTAAATAAGTTTCCAGGCTTTTTCGTATGGGCACTTCGTCCCCTTCAAAGTAATCTCCTCTGGCTGCGATGCCCTTGTTCTATCATTCCAACAACTTCTGGAAGGCCCCATGGAAGTCCTCTTGTGTGAGCATGTCAATGACCTTCATCTTTCATCTCCTCAATTGTCTCATAACAACAGCCTCTGAGCTTAGGGAATAACCAAAAGTCACAGGGAGAAAGGTCTGGACTATAGGGAGGGTGATGAACTGTCTTGATGCCCATCTTGGTCAAATACTCTGTGACAAGGATGGAGTTGTGGACTGGTGCATTGTCCTGGTGGAAATGCCACTGACCCGATTTGAAGAGTGCTGGCCTCTTCCAATGGAATCTCTTCCTGAACTCCCTTAAAACCTCAACATAGTAACCCTAGCCCTAACCCTTTGGCCAATCAACTCTGGAGTATTGACTTCCTTACTCCTCCCACACCTCTCATCATCCCTCACAGACTCCGTGCCTTCCTTGAATCTCTTATGCCAGTCAAAAACTGATGCTCAATTCATGCAAGATGGTCGAAAAGCACTCTGAAGCATTCCATGTGTTTCTGTGGCATTTTTTCCAAGTTTAAAACAGAATTTTATTGCATATCGTTCTTCTAAAGTGTCCTCATGTCCAGATTGCATTTTTGAAATTCACCAGCTGTATCAATCGGGCTTTAGTAGGGTGTATTCCAATTCCTGCTGTAGCTGTTCATTTGAAGCTGAAATCATTAAAATTGGTCAGTCATCTCATAAGATGTATAGCAATAGCATACTGAATTTTCAAGAGTCTACAACAATTCTAAATGCCTATACAAAAAAGTCTGGAAACTTATTGAAGGCCCCACATGTGTGTGTGTGTGTGTGTGTGTGTATATATATATATATATATATATATATATATATATATATAATCCAATATTTTGATTCTTCAACAGTGATGCTTGTAGTAAGCAGAAGAGCAGTCATAAAGAGTTTGCACTTATAAAGGAACTCTCTGGAGTTGGAACAGCCAGCAGGAACTGACTCAGTCAAAATTTTAGCCCCTTTCTAGTCTTAAAACTCCCACAAGACCACAACTCTTAAACTACACAATGCTTGTCATGACTTACACTCACGCAATATGTTTCAAGTATCACACCCACACATTTCTGCTTTTCCTGTAGTCACTTTGTTGATGTATCTGTCAACTACATCCACCGGGTTCATAGCTAGTCAATGCAATATATTACACTTTTTGCCATCCTATTTTTCAAAATGATTATTTATAAACATTTTAAATGCATCTCTCCTCCACTCTTATTACTCCAGACAATCAAGGCAATTGTACCAAAAAAAAAATATATAACAATAAACAAAAAAATTTTTTCTTTTTTTTTTTGTCTTGGAATATGAAATAAGGGTGCTGAAATTGGAAACCCTGACAATGTTCATGTCCGTTATGCTTTTCTTATAATATCCTCAATGAACAGTGATTTTTTTTTTTTTTTTTTTTTTTTTTTTTTTTAAGATCACATACATCAGAAGAAAGTTCTGTAATGTTCAAAAGTCCATTTTTCTCCGCATTGTATCATACCAGTAGACATCTCAATGCACGATCACACACAGTTACCAAATCCCAATTTTCAAATTGATTTTGAGTATGACCTTCGATTAACACTATGCATGTCTCTGCTCGAGTTTAACGTCACACATGTAACTTCTTAATTCCAACATACTATGTTTGAACATTGAAAAGCTGCCATTATCTGCAGCACATCATTCAAAGTCTGACCAAGAAAACAAAAAAAAAACAAATAAAAATTACCTAGGGGCCTTATTCTATATTCTATCTGTTGATGATGGGCATGCGGTTTGCTGGGAGGATTAGTCATCTAACCTACAGTTCCTAACTTCCAATTAACTTGGTTTAAAAAAATAGACCTGTGACTCATAATTTCCTTGACTGTCTCGAGTTCTTGTCTCCCTTAACTACAGACTCTTCACCTGCTTACAGATCTAGATATACCTTATTATTGGATATCTCTCTGTTCAATCTAGATAAATTTGGGTGTTGAACAATCTTTGACCCCTCTGCACTATTCACAAGGGATAAATTGATTTCCTTTTCTGAAGTATGTTTACTTCCACTCCATCTAACAATCCAACCCTATTTACTGCAATCATTTCCAACTCCAGTTCGAACGTGACCAATAACTTAGAACCATCCACTGAACCTGAGTGTGTGGGCAATGGAAAATTCAAAATACTATACACCATAGAAGTGTTCTCTATCCACTAATGGAACATCCACCACAACCACAATAGATTTTGAGTCAAAAAGTGTCCTACAACTCAATATTCTATAGTAATGCCATATGTCCTTATCTGGATCACTTGCTAATTTGAAGTTATCTGGGTGTTCTATACTATGCAGTAGCTCCTTCAGTTTGTGTAGAGTGATTATACAAGGGAAAAAATGACAGACCAACAACAGGTTGAGCTATAGTTTCAATTAGCTCAAAACCATGTGGACGTCCAAGAAATATTTCCCTATCAACCATAGTCTTGTATAACCAGTGTCTGTGCATAAGGATTTCTAATTTGGATACTTGTTTGTCCAATCCCTGTATTGCATTCACCATGGAAACCACTATGGTTTTAAGGCTAGAAATTAGCTTGTTTATTTTGTACCTATTATCAGATACCTCACATCCCATAACATTTACAATAGAGATGCTATCCTCTATCATATGCAATATTCACCCCTGTGTATTTGCTAATTTACCCAATGACTTTTTGATCACACATAAATCATCCTCCAATGCAACTCCAAAAAGTTAGCTTAGAGCATTTCTAACAAATGGCAACATAGAACGCTTCGTTCTGTGTGTCATAGACCTATCATCTTAGTATTTCAATAACAGTTGCTTGAGTTCCATCATAATTTCCTTGAATTCATCATTTACATTGTTCATCAGTACTTCAAAGGTAACATTCCCAAGGAACTCTTGTAGAAAGTCTTCTTTTGCTGACTGGACATTTCTAATGCATTCTTTCAATAACTGGAATGCAACATCATACAGTGTCTGATCAATTGAAAATGTAACCAGCCACCTCACACATGTGAGTGATATTTCATTTTGTTCACTAAAGATGACATTCTGGTAGCTCTCAATCACTAAGTTTGACCCAGGAAACAGCAAAACCAAAAGAACAAAGATTGCCATCTGAAATGAGAGATATAGTTGTTAGCTTCATTCAGTATCAATGCCAGAAATGGTGAACACAGTTCACACTCTAAATGCTATTTAACTTGATATTCTACACACAGACTGCAACTTCCACATGCTTGTTACAAGGAAGCTAACCTAACTCTTTATCTCAAACACCCCCTATTCCTCCCGCAGTTTATTTCTCTAACTTATCTTACAGCATATCCACCAGTAAGTTTACAAGACTTTTCAACTGCTCCTTAGTCTTGAGTTCATCTCTGAAAGATGTAGACCCACTAGTTCTTTTTGCCCCACAACAGACATTTCTCCTCCTTGGACATCATCACGTACCTCACTGCCAGGTGATCCATTAGAAACTCCCTCATTTACATAAATAGACTGATGTTTCACTCTTTGGGCAATCATTCTTGAGAGTTGATGAATAACTAGTGATGCCTCCCCTTCCTACCTCTTTATCAACAGTTGACACATTTTTATCTTCCATTTTATGCTGTGTCATGATATGGTGCTCCACTAATGGAATATCACTCATCATCTTATTTCTCACATTGGTATCAACACTTGTGTACTGGAAAGTCGGTCAGTTTCACCCAGGATTTACTGTCAGAATTGCTGGATTCTACTAGAGCAGCCAATACTATTTTCCAAAATGGCCTCTTTGTAGTGGGAATTTTTCATTCCTCAGTGGATATCGCCTGAAGATGCTCGGCATGCATCTCAGTGACTGAGCCGGTTAACTGGTCTCTAATTCTATAAGAGGAAGGACCATTTTTTTCAACTGCCACATAATATGGCCACCAGTACATATCCAACTTCTCTTTCTTATGGTGGTTCTTATAGTACACCAAATCACCAACCTTAAACTCTCCATCCTTAGTCTTACTAAGGGATTTATCTATCACAGGTTCCTTGCTTCTTTTATGTTATTCCTAACAAAAGTGAAACAATGATGTATTTCCTGTCTGTATTTACCAACACCTCCACACAGGCAGGATTTGACACTAGGTCAATTATTAAGCCTAGTTTAACTGGTTTCAAATCCGAGTTTTCCTCCTTCTCGACCAGTTGCCTAACCAAGACTGTAGCACCCAGTCTACCCGACTATTTACCCATAGCTGGTAGGAGAATAATTGGATTCATACCTTTCCCAAGAGTATTAGTGCTATGTGATATCCAATCAGGCTTCATCCAGGATTTGAACTCCTATTGCCATGCCCATTTCCTACAACGATAACCATTACACTACAGGCATCTCTTGTCAGGCAATTCTATGATGTTCATCACCATAATATACGCAACAAGGACTCAGTATATTATCCAAAGGCAAAATAACATCCCTGTTATAGAGCAAGTGAAAATTTTGTAGTCTTGCTTACATGAAACTGGACAGCCGCTAACATCTGGTTGATGTAAACATCCCATGACTGTTCGTTGTTGCAAATTTTCTTGGTTAGAACATCATGTATTGTACTATGAAGCCTCTCAACCTTACCATTGCTCTGAGGGTAATAAAATGAAGTTGTCACATGATGCACATTTAGGTCTTCTAATGTCTTTTTCACGTTTTTGTTGACATTCTTTGGACCATTATTGGTTAAAAGCTAAAATGGTGCTCCAAATCTGGGGAAAATTTCATTGACTAAAAGATGTACCACTGTTTCTACTTTCTTGTTAGGAACATCAAAAGCCTCAGGCCAACCATTGTATATATCTATGAATGTAACTCTGTATTGGTTACCGAATGAGTCTTTGGGTAGGGTCCAGAGATATCCAAAGCAAGCTTTGTGAAGGAAAGGGAGGCAAATTGCATTCCTGCTTCCTCAAAATCCTTGTATGGCATGAAATACATTTACCTACAAAATCATTTATCTTTCTTAGCAAACAGGACCAGAAATACCTCTGTTTTATTGAATGAAATGTTCTATCTACAGGCTGAGACAAGTAATACACTATCTCATCCCTTGCTGTTCTATTTTGGTAGCCCTACCATTTTTTAATCTACTCTTCAAGTCCTTGTCTGACTCTTGCCCCCTAATTGTGTCTATCCCCGGTAATGTGGAACGTCCGGGCATCACTGATGAGTCATCGACATTTCTATAGGATGCAATGATCTGTGTAGATTGTAAATGCTGCACTATGTAGGAAGTGGTTCAGTTTTTGAAGGGCATAGTGTATTGCATAAGCCGCCTTCTCTATGGTTGACCATCTTGTTTGCCTGTCACTTAACTTATGCGACAATTAATAGACTTTTTTTTTTACCTCCTTCCTATCTTTTTTTATCAATTACCATCAATTGGGATAAACTTGCACCTATTGATTGATCAGAGGCATCAGATTTTCATCATACAATTTGTGAAAGCACGTGCAATACCCTGCCCTCATCAGCCGCCAACCAGGGGTGATAACACAGTTTCGGTAGCTCAAGGCAGTACTGCCACTCCTGGCACTACCAAGTCTGTAATCATTTGGTTCTGGATAAGCTAGTATCATCATGTCCGTGAGCTTCATTTTTAGACTACTGAAAGTGGCCTGGCAAGCATCATCTCATTGAAAATGTGCATACTTTCTTGTTAGATTAATCAGCAACTTTGCTGTATCAGAAAAATTTCTAATAAAGTAGTGATAATATGAGATCATTCCAATGAAGGCTCTCATCTAACATTGGTTGGATTCAAAACTGATTTTATAGCCTTAACTTTATCGAAATATGGCTGTATTCCCTCTTCACTAAATTTGAAGCCCAGGTATTGAGTCTCTTTTTAAAGAACTCGCATTTAGCTGGTTTCAACTTGAGATTATGCTTATGCAAACTACCCAAGACTGTGTCTAATACACTTTAAGTGGTCTTCCACAATATTTGAAAATATCAAAATATCTAGGTATGCCAGAGCAAGATCCTCCTGTCCCCGTAAAACAATTGACATCAACTCCTGGAAGATATCAGGAGCATTTGCAAGCTCAAATGGTACAACATTAAAATGAAACAAGCCTCTGTGGCAAGTAAATGCACTTTTCTCTTTGTCATCATCATGGAGTTTAACTTGGCAATAACTTGATTTTAAATCAAGCTTCAAAATGTTCCTTGCTCACCTGAGTAATGTCAGTATATCATCAATAACTGGAAGAGGTTGAGCATATTTCTTTGTAATTTTGTTGAGTGGCCTAAAGTCTACACAAAATCTCTTACTGCCATCTTTCTTCTCCGCTAAAACTACTGGAAAACCCCATGGACTATTGGATCTCTCAATTACGCCTGCCTGCATCATTTCATCAACTACTGAATCAACCATCTTTCTTTGTTTGGGTAGTGTGCAATACAGGTGCTTTATAGGCTCATGCATTCCAGTATTGCTATGCATCTCCACAGTATGAGTCCTGCCCAAGTTTTTGTCATCACTAACAAACAGATTCCTATTTCTTTCAGTAGCCTCTCAATTTCAGACTTGAATTCTTCCGGTACACATGCCTGTTTTAAATTGTCATTGAAATTTTTTATTCTTTTTTCTATCGGACTTAGAAATTTCAGTAATATTACCTGTCTTTTTGAATTGTTCACCCCTCGGTTAGTGCTATTCATTATTAGGAATGGAAACCTACAAAACTTAGCAATTTTTATTACTGCATTGGCTACAGATATACCACTGAAATTGCTAATGTATCCACTACTCTGCTGTTCAGTTTCATATTCCATGCCACTCCCATTTCTAAACTTAGTTCATCCTATACAAGTGTGCAGGTGCTGGGATTTTAATGTTATTTTCGTGCTAACCTAATAAGAGAGGAAATATGGACATCTTTGAATGCTATATATTCCTCTCCAATTCCCAAGGCCCCTGAATCAAAATGCATTCTCACCCCCTTTTGCATCAGTCAATCATGACCAAGTATGACATTTCTATTAAGATTCTTCACAACAAAAAAATCATGGGGTGGGAGACTGATTACTTATTTGAACCTGAAGGTGACAAAGGCCTTCAACATGTAATGGGGACTCATTAGCAGTTCATTGTTTGTCCATCTTTTTCAGTTCAAATCCCAGTTGAATTTTTTTTTAAAACCCTACAGCTTATGACCAATACCTCTGCCTCCATATCTACCTAGGCTCTATAGGTTCTACCTTCTATCCTAATAGACAGAATTTGGCACACCCATATTACCAACTTTTTGTATTAGTACCATCTTGTTCCGCTCATTGGCCATCTCACAAATGGACCTCTGCTGTTTCTTAGTGATCATCATTTACAGAATCTCTCCATATGGCCTTCTTCACCACAATTCCAACTCCTAATAATGCACTTGCTCCTTTTCTGCTTGTGAGTTTTATAGTTTGCCCATCATCACTTCCCTTTTTACTGTACTCCTTATACCTACACTTATTATTTTTGGATGTAGCAGGACTCATGGCTTCTAATGGTACCCACCTCCAAGAGTGGCAAATATCCATAGGCTCATCTTCATTTTACAAGCATGCATCAAGTCGAATTTTCCATTTAAATTCAGATAGGCAGTTTCTAACGTTTATGGCTTGTCCTTCATCACTGCCATCTTTATATCCTGTTCCCTTAGCCCTTTTATAAAACATCCAAATACTTGCTTTGCAACAACTTCATTCCTCCCATCAACCTCTATGTATGCACTCACTGCCAGATTTACTACCCTCTGCATGTAGTCCTGTATTCCTTCAGTTCTACCCTGCTTAATGTTTTCTCACTCAACTAAACAAGCATTGGGGTTAGAAACCACCTCATAATACTCTCTTAAAGAATTTTTAAACTCATTCCATGTAAGTTGTGAGTTATTGGAAATTAAGCTGTTGATATATTGTCTGATGATTCCTCTAGTTGTAAGGAGAGCTGCTTGAAATTTGTCTTCCTCTGCCACACGCACAACTCTGAAATATCTCTGCATATTCTTCAACCAAGTCCCATAGCCACCATCCTCCTTACATACTAATGGCTGTATGTGTTTTTTAATCTCACCTCTTTATGGGTTCGTCACTGAACAAACCACATTTTTCAATTCCATAGTCAGACTCTGAACGAAATCAGAAAAAGTATACTATTCCATTTTAAGGTTTTTTTGTTTTTGTTTTTAAACTAGCAACTCTTCTATAATATGTTCAAGAGCAGAATACATACAAGGTAATACCAAAAGTTACCAACCTTTCATAGATGTCCTCTGTGATACTACAGTAGTCTAGTGTTTTCATTGATGGTAACCAGCTTCATTATCAATCTTTTTTTTTTCAAAAAAAACACAGCAAGCCACTGGGCATCAAATTCTGTATATAGTATACTACCGCTGGATCTTGATAAACACTGAGGAACATGTATATATAAAGATATAATCTTATCTATTCTTCTATGGTGATGTTTGTGTGGAACAGAAGAGCTATCATAGAGAGTTTGCACACACAAAGAAGCTGTCAGGAGTCATAACAGCCAGCAAGAACTGATTTCAACCAAAATTCTAGACCTTATATAGTCTTAAAACTCCCACATGGCCATGCCTCTTCACCCATGCAATGCTTCTTCTCTAAAGGTCACAGCTTATACCCGTGCATTTTTTTTATGCCTGGGGTATCATGCCCACACATTTCTGCTTTTCCAGTAGTCACTTTGTTGATTTTATCTATGACTGAGTGTATCTGTCAACTACACCTCCTGGGTTCATTGCTGGTCAATGCAGGTGTCATAATGTCTATATTTAGTATTAATTTTCATGGTCTAGCTAGCAATAATTCATAATAGCTTCTTAGAACCAACTTTCTGAGTACAAGGAACATAAATCTAACAGATCATGAATATCAACATGTCATTGACATTATTTTTTCTTTCAAAATAAATTTAAATGCAAATCATTAAATAATGCTATCAAACAAATAACTTTTTAATACAGGGTTGTATTAAATAATTGTTTGCAAAATACAATATTGGTATTAAAAATAAATGTTGGTGATTCTGAAAATTGAACTGTTATAAAATAATCATGATTTGTGTAACATTATTCTAATTGTAAACTGAATTTTTGGTAGTTGAATCATTAAATATACAATTTAACTCTTTTACAAACAATCAACTATTTCATCATTTGCTAGTCCTCTACTTCATCAATCTCAGTTTTATGCTGGTCCTTGTCATGAATAACAACAATGAGTGTAACAACTGTTATTATTGTCTGGGTGATTGTTATAGGTAGTGGTTCACCTAAGTTCCCACTTACTGATTCTCTTTTGTTAAACATCAAAGCATGCTAAAAACAAGATATTTTTTATCAAGATATTCAATACAGCATTGACTCTAAAAGAACATGCTAAAACAATTCCTAAGTATGATATTAACAAAATTTTTATATACTTGTAAATTTTGCTACAAATCTGGATACCAAACAATTACTTGTAGTTTTAAAGATCTAGCTTTGTTTCATTCATATTAAGATCTAAATTTTCCTCAGTATTTAACTTAATTTTTATCCTTTCATTATAAGCAAATCTAACACATTTTGATAACTTCTGATATAAGATATGCACATTTTCTTATGGGATATCTTTAATATTTGTACATATTTTGATGCATGTGCAACACACACACATACACACATACCCTTATGTTTCTTATGCCAAATATAAATATCAAGAGTTCAAAATAATTATTTGAATCTAAGGTAAGCTTCATTTTAGATAAAGTTGATGGGATTACATCCCTTGCCTTCCAAATGGTACTTCTAATAGCTGTTAGTGACATGACCAAAGTTGCATATAAAACACTGTGACAAAGTAAAAATCTCTCTCTCTCTCTCGTCCTGCCATGTCAACAAAAATCATCCACAAGTGCGTGCATTTCCCAACAAGGGTAGTGGGGGTCTTGTCCCAACAAACCTCATGTGGTATTCAGATACTGCAAATATACAATTGTTATTCTAATTTTAAATTGTTTAATCCCGCTCTTGAAAAGTGTATTGACTCAGTGTTGTGATAAAAATCAACAATGATAAAATAATTGTACAGTTTTTTGGAGGGTCTTTTTTTTTTTTCTTCTTTTTTTTTATTTCACTGTTTGAAATAAACTATTTTATTTTATTAATGTAATGTTGTTAATATTTAGGTTTCTGTTTATAAGATTACATTTAAACAGTGATCACTGTTTTTAAAGACATTTTTAGATGTACTTTACATAAAATCAAATCTCTTTATTCATATCTGATGCCTACTAAAGCATTATGAGATTTTAATAAAATATCTTAATATGTTGCTAAAGTACAATTATAGGATTGTCAGTCAAATTAGCTCTTTAATTTTAAAATATTCAAAACAGTTCTGTTAGGGAATAGGTTGTTTAAAGAATTCTAGTTTCAATTTTGTTCACTCTCTGGTATTTATATAATCATTATTTCTGATTTCTCCCTCTACTATGTGTGTGTATGAGAGAGAGAGCTCTTATCAGTGGCAATGGATATGTAAACAGATCTAATAAACTAAAAATCTATATTAGTTATAGTAGTGTGGACAGAAACTTGCAGCAGTTACCTATAGATTTGTTTAAAGAAAAACTCTAAATTCAACATGCAGTTTATCACTCCTTAATCATTATACTTTCATCTTGTGCTGTTACTAGTTCTTTCTTCTGTGCCTTCACTGCTTATCTATTAGTAAGCTTTCTTTTTTTATGTTATAATTTACCTGAGATTTTTCAGTTTGTTTTCATTTGTGTTCTCATATCAAAATTTTATCTAAAAGAAAAAAAGTTGATAAAAGTTATAAAAAGTTACTAATTCATTCTTGCAGGATTGTTCCCTTTTCTGATAATGCACATGAACCACTATATTCATCCTACAGCTACAAGGTTGGCTTTAACATTAAAAATCCACAAAAGTTAATATGCCATTAAACCAAAAAAACAAACCAAACCTTCTGATCTGGTTTATTACTAATTTGCTTATTTTCAGTTAAAAAAAAATGTTTTCCTGAATGAATTGGACTGTTGATTTTACTCCCACTAATCAGTTCTTACTGTAACATGAGAAAACAAAAAGAAAAAAGGTATACATGCTAATTTCAGCATCATGTGCTACTCTTTTATTAATTAAAAAATGCCATAGTGATTAGATGTTTAATGAAAGTTCCAAGTTTAAAGTATTTGATTGAAGACTAATCTTGAGATCAATTAGCAATAACTCTTACACTAATGTTAAAAATCTTAATGGAAGGATAATTGAACTCAACTTGAAAAGATGCTATTTTTCACCAATTACACTATCCCTTCTTTTCTCTTTATTTATCTATTGTTTTCTTTTTCTCTGTTAATGTTTTCATTTCCCTTCTCTCTTCTTCTTCACTTCATTCCCTACCTTTCTCTTTCACTCTCTTTAATAGTTTTTTCTTTTTTCATCTTTCTCTACTTTTTGTATTTCAGGAACCTCCTTTAATCTCTTCTTTTTACTGTCTTTACTATATATGTTTTCTGTCTCACTTCTTTCTTCTACTACTCCTTTTCTTTTGTTTGCCAAAGTTTGAAAATATTTTTAATTCAAATGAAAATGATATGAGCAATTTGCCAGATGTATAACTGAGATAAACCTTTTGCAGAGTTACTGCTCAGCTTCAATCACTTATTAGGTTTGTCATCCTAGAACTAACCAACATTTGTACTTAAGAATAAAAAATTTTCTCTAATTTTTTTCCTTGTTTCTTTGCAGATCCTAATTATATGTTCTAAATTTCTATCAAAGCATTTATAACTAGAATAGACATAAATTGTTGGATATGAATGAAATATAGAAACTTGAGAAATCTAATTATTTATTCTTTATTTGGTCAAGTAAATTTTTTTTGTACCTACAATTTGTGAAATTTTTATTCTTAATATTCAGATATTCAATGTAGTTTCAAATGCCAAGTAATTTAGCAATTTTCATATTTAAGGACTTGATTAAGCTTTATTATTCAACATTTAATTACTGTATAATAAACATTTTAGATCATAAGCATTTATGAAACTTGCATCATAGTAAATTTTATTTATATGTTCAAGAGAAAATAGATGATTCTGCATGGGATCATAGTTGAGTTAATTAGGTATACAATTTCCATTTGCCTAATTAAAGTACATTTTATTTTGACTTATTGATATCTCTGATAAGTTAAACACTTGTTAGGGCTGTACAATACTCTTCCTGTCACAAACATTGGTTTAGTACCAGTCTGTGATGGAAATATCTCCAGGTGGTCAGTATCATTCCCTGGTTTGTATCTGTTATGCTCTGAAACCTCCTTCTTTGTTCATCTGGGAACAAAATGAAAAGAAGCTTATGTTAAAAAATTTTGATAACCCTATCTCCTCCTCTCACATTTTGAAGTTGCAATTTTAGTAGTGGATTGGTCTTCATTCTTCTAGATGTAATAGATGTGAAATTGGGATCAGATTTTGTTAGTCTATTGAGTGCTCTGTTTTTTACCTAATGGCTTTTAAGTATTCTATATTAAGTTCTTGGGAATATGATGAACAAGATGATGATAAGTCTACTGGTATCTGTAAACTTGTTCCTTTTGATAAGTCAAGGGTAAGGTACTACTTTGTTAAATATTTTAGTTATTTTTAACATCATGTTTATTTTTAATAATTAAAATTTACATATGCTGATACATAAATCAACTTTTTTCTTTTCTCCATTAAATTTTTCCACATTACCATTTCATTTTACATTATTTATTCAAGTATCTTTTTACATGTATTTTTGCTTCCTAATATTTGTAACATTTAAGGAATTATTAGATTTACCTTAAAAAGATTATTCAGTCATAAATATTTTCTTACATATCCTTTTGTTGCTTATATTTTGAGTTTTATTTATATTTCTTGTATTTCTCATTTTTTCCCTTTCTACTTTACTATTTTATCTTGAATTTTGTGTATATTTTAATTTTCAAATTTTTCTCAGTTTTTTACTTATAATTATGGACTACAACCCTTAACAAATCATTATTCATTGTGCACATGGTTATTTATCATGTAAATTGTGTATCTGTGTGTGTAATCTCTTGAAAATGACCTATATCAATATGATAGTAATATTGCTTAATATTGCTTCAAAAACAGTTTACATTTGAAAACTATTCATTTGCAAGGAATGTATGTTTTAGAAAAATATCTAACCTAAATAGTTATTTTAAAACTATAAAAATGTTTGGAAAACAATCCTAAAATTCACCATTTTAAGAATAAATGAACAATAAAGTTCACATATCTCATTTTAATTCACATTAACACAAACAATTCCATGAGATACATGTAATGTATATTTTTTCAAAGAGATTGAATATTTTATCAAATTTTTTAAAACCGATTCAATTATATTAAAATAGTAATATTTTACTTTTTGGCACTTGTAGAAATGCTCCGACTATTTGAATATGTTGACAGATAAATTCATATAAAATTTAGATAAAATTAGTTTTTACATTAAGTGGTATTAATATTTTAAAAGAATGTTTTTTCTTGAATAGAAAAATGTTATTCAAATTTTTCTTTATATCGGCACATAATCTATATTTTCTTTATATCAGCATAAGCTATGACTAGAATAAGCATCCGTAGGATTTAAACCTAATATCAAATTATCAATAACTTTGATTTTAACAGTTCTGTTTAATTACATAATAATTATATTACAAAACAGATTAGGATTATAACTCAAATATTGGAAGCTTAGAGTTCATTTTACCTCCATATTTTAAGCATTATGAGATAAATAACTAGCATAATATTATATTTTTCCACTTTGTTCTTTACTTACAATTAGATGTAAATATTATATTTTTTCAACTTTGTTCTTTACTTTCAACTAGATGTAAATATTATATTTTTCCACTTTGTTCTTTACTTTCAACTAGATGTAAATTTCATATGTTTAAAAGTTTTATGCATATATTCATACATACTGTATTTTATATATGTGAATAATAGGTATTCGCTTTTACTAAAGACTCAAATAACAATGATTAACATATATATATTGTCACTGATTAACTTGATTTTTCAATCAATGTTTTAATTATCATAATTAGTAACAACTACAATCATCTTCATATAGGCATGAATAACAAAATAAAATAATTTTTCTGCATTTTTTTCTTTTAGCTTCCTGAATAAATGTTAAGATTGGGAAAACGGGAGTGGGGGGAACAACTATTAGAATTGTTTGAAATTTCAATAATGAAAATTGTTTGCTGACATGAAAGTTACCAACTATTATAAATTTCTTAAAGTTATAATTCCTGCATAAATATATTGGTGTCAACAGCTGTTAAAAATAGTATTAGCTATAGATTCATTCTTAATTTTTTTTAAGCTTTTAAAGTATTATCAAAACTGTTACTGTTCTTGTTTCTAGAATCAGTTCTTGTATGACAATTTATTCTTTCAAGTTAAAAATAGTAGTATCTGTTAGGGTTCCTTTAATAGCTCAAATAAAAAGATTATTAGTATTGGATAGGAATATGTAAAACCATATTGCTATGTGCAAACAAATGATTATTATTGAAAATTGAATTATTAATGTAAGAAAAGAATACTTGAAACCATTTAACTTATACACATTATATTAAGAATAATTACTTGAAATTACATTGCCCAGTCGGCTGGGGCTGTAGAATACACCGACTGCTTCTCTGCAGAGGGGTAAGACCCCCCCCACGAGTGTCCTGGATATGACACTAAACAATCTGATGGTGAGGTTCCAGCAATGCTAGAGCTTTGGGGAATGCGGAGTACCCCTTCATTGCCATCGCTCCCAGGTCCACTCTGGCCCGGAGTGGTAGCACCTGATAAGGGTCCTATCTATGGGTTAAATAGAACTACGTGCTTCTTTCACTATACTGATTTTTGCATTTAAACTGCGTATTTATGCTAAACTGAATTGTTTAAAATAGAACTGTTTTGACATGGGAACTGCGTACTAGTGCTGAACTGAATTGCTCGAAATAGAACTGTTTTTGACGTCTAAACTGTGTACTTATGCTGAACTGAATTATCTGAAATAAAACTGTCAGACATTTAAATCTGTGTATTACCCAGTCGACTGGGGCTGTAGAATACACTGACTGCATCTCTGCAGAGGGGTAAGACCCCCCTTAACGAGTGTCCCAAATATGACACTAAACAATCTGATGGTGAGGTACCAGCAGTGCTGGAGCTTTGGGGAATGTGGAGTACCCCTTCATTACCATTGCTCCCAGGTCCACTCTGGCCCGGTGTGGTAGCACCTGATAGGGCCCTATCTATGGGTTAAATAGAACTAACAGCATACTTATGCTAAACTGAATTGAATAAACTGAATAGCTTGAAATAGAAACGTTTTTGACAAGTAAACCGTACTTACACTTAAACTGCGTGCTTATGCTTAACTGAATTATTTCAAATAGAACTGTTTTTCAACATTAAAACTGTATTTACACTTAACTGAATTATTACATATAACTGTTTGAATAGTTTGAAATGGAAATGTTTTTGACAATTAAACTGTACTTATACTAAACTGAACTGTTTTCATTAGAACAGATTATTTACATAAAAAATGGATTTGGCATTAAATAACCTACAAAGGTTGATATGCCATAAAACCAAACAAACCAAACCATTGAAATTACAACAACTGTTTACAAAAAATTATTAGTTTCTTAAAACCATATAATTGCTTGCAAATTATTGATACTAGATAGGAATACTTGAAACCACATGATTGTATGCAAACAAGTGATTATTATTGAACAGGAATAGTTACTTTAAACGATATTATCGTGTATAAATTATTTGTATTAGATAGGAATAATTGATATTGTGTGTGTGCAAACAAATAATTATAGAAAATTTTTAAAGTGAAATGAAATAGTAAGCATGTACACCAGAACATGAGAGGAAGAAGTTTGGAGTGAGTGTGCACATGGAGTTACTTCAGCATCAACATGAAAAACAACTGGAGAGTGTCAGGCAAAAACTGTGTAATTGTATTTAGTGAAATTTAACTACAATTATTCTTTAACACAACCCATTTCGACATAAGAATGGCAAACACACTTTGATCTTCAGCTGATCCCCTATTGGAGCAGTGATAGATTTACCAATTGTAAAGTGGTTGGAAGACTTGGAATTGACCTGTGAACTATGTGAAATAGACAAGGTGGAATGGGTACTGCTACTGCAACTGAAAGGCGTGGCTCAAGAGACATATTAGCAGCTATCAAATGACCAACAGGGTGATTAAACACACATTCAAGCACATGGAAAAGATTCATTCATGGCTTTAAGCTAATTTACTACATGCCATCTTCGGCCAGAGGAAATTGACCCACTGCTAGTGTGCTGGGCCAAGGGGCATTTGAATGTGAAGAACAATTGGGAAAGAGTGGGAATGGATATGACACATTATAAGGGTATTCATTTCTTGATGTTAATTAACTGTGGGCTGTTGCAATACGCAATCTCATGACATCAACAGAACTCTGCCAGTATTATGTGCGAGTTGGAATCTGTGTTTTGAAAACAAGGTCCCACTTTGGAGATTTCAACAGACCCTGATATAGCAATTTACAAACATTTGAGATGACCAACTACACTATCAATGTGTGTACTTGCCTGCTGGGAATGGAAGAGCAAAGCCATCATAGCAGAAAAACCATTGCAGCAAGGAAACAATGCTCCACCCTCTATGTCATGTACTGATACAACCTGACACCTAAGGACAGTATTTCCTGCTCTACCACACCAGCCAACATAATTAATAATTATTTGATGTGTATACGTGGTATAGATTCCATACCCCCACCTGCACAGATCCAACACCCTCACATGATATTCACTATCGGAGATAGGGTTTGGATCAATACTCTGGGTGAAAGATGCACTACTAGATTCAAGTTAGGACAAGTGACCAATGTACACAGCACACAGTCAGTTGGGTCAATGGGATTCCATGTCATATAAAAGATCTGTGACCTTTCATGGGTGTCAAGCACTCACTCCAGTTATGAGAGTAGCAGTGACCAGTCATCACCCAGTGAAGAGATAATCTGGCTGAGTCCACCACCACTAGAGAGAAATGCTGAAAGCTGTACAGATAACAATGACAATGAGGAGGTTCATAGCAGTTGTTCTAGAGACATTTCATCCACAGATGAGCACAAAGTTTTATCCATACCATTCTGAACAAATAAACATCCACCATGCAGGATTTATGATCTTGAGATGGGGGCAGGAGGCCTATAGTGAAATAGTAAGCACATGCACCAGAACATGAGGGGAAGAAGTTGGGAGCGAGTGTGCACACAGAATTATTTCAGTGTTGTATTTGTTAACATGAGAAATCGAGTGTTGCCCTGCTGAAAGAAAAACAACTGGTCGGTGTCTTGTAAAAACTGAGTTGTGGTGTTTAGTGAAATTTAACAACAATTCTTTTTTGACACAAAAAGTATGAAGGAACATTGAAAATATAGTAGTGATTACAATCAAAAATTTATAAAGGAATCAAATTTAAGCATTAAATAACTAATAAGGAGTTGATATGCTGTTAAATAAACTAAACCAAAATTATGAAAAATTTTTCACCTGCTTTACAGGTCAAAAGTTAATGCTTAATCTCAAACTTGATAATATCGGTAATTTATGTATTTATTTGAATGCAAGCAAATCCACTGGCACTTTCAGGAATCTTCAGGAAATTGTTAATTGAATTTTTTTTTTTTACTGTTATTTACTATTTTATTATGTTTTGTAATCTTAAGTGTTTTCCAATGGCCCAGGAGACCTGTGTTTAATCCCGGGTCGAGTCATACCAAAGACTCAAAAAATAGCACTTGATGCCTCCTTGCTTAACGCTCAGTATTATAAGGTATGGATCAAGGATAAAGTGGGGCAATCCAGGGAAAGGAGTAGCACCCTCCCTTACACCTTGGAAAAGGGATCCTTCAGGTCACCCTCGACTAAGGATTAAGCTATATTTATTTGTTAAGAAAGATGTTGAATTCTTTTTTGACCAAAACAGCTCTTTTTATTTTTTTTAAATTTCATTCCACTGCTATTGAATTGGTAATTCTGTTGAAATCTGGAAGTATAAACAATAAAAAAAAGATTAAATTGTTATTAGATTATTATAAAAAGACTTATTATTATTAACATTTATAAAAGAATGAAAATTGAAAAGATATTAAGTATAATACAAATGCTAGCAGATTGATATACCTGAAATGGCTTTAATACTGCGGCAAATTTCATACAAATATCAAAATAATTATCTGGTAGTCATTTGCATAATAAAAACATTAGCAAAAAATAAGTATGCAATATAAGTATATTAATTTTTTATCCTCAAAAACTATAAATTATTTTTCATATGGACAAATCACCTATTTTATTTAATAACACACTACTGCAAGTGTTTTCAAACTGTATATACAAAAAGTACCACATATGATTTCAAAGTAAGAGGTATTTTACTCAATATAAACAAACTGCTGTTTTAGATTTGCATTAATGTTGAAGGCTAAGTTTATCATTGCATACATAATCTAATTTTAAAGCTTTGGTCCTTTATCAGAAAATCTTTTTGTAATATCAATTTGAACTTTGCACTTATGCTAAAATTTGCTTAAACTTGATAAGTTAATACAGATTCTAAGATAGCTATATATTCTAAATGGCTAAATTCTTATATGTACCTAATAATAGTATAATTTAATAATTTTTAAAATTTTCTTATTTTATAGTTACTTGAGGATGAGCAAAAAGACAAGAAAAAGTCCCGACCAAGACCATCATCAATGATTCAGCTAAATGCTGTAAGTATTTGTTTTTCTTCAAAATATACCCTCATCTATACTGCTTTCATTCTAGAATTATATACATTTTATAATTGTTTTAAAGATGATTTTCTAATCTAACCAGCTAAAGAGAGATTTGGCTTATCAGTAGAGATATATTCTCTTTATCTGAAATGTTATGATTTTTTTTCTTGGGTAGATATCTTGGAGCATGCAAATATTGAAATATGTCATCTAATTTTCTAGCTTTGATCTTTTTTTTCATTTGATATTTTTATAAAATGAGTAGGAATAATAAAAAATCTAGTATAAAAATTAGAATATTCCAGAATCTTAAATAGGAATGCCTATAATAATTGTGTGATATTTTTCTGTATGTTTCTTTGCTTCTCTCTAACTTGTGCTAAAGCAAACAGATATATAAAATTAGGTGGGACTCTGCTTTGATTTGGTTATCTGACCTGATGGTAAGCAAGCAACAAATCTCTTACACTAGTGTTTTACTGCTTAAAAAAGAGGATGAAATTAAACTTTATTTAATTCTATTGTATTGTATTAATCTAGAGGGCTATCTAAATTAATACAATACAATAAAATAATTGGTGCAATGCTTCAAGCAAATTACAAAATACTTTTAAACTCTATTTCATTTAATCTAACTGTGGTCATGCTAAAATACTTACCTGTTGCCACTGCTAAGGAACTATCTCTCAGTACTTTTGAAGTTTTTACTCTTCCCTTGAAAACTTTTTCCTTTATAGTTGATGAAAACTGTTCTTTGATTATTCTTTTCATTTGGGATAAGTCTTTGTTTTTGCTTTAAATTTTGTAATTAGTCACATTCTTTTTTTAAAATACTTATGCTTGAAACTCATTTAAAACAATAAAATTTTAATTAAAAATGTTCTTTGAATTTTATTGCATTCTAACAAAAGTGTTGCCAATTTAAAGTTTAAAATCAGTCATCACATTGAATATTTTTTAAACTAATAATTTCTTTAACTATTATTATAATTAGTAAATGTACTCATTAAAAATACCAAGATTATAATTTGAAAATTTACTTTTGTTCCGGTATTTGTTATGACAATAAATCAATTTCAAGGTTGTGTGATAAGGTTGTTATAGACATTCCAGAGCTTTTATATGCCCATGGATATTAGTATATTTCACTCTGCTGGACAAATATTGAAAAAAAATTTGATATTGAAATATATTAAACCAATGCATATGCAAAAATCTAAGAATCAAAGAACTACAGTAAATGTATGATTTTTATATAAAAAAATCATCTCATAGAAATTTTAATATAACTGAATTTATTCACATGTATTCACAGCTTTACAATATAAATGTTATCCATGTAAACATGTCTAGTCATCCCTACTCATAAATGAAGTAGTTAAACAGTACCAAAAAAGACCAAATACATGATATTTAAGTTTGTGTTACCATTTCTAAAAATGCAAATATATCATTACATTTCTTGTATTTTATTGAAAAGAATTGACAGTATTCACCATTTCTGAGTAATTTAATTTTTTTCATCAATACATATTATCAGTAGTGATGTACCAGGATTCATATCTGATCTGATATCTAACCCTGGATTATGAAGAAGTAAAAAATGGATATCTGGTTTGGCTAGTATTCCAGATATTTGAAAATAAACAAAATCATGGAGAAATTTTACATCCATCTATACACCATCATTCAGCTCAAGCAAAAATCAGCTCCAGTTCTCTAATTCAAATTGTCAAAGTTTCAACAATATGTTTTTTTTAAATAAGGAAATTGTATTTTATAAAAATATTATCAATGTTTGTGTGTTTCATATAAAAACACCTTTCTTTTTTCAGTTTCTTCTGAAGAGTGAAATAAACATTAGAAGTGCATTGCTGTAAAGATCCTTGATGGTTATTTCAAAGAATCCATCACTTCTATAACCTTAGCATGCTTCTGACTACTACTAATAATAATGATAATAAACAGAAAAAAATAAATCAAGCACTGACCCAAATTAAATGAACTAATTTATGCAGGAGCGAAATTAGTTTGTGAGAAAATTGGGATTCCCTTAAAGAGCACTAACAAAAAATCAAAACCTGGATGAGAAATTTAACATAAATGATAAAACAAAGGAAAAACGTTGAAACGTTGGGAGAAAAAGGAAAAGGAACAATACAACTTGAGGAAATAAGTCAAAAAGTACTGGTGAAAGAAGAACCAATCATATCAAAGCAAGAATAGATGACTCAACAAAACAGCAAATGTGGTAATAGAAACGAAACGATCAATCACATAAGCAAATGCAGCAAATTAGCACAGAAAGAGTATAATACTAGACACGGCTGGGTGGGTGAGGTGATCCACTGGGAGATGTGCAAGAAATTGAAATTTGACCATACAAACATGGTATATGCACAACCCAGCATGTCCTGGAGAATGAGATGCACAAACTCCTGTGGGATTTTGACATACAAATGGATAACCTAATCTCAGCCAGACCTTATAATAATCAACAAAAAAAGAGAATTTGCAAAATTGTGGTCTTTGCTGTCCCTGCTGACCACAAAGTAAAATTGAAAGAAAGTGAAAAGGATAAGTACCTCGACCTTGCTAGGGAATTGAAAAAACTGTGAAACATGAAAGTGATGTTTATACCAATTGTAATTAGTGCTCTTGGTATAGCTACCAAAGGATTATTAAAGGAACTAGAGGACTTTGAAATAAGAGGATGAATGGAGACCATCCAAACTAGTACATTACTGAGATCGGCCAGAATACTGAGAAGAGTCATGGTGATTTAGGAGACTTGCTGTCACTCAAACTTCAGTGAAAGACCATCAGCTAACGCTGATGTGAAAAACTCTCTAGGAGATTATTATTATTATTATTATTAATTATAATAAAATAGCCTGTGGGCCACATGTGAACTGCCAAAGCTTTCAAAATAATAAATCTTTAGTGCCTTATAAAATCAACTGATTTTGAGCAAAAAATTCAATTTTAAGGAAGCATGATTAATTAACTATTGATGCACTGAATTAATAAATCAATTATTATTATTAATAATAATAAAGCTCTCAGGGACTGTAGCCAGAGCTCTGGCAGTTTACATGTGGCCCACAGGCTGTATATTGTGCGAGCCAGAATAGATCTTTAGCGGTCAGTGAAAAGGTTAATTGTTTAGCGCTATATTTTTTAAGGCAACAAATGAATTACGAAACTATTCTTTAACAACACACAACAGCGAAAGTTCTTTATTTGCAGCTTTGAATATTTGGTTTGTTCTTGGTGCTGCAAGACTCGTGGTGTTTAGGCTTGTTGGTTTTGGAGACGCGATAGCTTAGCGGGATGTTGAGATGGCAGCATGTCGTTGGACGTGTGAGAGAAGTATTGAAGGTCACCGTGTAGTTTTGTGTGTCGAGAGCGAAGTGGCGCTCGGATCGACATAGTAAATTTTTGTGGTGACAATAAGTGGTGCTTGTGGAAGGCATGCTGAATGTTTCTAATTTATGTTCAACTGGGATTCCTCGTAAAGAATCCATAAATTAGATGGTTCTCTCGTTGAGTGTCCATGTTGCTGCTACTAGTGTTAAAGCCACAGTGAGATGTCCACACTGGGTGGCTTGTTTAGCTAAAAAGCATCGCTAAGCAGGGACGACCAGAGACACGACTGTTCTGGTCGCCGTCTCAAGCTGAAGAGAGAGTGTTTGGCCGCTCACCCGTTTTGCTAGCCGGAAATGAAGGTCCGGGCTGAATAGGATATGTCATCCTGATTGGGTGAAATTCAGTGTTGAATTAAATTGCGCGCCAAAACAAAATACGAGATTTTCCTCTTCTCTACAGATCTTTTATTCAAGATTTTTATATAAAAGATTGATAATATTATTATAAATATGTGATACCTGTATCTGGCTGAATATCCTGCAATATCTAATATCCATTCAGTTATCAAAATCTATATCCAGTATATTACTAATTATGAAATGGAAATAAATTTGCCATATTTTGAAAAAGGAACTTACATGTTCAGCAAGACATTATTTTAATGCTATGCTTATAGCTTGTCTTAGTGAATCTGTAGACTTAATTTTTCAATGTGTTACATTGCTCTAGTTTTCATAATCTCTATTGTAAAAAAGCTAATATTAAATAAACCTTTAGTTTTAAGCTACATATTTTAAAAACATTGATTAGTTATTTCATATTTAGCTAATCAGAATTTGTTTTTAGAAAAATTCTGTGTTCAGTTTGATACAAATATAGATCTATTCTAATACACAATAATTTTATGTTAATTAACCAATTACATACAGTTACTTAGAGATCATATCAGACTATGTGTATTATAACTGAAAAAATATCATTAACATCTATCATTGAATAATTAGAAAAAAAAACAATAGAAAATGTATCATAGTTAATTGTAAGATTGTACATATAAATTTTTATAACTAAGAACACTAAAACTCACAGCAATAGACTGAATAAGACGCCAATAAAAATAAGAGACAGGATTTGTTATATTATGGTGTTTTTTATTCAGTATGTGAAAATTGGGTTTATGGCTAACAAAGATATAATATGTATAAGAATCTTATTGCTTAATAGCTCAATGCAATGTTGTTAAAACCAGAAGATTAATGCAAATAAATGTTAAGAACTTATTGCTCAAATTGTTCTTAAACTTAATTTCTCTCATTTTATGCAGCCTTCCCAAAAACATGAAGCAAAAGAATCAGAGATAAGTCAACCATTAAAAGAAGTTGCTAAGGAGACCAAGAAGACATCTCATGCTGATGACTTGCTTAACCTAAGTGAGTTTTTCACTTTGATACTGTATTTCTATTCAAGTTTTTAATAAATGTATTATATCATATTCTAACTAAAACCATACATTTTAATAATTCTGTTTACAATTGTGATACTACTGCATAAAAAAGGTTTAATAGGTTTAAAAAGTAATTACCGACCAGTTTCTCTAACATGTAATTTGTGTAAGGTTTTTCAAAAATTGATTAGAAATTAAATTTTATAGGGGAATATATAAATTGTAATCAACATGGTTTTTCCAATTGTAAATTAATATTATCTAATGTTTTGGGAAGTATTGTAAATGAATGTTTGATCAAAAGGGATAATGCAGATTATTATAAACTTGGAATTTAGCAAGGCATTTGATACAGTATCTCATTATCATTTACTAGTGAAAATGAGAAACTTGGGCATTTTTTCAAAATTAATAAATATGAGAAGATACTTTTTGACGTGTAGAATTATGAAAGTAAAAATTGGTAACAATTATTCTAAAATACAGAATAGAGCCTCCAGTTTTTGATATTCATCAATGATTTACCTAATGATATAAAATTCAAAATAGGACTATTTGCTGATGTTAAACTGCTTGTTAGACCATTATTAAAAGAAACAGCACAGCTGAATCTGAATAAATTGCCACATAAGGAGGATATTTGGAAATTGAAATTTAACAGAGAAAAATGTTAAGTACTACATATTGGATCCCAAAACATTAAAGTTGAATATGAATTAAGCAACAGGGAAATCAAAAAATAGATAAAGAATGCTATCTAGAGGTTAGCTTTGATTTAAAGCTGACAAACACATTTTGTCTATTATATCGAGGGCAAATGGAGTACTTCGCTGGATGGTTAGAAATTCTATTTCAATGGAGGAAAGCGTTCTTTTAAAAATATATAAGACCCTAATAAGACCTCTTTCAATGTTGTACTCAGTATCTAGATTGTGAAAATTGGAGTGTAATATTGAGATGGTGGGCATACAATGAAGAGTTACATAATAAAAAGAATAAAAGATTACAGTTATAGGGAGAGATTAGAGAAATTATGATTATTGGCCTAGCAGTTACTGTTCACCAAAGGCCCAGGAGGCCAGGGTTCAATACCAAAAACTCAAAAAATGGTACTTGATGCCTCCTTGCTTTACACTCAGCATTATAAAGGATGGATCAAGGGTAAAGTAGAGCAATCCAGGGAAAGGAGTTGTGCCCTTCCCTACACCTCAGTGTAGTAGCTATTGAAAAGGAAGTCTTTGGGTTACCCTCAACTAAGGTTGCCAACTTACTTGACTTGAAAAAAAACAAGAAGTGATCTAATTGAAACTTTCAAAATAATTAATAGAATTTCTATTTATGCTAGACATTTTTTAGATATTTCTATTTGAAAGTTTACTGTTAAGGCAGATTGCAAAAACTAAGTCTATAAACAAATAGTATTTTTTTTTTTTTGTTCCAATAGAGTAATATATTTTTGGAATAAATCAGATCAAACACAGCAATAGGGTAAAAAAAAAGTTTTAGATTGAATTACATCTCAAAAATAACAGTCAGAAAAAGAATTTAAGAGGGCATTTTTTGGAATTATCAGATGAATTACTTTACAGAATTTGATCTGTAAATAGTTATCATATTAAAAGTGTATATGTTCTGTATAAAGATGTTTGTTTCTTAGGTTGACGTGAGAACATAGTAAAAAGGGAGGAGATGCTGAAGGAGGCATAACAAATAGATAATAAAAACATTAAATTTTGATTTTCCTTTGTTTTATTTTTAATTGATTTAAAAAGATCAAAAAATATAGATTTGCAAGGATAGATTGATAGTTATTAGTTAAATTCAAATATGAAATTCTCAATGCATTATATTCAATTTATTAAATATTTATCAAATTAAAAAAATGTAATATCTCTGTAAAACAAATGCTTTTTTCATCATAAGGCTATGGACTTATTGACTTACTTATGTAAGTCACCAGCTGGTGCTATTAAAGTTTACTCTTTTTTGTTCCAGTTAATGAGGTGCTTGCTATGCTTTACAAAGCTGTTTAAAAAAAAAAAAAAACCTTCATGTGGAGGCACTTAGTTCCTAATTTCTTTACAGTGGCCTAAAATTATTTTCACCTCAAAATTTTTGAAAAAATGTTAGCCCTTTCATACCCCACTGATGAACTGTATTAGTTGATATGAACAAAAATGTGCACTTTTAAAAGCTTCTTTTTTTTTTTCATAATTCACAAAAACTCAGTTGTTAAATTTTATTAAAATTCTCTGTACATAAGTAATAAAATAATTTCTTTTAAAAGAAGTTTCCACTTGAAATTTTTGAGGCAACATATTTTTGTGTCAATAATTCCTCTTTTATTAATTTAATTTTTCAGTTAATAAAATAGTAACAATTTTTACATTATTTTTTTTTTTAATTAATTCATTAAAAAAATTTAAAATATCTCATTTTTTAAAAACAAATTGTCTCATTTGTAAAAGAAAACTTATTTTTAGGGAATTTAATAACATCAAAAATAAAGTAAATATTGCTCTTCTTCACTAATTTGCTTATATTTTTAAGTCTGGTTGATAAAAAAAAAGAAAACATTCATATTGATTTTTTTTTTTTAATTTAATTTTTTTTTAAGAGGTATTTTTCAAATTGACAACTCTGGTTTAATTCTTTCACGGTTAGTAAAAGACTGATATTTTGTTATTCAAATGTAACAATGCTGAATATATATATATAACTGAAATGATGCAAAATTGTTTAAATTATGTTTTAGGATTTTTTTAAAATTGCTTCTAGCAAGAAAAAACTTAAGGACAATATTTCTTCATTTGAAATTTTTTTAAAATGTAAGCTGTCAAAAAGAAAAAGGACTACCTGTTTCTGTTCATATCTTTGCATTAGAATTTTGGTATGTTCTTCGCAACACACTAATGTTTTTAATTTAGTTTTATCAAGTATGGTGAAGTTACAGTGTAATTTTTAATTTATCTATTTTTGTTATTGCTTATTTTGTTTAACTTAAAAACATCATGCTGCATTAATCCATATGACTAAATATGAATTTCTACGCATGTTTCCACACCCATCAAAATAGCCTACATCATGTTAATCCATTAATATTGATAATCAGTTTGCAAAGTGTATTATATGTACTAATCAGTCATGGGATATTTAATTTGCCTACCCATTTCTAATGAGTGTCCTGGATATGACAAACAATCTGATGGTGAACCTCTAGTAATGCTGGAGCTATGTGGAATGCGGAGTACTCTTTCATTGCCATTGTTCCCAGGTCTACTCTGGGCTGGAGTGGTAGCACCTGATAGAGTCCTATCTATGAGTCAAATAGAACTGTTTGACATTTAATCTATGAAAACAAATGACTTGCTTGAAATAGAACTATTTGATCATTTAACTGTGTGTAAACAAATGACTGATGTTTAATTGAATTGTTAGTGATACATTACTATTTGGAACCATTTAACTTTGGCTTATGCTAAATTGAATTGTTATAAATAGAACTGTTTGATCATTTTACTGTGTGTATCTATAAAATGCATTTACAAATCATATATTTAATATATTTGTAAAAACAGGATTTGGCATCAAATAACCAAAAATGGTTGATATCGCATAAAACCAAACCAAATTTAATTTGCATTATGATTTTGAAAAGCAGATTTTAATAAGTTGCTGTCCTATATTGTTTATTTGAAATTTTATAGTTTTATTCTCATACATATATATATATATATAATGTCATCCACAGACAGACTGTTTCATTGTATCACAACTCTTCAGTGTGGCTTAAATTCCATTCTCACTTACATTTTAGCAGTTTTTGGAATTTTTTTTTTTTTAATCATTACATTATCAAAACAATTTTTGAACATTTTCATTAGATCCACTTTTGAGTAGAATAAAATAAAATAAAATGAATAAAAATTAGATTTTCAATAAAGTTCTATATATTTTGTTAGTTAATTTATAGGTTTTTTTTAACATTCACCATGTCTTTATCTTAAAAAAAGTGAAAAATTAAAAAAATTATTTCAATTTTATAAGTTTTAAAAAGGTGCAGTTTGCAGTGTATGTTGATGTTCATTTAAAAAATTAAAAACAAATTGTTTTGTAATGACTGCAATAAAAAAAAAAAAAATCAGAAACATACCCAGCAGTATTTTATACAAAATGAAGTTTTAAACCAAAAAAATCATTGTTTTTAGTTTTAACAGGGATATTAAAATTTAACAAAATAAAAATAACTTTTCTAAAAAAAAATTTTGCATAATATCTGAATCTCTATGGTTTATCATTTTGATAATCTAAAGTTGTTTTGTAATTTTAAAAAATATTTTGATATAAAGGTGCTTAGTCTGACTCTTCAATAATAATTGGGTTGTCATTTTGAAATGTAATTGTTAAATTCAATCTTTAATATAAATACTTTTGTTTTGATTAAGATTAATTACAGATGGAGAATTTAAACTTCATTACCATAGATAGAAAAATATTTGTAAGTTTCACAGTGAAGTGCAGATACTACCACTAGTATAAATATAGATAAAAGCTTTTACATACATAAATGTTTCTTTGGATGAAAAAAAACTCTTATGTATAAGTTTATATACTTAAATTTGAATAGTTTTCAATTCGTAATGCAATCATAGATGGATCATGTAGGAACAATTACAATGAATGCTTTTTGAAGAACCTCAAAAAATTATACTCGCCTCTCCAAGAATTAATTGTAATGTGACTGATTAAACCTTAGAAAATACAGATATTTATGGCATAGAAGTTAGTGTATCAAAGAAAAAGATCTTGATTTATTCTATTGTATAAAGAATATAATAGAATTTATAAAGAATATTTTTCTTTAATTTGCCCTGTGGGCTGGGGATGTTGAATACACTGACTACATCTCTGTAGGATGGGGGGGGTGAGTGTCCTAGATATGACACTAAACATGCTGATGGGGGATGCGTAGTACTCCTTCATTGCCATCGCTTCCAGATATAGGGTCCTATCTATGGGTCAAATAGAACTAAACTGCATACTTATGCTAACTGAATTGCTTAAGATAGAACTGTTTTGATATTCAAACTAAATACTTTTGCTAAACAGAATTGTTTGAAATGGAACCGTTTTTGTATGCGAAATTGAATTGTTGAAATAGAACTGTTTTGACATTTAATTGTGTGTAAACAAAAACTATACTTATACTAAACTGAATTGTTTGAATTAGAACTGTCTGACTAAACTGAATAGCTTGAAATAGAAATGTTTTTGACAATTAAACTGTGTACTTATGCTAAACTGAATTGTTTTAAATAGAACTGTTTATTTGTATAAAAATGGATTTGGCATTAAATAACCTACAAAGGTTGATATGCCATAAAACCCAAACAAACTAACAAACAATTTTCTTTAATGCAATATTATTTTTACTCTAATTATTTGTTGTGGAAATCTTATAAAATAATTTTTTATAATTTAGTATATAGAGAAAAATTGATAACAAGGTAATCCAAGTAAGAGAAATTTATTGAGAAGCAAAGTCGACACTATAGCGTTTCAGTTCTAATGAACCATCATCAGGACTGTGAGGGTTGATATTAGTGATGTTAAATCAATGATGGATGTTAATAAGTACAAAATACAAAAACCTAGTGAAAATTTTGTATAATTTAGTCTAAAGTTCATCATTAGATTAAAAGCAAGGTATTTAGTTTGTCTGAATTTTTTGAAATTTTATTAGTTATTACAGTTTGAAAACAGTAAGATGTGTAAATGATAGTAGTATCAGAAACAAAGAATTTTTTACAAGATATCATTATTTAACTTATTTCTTTCACTTTTTAGGTAATTAATGATGCATTAAGAATGTTTAAAGATAATCTCAGGTCTATAATTCTTTTATTCCTGTTATAGGTTCTCCTAGTGAGTCTGGTGGTGCAAAAAATGCCAGTTTGCTTGATGATTTCCTTGGAGCCAGTGGCACTCCAACTGCAAATGCCACACCTCCTCCTGCTCAAAACCAGAGCAATGGACAGACCAGTACAACTACAAGCAATTCAAACCAACAAACATTCCAGCAAGTAAGAAATTCACTCAACAACTTATCAAAGTGCTTTTCTAACTTTATACTGGTATCATCATCCATTTAAGAATTTGATTGCTCATCCTTCAAATATAAACCATTTGTAAACATTACATCTCCATATATCTGAATGTTTCATTAGAGTGTATATATATATATATATATATATATATATATATATATATATCTCTTGATATATATCGAGAGAGAGATACTATATTGAATGAAGAAACAAAGATTTTGCAGTAGTCAGTACTAGTATGCACTTTAGTTTGTGTGTGTGTGTATATATATATATATATATATATATATATATATATATATATATATACTTGCCTGACAGGAATATTGTTTGTGGCAACATAATGAAAAGGATGTTTGCATAATTAATAACTAAATTAGCAATATTAGTTTGTGTAAAATTCTTTAATATCATTTCACCCATTTTAGAATTAATTACATTTCTTTTAATTTAGAATGGGGCATTTGATGACTCCCTGTTCACAAATGCCGGTACAGAAATAAAGAGTAATACCAGTGATAAAACAACAAAGGAATCAATTATGGCTCTGTATGGTTCTTCCAGCCAACAGCAAGGCATGTATGGTGTTCCTGGTAAGTAAAATTTCTTCATTCTACTTCCAAATATTAAAATTTGAAAATTATCCCTTTAGTGATTTACACCATGTTCAACTTAGAGGAGTATGTAAGTGTATATTTTCATTTGTTTATTGTTTTTGTAGCTGATATAAATGTTACTCTTGCATAAATTGATCATTAAAATGTTTCAACTATTGTATAGATAAAAACATTTTTGTTTACTTTTTATTTTGTTTTTTGTTTTTTTTTTGTTTGTTTGTTTGTTTTTTTTTTGTTTTTTGTTTTTTCCTACTTCCTATCACTTCTCAGCTAATATTTCAAAATTACTTTTTTAACTTAATAATTTATCATTTTTGTACACTTATACTATATCATCTAACTAATAAAAAGAATTTCAATGACTTTCATATTTTATATTTTCAAAAGAGTTGACTTGTTTATATTATTATTTTTTTATTTTTTATATATTTTTTTTAAGATTTCAACATTTGTAAAAGTAATCTAGAATAAATACAATAAAATTGTAGATTGAAAAGGCAATTTTCTGTTTATATTATGCTGAAATCATAAATGGAATGTCTAACCCATCTAATTCTTAACAGCAGTTTTGTTTTTTTTGTTTTTAAGATGCTTTGCTTAAATTCCATTGTTACTTTCTACAAAATAAATTCCTCAACTTATTACTTCTTTCTTGCTACCCAACTAATTCCTGCAGCTCAATACCCCAATCAAGGCTATCCCGAATATTGGTCTAGCAGCCATGCAACTGTTTTCTTTGACTGAAGGTGGGCATATTATTGAGAACATTTTTTAGCTAGTGAGTTATTAGTGATATCTGATAATTAGCAACTATAACTATTACTAAATATTAATTATTATTTCTTTTTGATCTGAAAGCAGAGAAAATTTAACTGGATAAATCAATCAGAAAGTGATGTCAACTTTTGCAAAAATACTCAACAATCCATAAAATACTTTGGGGAAAAAATGAGTAATAAGACTCAAAGAAACAATTTTGTTTATATTCAAAAGTTTTATTCCATGATTTTTTATTATATTTTTAGTCTTGATATTTTGTATTCTTTGCCTTTATTTAATAGAATATGAAGAAAATACTTATTTTCCCTTCTAAAATTTTAAGATAACTTCAAAACTTTTAGTACTGATTCTGTAGTTGGCATAGAGGACTCAATAAAACAATACTTATTGAAAAATATATTTGACAGTATAATTTCATGCTCTTTTTATATTGAAATAAAGATATATCAAAGAATTTCTGCAAAACTTTAATTTGGCAACATTAAACATTATAAAACAGAAAGATATCTTGCTGAATTCTGGTATCCAGTGCAATTTTTAAATCACCATGTTCTAGTTCTTTCAAAAAACGTATTCTCTTGACCATAAAATTAAATATTTCCTTCTCTCAGGATAATCTTTTCATGTAACATAGCCTATTATATAAAAAAGTAAAATTTTAATAACTTTGAGAAGACTAATTTCTATGTCTATTGGAGTAACTGGGTATTATGCAAATTTTTACTGAATTTCTTCAACCAAAAAAAGGATTATTTGTAAAATTCTGGTGTCCAACATGAAATCATTTGATGGGAGAAGTCAATTGGTTTCTTCAAGCCATTTTTTAACATTGCAAAGGGATTCATTTTTATTTATAAAAGTTAGCTTTTATTTTATAATTAAAACAAAACAAAATGTAGTTCACATATTTCAGTGACCTGAAACATTTTAAAATGGACTAGGAATTCTAATTTGCATAAAACTTTAAAAATTAACTATATAAAATTTCATTTCTGAAATATTTATTTTTTAGATTATTGTTCTTATGAATACTACTTAAGTTACTTGTTTTGTTTTATTTATTGAATGTGTTCTTTTGTTCCTGGCCATACCAGGAACTTCTACTAGTTTTCCATAAATTTGACTCTAAAAATTTACTTAAGACTTTTTTGATAGATCTTTAAGAATACCTAAGGAACAAAAACACAAACTATGCATGAAAAATTAAATTTTACCATCAAAATCTGTGTCCTTATCTGTGTTCTTATTAAAGAAAAATGAGATTAACTTTGTGACAAGATTCTTTACCAGACATTTTTCACAAATTTGGCGATGTAAAAAGTTGCTTTTTAAGCATAAAATAGTGTACATTGCAATGTCAACAAAAATAAGTAAATATATACTTCAATATTTTCTGTAATAAACTTAAAAAGATAATCCAATATAAATCTAAAAGAGAAAACTATACAGTATTGAATAAATTAAAATTTTCAGTTAAATAAGAAATAATTGATTTTTATTATAGATATTGTTGCTAATTAGCTAATTATTGGATATTACTAACAAGTCATTTGTTGTCAATAATTGTAGATTAGTAGCAATTTAGGCTATCACATTCCTGCCTCCACTCAAAGACTACAATTGCATGATTGCTAGGCCTGTACTTGGGATAGCCTTGGTCCCAAATGTTTTAAGTAATAAAACTCTTTTCCATTCACATCTACCAAAGCTGAAAAGTTAGGGGTTTTTTTTTCAAGAATTTTTACACTTTTCAATCCTAATATTCAATTGAAGATGTTCTGTAAATCATCATTAAAAATGTTTGTAATATCAATGTAATCATTTTGTTTGTTTAAAAATCTTATAATTTTAAATTTCCTGTGGAGCTAATGCTGTGTTTATTGTAAGGGTAGAACTCAAGAAAATATTGTCTTACGAAATTAAAGAAATGCATTGAATCTGATGAAAAGGATTAAGATAAAAAGAATGAAAATGTTGTTTTTTTTTAAATTAATAAAAACTGTGACTAGATTTTCATGAAATAATCTGAACTTCAGACTTTAACATGATTTATTACAGATTTACTTCATTGAAAAGTTGTTGATTATATATACCTGATTTTTCTGATATGAAAACATTCAATCCCAAAACTATTAATCAGGTATTATTAAGCACCACATCATTACTTAATGAAGATTCTCTGTTTGATATTGAATGCCCCACTACCTAGAGACTCCCTGGTTGTGTTATTATCTGGTAAAATTTGGAAATGAAAGAGATATTTTATTTTACAATTTAACAGCTTAAGAAACATATCTTTATGGAATTGTTTATTTTATATGATACTTTCCTATTGTTTTATTATTGGATTCCATTTATAAATTAAAAAAATATATGCAGTACAATTTAATGTGATTTTAGTTTGGTTTAAAGCTTTGGATGTATCTGGCAGGAGGCATCTTGGAGAAAATCCCAGAAATTTGTCCTTTTTTTTTTTTTTTTTTTTTTTTTTTTTCTTTTCTTTTTTGTTTTTTCTTTCAATCTTCTCCACCTGACCCTCTTTGTCCATCCTTTCTCTTTTGCTTGTGTTGATTGGTTGGTGCTTAACCCAACTTTGCAGGCGGACAATCATCATCTCTGATGACCTCAATTGCTGGAACTATGCCTCAGTCCATCTACAACATGAACCCACAGGGCCTCCTGTATATGGCTCCACAGCAGATACAAGCTGATCCCACAGCTATGTACAAGTATATATACACAGATACCACCACAGCAGGTACTTCTTTCTTCAGGTTGAACTGGGAACTGTTGGTCTCATGACATTTTTTTCTCCTTCCATTCTCAGCACCAAAAACCAACTCTCAATCCCTGCTATGCTTATCATTTTTCCTCTCAGAAAGGTTTCTTCTTCCTCAGATCCTGTTGTCATGGTCACTGCTTTTGCTATAAGTGTTATTTTTTAATTGATCTAGTCATGGCTGCTTTATCTGCAGTGAGACCAATATTTTGACATTCATTTTACTTTTTACCTTCCTACTGTAGAGAGTATCTTTTATTCAAAAATTGAATACCTAAAAGAATTTGTGAAAAAAGACCCTAATAATGATAATTTTCTTTTTCATAAATGTTGATTTTTTTTTTGATTTTTTTAAATTTTCATCAAATAAAAGTAATGACCTTTTTAAGTTAGCTGATTAGTAAACAAAAATTTTAAATCCTCAATTCTATGGAATTTTAATTCTATAGAAGTCAATTATGTTTAAATAAAAACCTGTTTTATATATGGATGTTTATTGAATTTAATTTAATCTGGCATAAAACCCACTGTAATGAAGGATTGTACTCACTGTTAGAGAGATGAAATTGCTAATCATGGCCTGTGTTTGTAAAAATCAAGTAGAATTATTTTGGTTGGTGTTTATTATGCATAAGTTGTTTGCTGTTTCTCTAATTTAATGAGAAATCATACAAGTTGTTTTTTTAGTAAAACACTACAATTAATAAACATTTTAAGAGCTGCTATCATGATAGAAATTGTCTGAAATCCTAAAATGTCATTATTCTATGGTTTATTTGAACTAGTATCACTATGTTTTAAAAAGTTTTTAAATACTGAAAAGCAATAGTCTGAAATGAAATCATGAGATTAGACATGATGAAACCTACATTAAAGAAAAGAGTGTATATCACATGTGGATTATTTTGCACATGTTCTGTGAAGATTAACATATTGATCTATTAGTACATAGAGCTGTATTTTTCCAGATTGTTAAATGATCAGTCTTCAGCAATCTTTGATGCTAAAATAAAGAAGATTTTTTATAAAATAAAAAATCTGATAAACTCTACATGTGAGGAAGGCCAAAGAATACATTAGATAAAATGTAATAAAAACGAGAATACTAGTCTTGAATACTCATGAAATAACATTATCATATTGCTTAAATATTTCACATTCTATGACAGCTAATTTGGTAGATATTTTTCATTTCTGAAATATTCAATAATTGAATCATTATAATCTATGTATACACAATGATTATCTTGAAACTGTAAACATGAATGTTTGCAGATTTCTTTCATATTTAAAATCAGTAAATTCATTAATACATCTTGAATCACCTTTCTGGTTTTTTTTTTTTTTTTGTTTGTTTTTTTTGTTTTGTTTTTTTTTTTTTGTTTCTTTTTTTCTCAGAAGTTTTGATGTTCTGTGGGACAAATTGTTTTAATTTTTATCTGTTCTTTCATTTTGGTGTCTTTTTTTTTCTTGGTAGGGGGTATTTTTCCACCTATTTTTGTTTCTTTTACTTTTATTTTCTTGCCTGAAAATTCATTACAAAATTGGATATCTTTTAATGACTGCTCTTTCTCCTTTTTTTCTTTTTGATTATCATTAGTCTTTGATTGAAAAGTTTTTTTTGGTTTTAAATTTTCTTTTTATAACTAGGAAAAAGGTTATATTCTTTTGATTTATCTATTTTCACAATTAGTAAACCACTTTCATTAAATTAATTTTCTGTTATTCTTTATATGTGCATTATTTTATACATTTTATAAAAAATTTATCTATTACTCTAGGTTATTTTGCTTTGATTTTTGTGATATAAATAACTGAGAAATTTGGCTTATATAAAAAAAAAAAAAAATTAATTTTACTTTTAATTTTGTTAAGCACTAACTTTTTGACAAATTTCATTACGAATTTATCTTTGTTGAATTTGTGTAATATTTCATAACTATTATATGAAAATCTTTACATGTTCATCTTGTGTATTTGTTGACAAACTATTTTGTTTATTTACTAAAGTAAACCTTAGCATTGTATTATTCATCTTAGTAACAATTATTATGTAAAAATGAACCAATGTAAACCATAAAGTGCATATATTCATTCTCGTTTTGGGTCTTTCATTTTTAGAATAAGAGTCAATTTTTTATTGGATTAGCTAAAATGTTTTTCTTTTTAAGTAAGACTTTTTTTTTTTTCCAACATTAACTTTAACATTAACTTTATTGAACAAAATTTTTATTGTTTTGTCCCTCTATTTTCTGACATATTTCAAGCAACTTCTACCCTTTCTAAACTTTCTTAGCAAAAAAACTGCTATAAGCGATTTTTATGGTTTTGTGATGGTTAGAATTTCTTAAAAAGATTTCTGTAACGACTATAGTAAAAAATAATCCAAAGATACAATATCATGTGAATACAGTAAATGAATGAAAATTTGCCATCCAAACTTGAACAATGTAGTTTAGTGTTATCCTATTGGAAAATTACACTTTTTCTCTTAACTAATTTGCTGCTGCCTTCATTTAGTCTAATTGAGAGTAGTTTGGATTGGTTTTTTCTCTGGAAGGAGCAAATAATAGTAGACGCTTTTTCTAATCTGTACACAGCATCACATTCTTGGGATAAAAACCAACCTTTGGTATGATCAATAAGAGTTCATTTGCGCCACAATTTTTTGCATTCCATATTGCAACTTTTCATCAATTTGCTTCAAAAACAAAGCATTTTCATTGTTTAAGTCAAAAACAGTCCTGTAGGCTTTCTGTATATGGAAGCTACATATCAAAGTAACTAATATAACTTTTGACCCATTTCAAAAAATATTAATCTCACATTGCTAAGATAAAATATTAAAATGCTACTTTAAGCAAAAATATTTGCTCTGTTGTGCCCATAGACTTTTGAAAGTACATCTAAAAATCCACAATTAGAAATAGCTTCAAAGTATTCCCTCCAAAATGCAGATAACAAAAGTAATACAACTGTTTTCAAACAAGATATTTTATTCTGTGATCTTTCCAAATCAAGGAAATCTATTAGCTAAAAGAATATTTTCAAGTCTTTACTCTCTCAGGTATCAAATTTGTATCTATTAAGCTTCTCTTGTGGAATAGCCAGCCAAATGTCATTGAAAACACAATGCAATTTTTTAAAATTTTATATAAAGTTTTCTTGATATTTTTAACGGTCACATCTTTAATAGAATTTATCTTATAAATTTGACATGGCTCAAAATTAATATATTTTTGCATTTTCTATTCTAAGTTTTTTTGCTGTATGACATAGAACTCTTCCATGTAAAGGATGCTGTTTTTGTCTAGATTATGATCATTGAACATTGAGAGTAATTGCACTTTCAGTGTGTGTATGTTTTCTAAATTGATATTCCTCACTCATTCCAAAAACTTTAAATAACATGTTCTTCAATTGGTTTAGTATCATTCAAATTAGCTGTTTGAAAATTGTTTGTATATAGTTCAAACAAAATTCTTGGCTAAGCAATTTTCAGATCCAAATTTGATTGAAGATTGAACAAATTCATATTTCTTTTGTAAAAATAAAAAACCTTAAAGAGTTTGTGCACTATCTCATTTACCCCTTGCTTTTTTTCTGCTAAACATTGACTGATTTAAGAAAAGGCTTTCTTCTGAATGCTCTATCATGATTAATAATCAATGTGATGAAGATTGCAAACTACTACAACTGTTATTACAAGGATTTTTTTCACTTTCCTGTTTCATCGCATGAAGATACCTTTCAGATTGCTCAAATTGACTTGAACTATATAAAATGGCTCTCTTTTCTTCTTTAGTGAATTATAAATCATGTGGTCTAAGATTGAAAACAAACTTCCAATTTCAATGCTATTTTCACTTGTTTGTTTCACCAAAAGTACTTTCCTACTCCTACCCAACTTGACCATCCAAATCTAACAGTTTCTAGTTTTCTGCGACGTGCTGTATTCTATATATATTTACCAACCCCTCCACACAAGCAGGATACGACTAGTTGGTTATTTGTCTTTAATTGGAATCATTTTGAGATGAGGCTTCTTAATCTGAAAATTAATTTTTATTTATTGCGGTCTTTTTGTCTTCATCTTGGTAGTTTTTGTGTTGTTTTTTTTCTTTCACTATGTTTCGGACAAATTTCACCTCTGGCCGTGGTACAATAGGCAACAACTATGGAAGGCAGTAATTACTGGGGATATGGTTACAAGACTCAGCATTCCTATCCAATCACCTGAAGAAGGCCAGAGGTGAAATTTGGCCGAAACGTAGTGAAAGAAAAAGAAACAACACAAAAACTACCAAGATGAAGACAAAATGTCCGCAATAAATAAAAATTAATTCTTAGTTGGTTATTTGTTATGAAGATACCTGCAAGAGGGACTGGAGCGGAATTTTTTTTTTTTTTTCAGAGAAGCTCTTTACAAAACCTTCATTGCTTACTTTATAAAAAAGATATTTTATGACCTCATTTTTTATTTTTCCAAAGATATTCAATTTAATTTTTAAAATGTTTTACATGAAACGTACCATCATATATATTTATATACTGTTACATTCAGTACACACATATTGCTCTACTTGAGAAGCGGTTAGTCTTTTATGCTTCAGCATTTAATAAATTTTTTAAAAAATCCAAATAACTACTTTTATTTTTAAAACCCTTTTGAACTAATGTTCAAAAATGTTGATATGTTGTAATTTTTCTTGATTTTTCACCTTAAGTAAAAAGAATTAGTCTAATACTTGGTTCCACAGCTATTATTATCAGTCAAATAAAACTGTTTATTTAAAGAATGTTAAAAAATAGTCATAAATTTTCAAAGAGAAAAAAAAATGAGACTTTAAAAAATTGCTGAATTTTTGTTATGAAAAAATACTAGCAAATAAAAGCTTGTGTATATGGGGTGGGAGTTGAAGTAATAAGGAAGTCTGTAACAGCATATTACTGACTCACTCTGTACATAAGGTAAAACACCATTATAATTAAATCTTGTTGACCAAAGTCTTCATTGTTTTTTGTTTTTTAGTAAATCACTAAAAATCTTTCCTTAGAACGCCATTCCTGGTTACATTAAAAAACCATTCTGATGAAAGAAAATGGTCTCACATTAAAAAGACAAGAAACAGACTATATCCTGCAGAAACTATTACGGATATAGATTATGCAGATTACCTAGCACTTCTTGCAAATACACCTACTTAAACCAAATGTCTGCTGCATAACCTAAAGTAGACAGCAATAGTTATTGGCCTCTACATGATCTCAGATAAAACTGAGTTCATGTGTTATAAAGAAGATGGTGCCATCTCATTAAATGACAATCTGGAATTGTTAGATCTTTTCACATACGTGGTGCATTCAATAAGTTTCCAGACTTTTTTGTACAGGCATTTAAAATAGTCGGAGACTCTTGAAAATTCAGTATGCTAATGCTATACATCTTATGAGATGACTGACCAATTTTTATGATTTCAGCTTCAAATGAACAGCTAAAACAGGAATTGGAATACACCCTACAAGCCTGATTGTCACAGCTGGTGAATTTCAAAAATGCAATCTGGATGTGAAGACACTTTAGAAGAATGATATGCAATAAAATTCTGTTTTAAACTTGGAAAAAAGGCTGCCACAGAAACATATGGAATGCTTCAGACTGCTTTTCGACCATCTTGAATGAATAGAGCATTAGTTTTTGAGTGGCGCAAGAGATTCAAGGAAGTCAGGGAGTCTTTGAGTGATGATGAGAGGTGTGGGAGGAGTAAGGAAGTCAATACACCAGAGTTGATTGGCCAAACGGTTAGGGTTAGGGTTACTATGTTGAGGTTTTAAGGAAGTTCAGGAAGAGATTCCGTCGGAAGAGGCCAGCACTCTTCAAATCGGCTCAGTGGCATTTCCGCCAGGACAATGCACCAGTCCACAACTCCATTCTTGTCACAGACTATTTGACCAAGATGGGCATCAAGACAGTTCCTCAGCGTCCCTATAGTCCAGACCTTGCTCCCTGTGACTTTTGGTTATTCTCTAAGCTCAGAGGCTGTCATTATGAGACAATTGAGAAGATGAAAGAGGCTGTGACAAAGGTCATTGACACCCTCTCACAAGAGGACTTCTATAGGGCCTTCCAGAAGTTGTTTGAATGGTACAACAAGTGTATTGCAGCTGGAGGAGATTACTTTGAAGGGGACTAGAGTTTCATGTGTGTACTATCAATAAAAGTGCCCATACGAAAAAAGTCTGGAAACTTATTTAATGATCTTCATGCCTCAATAGCCATATTTCATCTACTAAAAGCAATGTCAGGAAGGGCATGGACTACTCTCTATAAGTTATCAACCATATGGAAATCTAATCTCTGATAAAATAAAACAGAAATTCTTCCAAGTTATAACCCTGTCAGTACTATTGTATCACTGCACCACCTGGATTTTAACAAAATACTTGGAGAAAAGACTAGATGGGAACTATACAAGGATGCAATTGCTGTTTTGAACAAATCTTAGAAGCAGCTCTCCAGCCACTTACCCCCCATCTCATAAACCGTCTAAGGCAAACAAGACATGTTGGATGATACTACAGAAGCAGGGATGAACTCATTAGTTAACTTATGTGGACCCACACACATAGACACACCAGTGTTGGTTAACCAGCAAAGATTTTATATTCCTCAACTCTTTGCAAATACTGGATGCTAGCGAGTGAATCTGCCAAGAGTGATGGTGAGAGAGTCAAGAGAATCCATGCTAGCAGCACAACTTGATGATGATTTATTTAGGTGAATTATACACATCAATATATGATAAAAACTGTGTACTCTGAATAATAATTTTAGAAATTATTTGATTTGGAAGTTATAATCTAAACTTAGTCTGGTGCCCTGTCAGTTGGGATATTAAAATATGCCGACTGCATTACCCCCATCAAGTGTCCTGGGTATGACCTTTAACTGCATCTGATGATGAGTGTGGAGTACCTTTTTATTCTCATTACTCCTTGGACCACTCTGATCCAGATTGCTAATAAGGGTGCCATCTGTGGATCAAATAGAATTTTTCAATCATTTACTAAGGTTTATTATTAGTTATTTGAAACCATACAGCTGTGTACAAATTATATAGGAATTTTTGGTAAATCAAACTACTAATATTAAATAGCAATACTTGAAACCCTTTAACTGTGTGCAAACAAATGATTAATATTCAATAAAATTATTAGTGTTAGATTGGAATACTTGTAACCATTTAACTGTTAGTTAACAAATGAACTCTAACAACTCATTTAAAAATAAGGTTACCGACAACTTTGTATATATATATAAAAAAAGATTTGACATTAAATAACCCACAAAGTTGATATACCATTAAACACCAACCAACCAAGTAAACTTAGTCTGATAAGTTTGTTTTTGATGAAAAAAAAAATAGCCTATTCTCTCAGTTTTTTAAAAAAATCATTCAATTATGAATTTACATAAAAACATTAACAATTACATTACTTTGTCTGTATATACATTAGTTTATTATTTATTGAAAATATTTAAGCTATGAAAATTTTTAAATTTTTAAAATCAAAATTTGTCTGCTACATCTTAAATTCTTAGCTTCAAAGTACAATATTTATCAATAACTAATTATTTGTGTTATTCTTATTTCATTACAACTATATTGATATCATGAATATGTATTTGATAAATAATAACCAAGTTAGAGACTTTATTTACTGTGAAGATAATTGTATAGTTTGAACTTGGGGTTGAAACTTTAGACTGTTTAACTTTCATTTTCAGGTTCTAAGCACAAAACCTTAATACACAGGTACTGACATTGCAATGTATACTGATTTAATTTTTGTCATATTTGATGTATTTGTTTCTCTCTACTCTTCCTGGTGAGTCTTTTTAATATTAACATCTTTTATGATATCTGTTCTAATGTGACAGCTTGTCTACACCCTCCACTTCTTTTATAGTTGATAACTAATGACATCCATTCAGGACAGTCAGCTTTTTACAAATTGTTTTTAATTGATCTCTTCATTAAATGATCTGCTGTTACGTCCATTTACAAATTCTTTTGTTGTTCATGTTAGAAGACATTCCAAATAATTTGTTATATTTATTATGAACAAAAATATACAATAATGTGACACAAATTTATTAGACCAGTAAAAGTAGGTCAGTTGTAATTCACAATACTGGTATTTTTTTCTTAATACCAAAAGAATTCATCTATCACCAGTTCTATTCTTGTCATTCACTATGATATGGCATTTACATTATGGAACCTAAGCTATTTCACAGCAGTTGTATGCAGTTTATAATGATGTATATACAGATTAGATGTATATTTAAAGTGGGGATCAAATTGAGTTTTAAAAATAATGAAACAAAAATCTTTTTAAAGCAATAAACAGTTCTGTATATCTTGGGTTAGACTGCTTGTGCTTTTCTAATGATTAAGTATTTGTTTTGTTTTATACTTTCCTTTCACACTTTTTTGAGAGCAATAAGCAATGATTTCTAAAAAAGGGATCTTTTCCTGATTTAGTATAACTCAGATTACAAAAATTGATTATATAGTTGTATTTTTGTTTTTTTGTTAAGTTCTTTAACTGTTATAGACTTAAAAGAAGTAAATATTGGTTTTTAATAAAATAGTATTTTGCTGGATTTTTTATTGTATTGAATTTACATGAAGTTATTGCTGCATTTTTTACTTTAATGTTTTGTTATAAAGCTATTTCTATTATAGCTTTAAAATAAGATTATTAAAATGTGAGAGTAGAAAGTCTTTTAAAAGAGATAATTTTTGTGTAAATTTGATCATTTGAATAATTTTCATGCACTTTTAAGATACTTAATTGATAGTTCTTTTAAATCTTTTACTTTGCACATCTTTGATTTGACTTTCATAAACTTACTCATGTTGCAAAGACTTTACTGCTATAGTAACTGTTTTACAAGAAAATAAATAATCTATAAGAGTTTATTTGATGTTTTCACCATATTTGTTACAAGATTATTGAATCTTATTTATACTTTGTTTGACAAATTCTTTTGATTGTCTTAACTCCCATGTTATATGGCCCAGTTGGCTGGGGGTGTAGAATACACTGACTGCTTCTCTGCAGTGGGGTAAGACCCCACCCAACAAGTATCCTGGATATGACACTAAACAATCTGATAGTGAGGTTCCAGTATTGCTGGAGCTTTGGAGAATGCGGAGTACCCCTTTATTGCTATTGCTCCCAGATCCACTCTGGCCCTGGAGTGGTAACACCTGATAAATCTATGGGTTAAATAGAACTAAACCAGGCTTCCCTCACTATACTGATTTTTGCATTTAAACTTCAGATTTATGCTAAACTGAATTGTTTAAAATAGAATGGTTTTGAAATTTAAACTACATACTTATGCTAAACTTAATTGCTTGAAATAGAACAGTTTTGACATCTAGACTGTGTACTTATGCTAAACTAAATTATCTGAAATAAAACTGTTTTGACATTTAACACTGTCTATTGCCCAATCAGCTGGGGCTGTAGAATACACCGACAGCACTTCTGCAGAGGGGTAAGACCCCCCCCCCAATGAGTATCCTGAATATGACACTAAACAATCTGATGGTAAGGTTCCAGTGATACTGGGGCTTTGGGGAATGTGGAGCATCCCTTCATTGCCTTGCCCAGTTGGCTGGGGCTGTAGAATACATTGACTGCACTTCTGCAGAGAGGTAAGACCCCCCCCCCCAAACGAGTGTCCTGGATATGATACTAAACAATCTGAGGGTTAGGTCCCAATAATGCTGGGGCTTAGAGGAATATGGAGCACTCTTTCATTGTCGTTGCTCCCAGGTCCACTCTGGCCCAGTATGGTAGCACCTGATAGAGCCCTATCTATAGGTTAAATAGAATTAACGGCATACTTATGCTAAACTGAATTGTTTGATTAAACTGAATAGCTGGAAATAGAAATGTTTTTGACAATTAAACCATACTTACATTTAAACTACGTGCTTATGCTAAACTGAATTACTTGAAATAGAACTGTTTTTTGACATTGAAACTATTTACACTAAACTGAATTGTTACATATAACTTTTTGAATAAACTGAATAGTTTAAAATAGAAATGTTTTTGACAATTAAACTGTGTACTTATGCTAAACTAATTTGTTTTAAATAGAAGTGATTATTTACATAAAAATGGATTTGGCGTTAAATAACCTACAAAGGTTGATATGCCATCAAACCCAACCAACCAACCTTCATTACCATTTCTCCCAGGTCCACTCTGGCCTGGCATGGTAGCACTTGATAGGGCCCTATCTATGGGTTAAATAGAACTAATGGCATACTTATCATATTTACCAACCCCTCCGCTTGGGCAGGATATGACACAGGTCAATTTTTAACCGGAGTTTAACAGGTTTGAATTCAGAGTTTTCCTTCTCCTAGGCTAGTTGCCTCACCAAGGCTGAAGAACCTAGTCTGCCCTACTATTTACCCATAGCTGGAGGGAGAATATTTGGATTCATACCTTTCCCAAGGGTATTAGTGCTATGTGAAATGCAATCAGTCAGGTCCAGGATTTGAACTCGTGTCGCTGTGTCCATATCCTGCGACGATAACCATTACACCACGGGCACCTCCAACTAACGGCATACTTATGCTAAAATGAATTGTTTGACTAAACTGAATAGCTTGAAATAGAAATTTTTTTGACAATTAAACTGTATTTACATTTAAACTGCATGCTTATGCTAAACTGAAATGTTTGAAATGGAACTGTTTTTTGACATTGAAACTGTACTTACACTAAACTGAATTGTTCAATATAGAACTGTTTTGGCATTTAACTGTGTGTAAACAAAATCTGTACTTATACTAAACTGAATTAGCTGAATTAGAACTGCTTGACTAAACTGAATACCTTGAAATAGAAATGTTTTTCACAATTAAACTGTACTTATCTTTAAACTGCATACTTATGCTAAACTGAATCATTTGAAATAGAACTATTTTCATAAAAATGGATTTGGCGTTAAATAACCTACAAAGGTTGATATATCATAAGACCCAAACAACCAACCAACAAATTTATGTTATAAATTTATAATCATGATTTCACTGTAGATATTATAATTGGTCTAAAACAGAATTATTTGGTAAATATGATAGAAGTGCAATATAATTGTGCTTGTCTTTGTTTTCAGAAATGTAATGTTTGGTCTAAAGTTTTACAGGTGAAATAACAAGGGAGTTCATTTAAACATTCCATTTTCCTGAGAAGATTTTTATTATAACAATAGGAAGAATTTTTAATGATGGAAAAGCATAACATTGCATTCTAAGTGGTTGTTTTACTTCACATATCCTGTGCCTATCTATGTTTGTTGATATATGAGAGTGAGTCAAGAAGTTATGTCTTTTACTTTTGTACAGGAATAATTACTGACACCAGAACATGTATCATACATCAAAATGAAACTGGTCCTCTGTGAATCACATCTCTACTTCTCAACATAGTCACCATTTCTCTCAATAGCAATGTTCCACCTTCAAATGAAAGCATGCATCCCTGCCTCATAAAATTCTGTTAACTGTTCTTTGAGCCACTTCATCACTGGTGCTAGATCTGGTGAGTATGGAGGATGCAGTAAAGTTGTCCCCTCAGATGAGGTAATTGTTTCCTTTGTCTTGATGCTTGTGTGTGGTTGAGAATTGTTACGCAGAAGGAGGACATTATTGATTGACAAGACTTGCGCCTTCAAACTATCATCTCTTTGGTCCCATGAAAGAGGGTTTAAGAGGCAAATATTATGCCAGTGATGAGGAAGTGAAAATTGCAGTGATGAAGTGGCTCAAAGAACAGTCAACAGAATTTTACGAGGCAGGGATACATGTTCTGATTCAAAGATGGAACATTGCTATTGAGAGAAATGGTGGCTATGTTGAGAATTTGGGATGTGATCCATAGACAACCAGCTTCATTTTGATGTATGATACATGTTCTGGTGTCGGTAATTATTCCTGTACTAAAAAAGAAAAAAGCATTACTTTTTGACTCATCCTCATAGAAGTTGCTAGAATCATCTTCTATATAAAATTAGAAAGTGCCTTTGAAATTTACTTAGTCCTTTATTGCTTATACTGTTAGATTATATCATTTACAAACCTTAGGAATGATTCAGAAGCAAGAAAAATAGATGCCACATCATTTTTCTTTGTGTAAGTTCATGTGCCAATCATTTTTTTTTTTCACTTCAGAATTTTAGTCAGTATCTAAACAGTTGTGTTTCTCTGCTTGCTTGATATAGAAAAAAGTTACTTTGCTCAAGATAGCCATTGGAAATTTAAGGAAAAAAATGGATATCCTAAAGAATAAAATTGATAAAAATCATGGTTAGATCTAGGATATCCTTCAACAGCTGAACATGATTGGAATCTAATAAGGTGGAAAGTTTGACAGAATTCCAAAGGGATTTTTTATTATGAATTGCTGAAACCTGGACAAACTATTACTCTGAGCACTTGACTCATTTGAGTGACATGATGAAGCGGAATTTTTTTTCTGGTTAAAGAAGTTCAATGCTTTTCCTCATGTTGCAACAATCATGAAACAGTGATAAAACATTTATATTTTCTTTTCTCCAGATATATACATTCACTTTCAGGTTACCTACCATTTGTTTTATCACTCCATGCCATACTATTTGAGATTCCAATTAGTTCAAAATATCAGAAAATCCTTCTAAGTATTTATCAAATTAAAATCGGAATGTTTTTTTGTTTTTTTTTCTGATTGCATTCATAATTTATTAGAAATATGACTTAAAACCAAAGAAAAGCAGGAAAATTACTTTTATAACTGAATAATGATACAATGAATTTATATGAATAAAAGATGGAAGCTTTTGCATCAACCTTATATGTAGCAATCACATTTTTATTTGTTCAAAAAGAAGTTAGCTTTGTACAAATTTCTTGGAGCTTGGCAAACAATTTTGTCCTAACATTTAAGAAGTTAGTTAGCTTTTGCCTGCTTAGAGAATATCAATAAGAATCCAGACTTTAAACTAGATTTAATATTGCTAATGATACTGTTCACACTCAAATAATACAATTAACACAGATGATATATAAGAAATCAAGTAATTTGAATTTTTATAAAATACGGCAATTCTCTAAAAATGTTATAAGAAAATTGATACTTTTAGTAGATTTTCTTATCTTGACAATTCATTGATTTGATAAATTTATATCTAGTTAGTTCAGTTCTGTTGTGTCTTTGGGATAAAAAAAATCAGATTTTACTTGGACGTGTTTGCCTAATCCATTTTCTCCAGGTACATTTTAAGATAGAGCAATAAATATACAATCATTTTAAGTGCAATTATTTCCATTACACTCTTTATATAGAATGATTTCAGTGCTAAGTAAAATTGATGAGTGTGTGTTGGGGGGGGTGTAATTAAAATTTATACTCTATATGTTCAGTAGCTCAAAAGCATGATAATGTTTATCACACGTTTAAGACCTACAAATTCATTGAATTGTTTTTCAAAGAAATTATACCTTTCCTTATATTTAAAAAAAAGGAATGAAATGTTATGGTATACTGCTGTCATTCAAGAATAATAGTTTGAAAATGAGTAAAAATATTCCCTTTGGCTGCATTTTTTAGGCTAACAATTCTACATGTTTATTTTTGAAATATTAAAATATCATAAATGTTATTAATGCAAATAACATTTATTTACAAATTTTACAGCTAAATACAAGTTGATATTTATTTATTTATTGCAAAGTCTTTCCTTTGAAAAGGACATTTTCAAGTGCTTTCAGTTTTTAAAGAATTTGTTTCACTGACATAATTGCTCTACCCAGAAGAACAAAAAGATTTGCATAACCAATTTTTTCCCCATTTTGTTGATCTGAAAAGATTAAGAAGATCAATAGATAATCTGCCCCAGAAAAAAAACATTATTCACTGAATTATCAGTTTTACATTGTTTATACATTTTATCTTAAGTACTGAGTGTTTTTTCTAGTAAAACCTAAAAAATTTATTATTGTTTATATTTGTTGATTAGCTATTTAAACCAACTGAGGAGATCTTATTTTTTGTACTTTTTTTAAAGAGCACTTAAAGCCTATACTTCAACAGCATTAATTCTGTATGTATTTCAAAAAATGAAGTCTTTTTTTAATATACAAAAAATAGCAGACCTGTATTAGTATAGTTTTTGAATACTGTTCTGCCATCTTTAGTTTTATTTTGGTAGAATGTCTATATATCAGAAAGATATATAGACATTACTTGAAGTAGTTTTTTTACTAAATATTTAAACAATTTTGTTTTTTTTATGTGAGATGCAGTTCAAATGAAAGTTATTCATAAAAGCAGTAAGAGCAGAAATTTTAAAAATTTTATTCTTTTATAAAAGGTGAAGCTATATCAAAGATATAGCCAAATAGGTGCCAAATAAGAAAAAAATTCATGTCACATTCAATTAAGTTGAACAATACAATAATAAAAGAAGTTTGTATCATCAATTACAAATGTGGGTGTGTGATTTATCTAATGGTCTTGGTGCCAATTGTAGGTTTATTAATGATTTGTTGAGTATGTCCCCTTCTCCATCTGTAATTAGAGAAAAGAGGTGAAATTTAACAAATTTATTGCAGCTACATTATTATAAAATTGCTACTGCATTGTCACCAGAGTGTATCTCAAAATAGGAAATTTCAATTGGTTATGTAATTTTGTAAGTGCAGTGTATCAGTTTTCACAATTCATATAACTTTAATTTCATGCAACATAAATGCATTCTTTTATATGTGTCATGTACAAACAGCACAGAAATATAACCCCATTTCTCCAAATGAAGATGGAGAAACTCTTGACAATGAGATTTTTAGTATTTTATACAGATATTCTTTCTAAGTTGTCCCAGAAAAATGTCTTGCTTCTGTAGTTGATAATGTGATGGTTAGTTTTATATTATTTCATTGATGTAATTGGAAATGATTCTTGATTTTCATTTTGAATAGTTATGTAATTGCCCTAACATGTTTCCCCTGGTCAAAAACGTGATTGTCCTGTCAAGCACATTTTATAATCAGATAGATAAGCCATCAACCAAAAATATGTGGGGATTAAAAATTCTACTTTTTCAAAATTGTTTGGTGAACTTGGTAGTGTCTCACCTTATGTTTGCTTATTCTCACTTACTCAGATTTTTAATATCATTTAGAGATATCATAAAATGTATCATTAATGCCATCCAGAAAGTATGCTACTATTGCAACACATTTTACCATCTTGATACTTCTTTTCAGTTAAATATTCATAGATATAAGATATTTTCTCCCCACATATATTATACAATCATTTTAATTTGCTAAACTTTTCTCACACCTTACTTCTGAAATGCCTGTCTCTGTCTATATAATATACCTATGAATTGAGATGTTATTTTATATCCATGCACACACACATGCAACTATCCTTGATAGTGTGTACATACAGATGCTCATATATATATATATATATATATATATATATATATATATATATATACACACACACACACACACGTGTGTGTAATGTATATAATATATATATATATATATATATATATATATTTGTACTTTTTTTTTTAATTTTAGGAGGAATGTATATGCCAGCACAAGCTCTAAACATGCAGGGTGTGCCTTCTGGCAATCCAATGGCTGTACAGCAAGGGATGCCAGGAATGGTACCTCAGGGAATGATGGTAATGCAGGTATGATAAAACCTACATGATGTTGAAATGGGTCATTACTTAATGTTAAACTGAAAAAATTGTTTTCTGTGTTTCACTGATTTAGAAATGAAGTGTAGAAAATAAACGAACATTTTGTAATTTACATTTTTTCATATTATATTATTTGCATTATGAAAATACAAATTCAAATAAAGTTATAATGAAGGACACATCATGAGGAGTTATTTGCACAGAAAAGTATTCTATTGTCTTTTAATTGTTTACTTCATCACATTTATCTTATGTGAATTTTTAATATGCTAATGGAGTATTAATATTAAGAGTAGATATTTATGAAGGTCATTATAACTCATTCTATTCACACTAAAGAATGTGTGATTTAGTCTATTTTAATTCTATTATTGTATTATAAGCTAAAATTTATTTTCTATTTTATATAAAGTGTAGACAATAAAGCTTTAGTAAAAGAATTTCAATCTGAAACATAGTATTTAATCAGTATTTTATTTACAAATTAGGCTTAATTTATATTAAGATATGTACAAGAATGTTGAATGCATATAAAATAAACTTATTTTACACGTACTCAATATTTTTGTATATATCTTTTTGATTCATATGATAATCCTCTTTATGATTAACAAAACTTATTTTGAGAAGAGCTGTGATTTTCAAGTTCAGATTTGACTGCTAAATATTCTGATATACAAGCTTATTTTGTATGAGGGTGCTAAAAATTTCTCAGAATAACTAATGGTATGATTTTTGATGAGGTTAAAGGAATTCAAAAAAACATGCACTGAGTGATAAACTGCAGGATAGATTTATGAAATAGCATCTATGTTTCATGGCTCTAAGTCATTCCTTTCTTGGTTGGGCTGGGACTTTTTTAGCACCACCTCTCTCATATTGTCAGCATCCAAATTTTCTCTTCATTTATTTGTTAAGTATTACTACTATGACTATTACTACTACCCTTGAATGTTTTGTGATTGCAGCAAGCAAACATGTATCAAATGGCTGCTGGGGGCATGATGCCTGCAGGTGCTGCTGTGAGTAATCCAATGGCACCAGGAACAGGGATGATGATGCAACAACCTCAAGTTGGAATGTTTGCTGCTGCCTCTCCACCCCAGCCACAGATGAACATGCAACAGGTTAAACATTTTTTGATCAGTTATATTTCATTAACATTCTCAGCACTTTTCAATTATTAGCAGAGAAAACAGATAACCACTTGAAAGAATCAAAATGCCAATGTATCCTACAAAATAAACAAGTCATGACACTATTAATACTGGTGTAGTGGTGTACAAACTTGGCTATATGTGTGTGCATATGTGTGGATACATGAGTAGGTGTGAGTACATGTGTGTATGTATGTATGTACGTGTCTATATAGGGGTCAAGACATTTGTGTGGGTCACTATATGTATTTAGTACAGGAACCACTAATCTAACTTGTGTATTAGTGAAGATGGTCAGATAAAAGTGGAGCTACAACTTGAAAGAGCTTCAGTTTTATTATCACACCTTTTACTGTCCCCTGGAGACATACACTCTAGCAATATTTTATGTCTAGTCTATGGGTGGCCAAAAATCTGGAAATAAAAATGTTCACCCTTGCATATATACAAGTAAAGTCAGTTTACTAGAAGAAATGAATAGACAGATAAATGGGACCACATATGTAGAGATGAGCTGAGAGGACAGACAGACACACACACACACACACACTCACTCTCTCATATATATATATATATACTCTAGGTTTTGTGTGTGTATATATATATATATATATATATATACTCTCATGTATCTATCTATCTATCTATCTGTCTCTCTCTCTCTCTCTCTCTTATATATATAATAGAAATATATAGAAAGTTTGATAAATCAAACACTTAACTCAGATTTAGATGCGTGATATTTCATTCAGACTTAGTTTTATCTTCACAAAAGCCCGAACGAAATATCACACATCTAAATCTGAATTAAGTGTTTGATTTATCCAACTATCATACTGTCAGATTCACTACAAATCTATCTTTTCAACACACACAGACACACACACACACATATATATATATATATATATATATATATATACACACACACACACGCACACACTCTCATGTATCTCTCTCTCTCTCTCTCTCTCTATCTATCTATCTATCTATCTCTCTCTCTATATATATATATATATATAGTGGTGGAAATAAGTTTAAGACACCCCATTAAATTAAATTTTCTTATTACTGCACAAATTCCTCTGAAAATTTGTGTTTGGTACCTAGACACAATGGTATTAGTATACATATTTGATTTTATAACAACTTTCCACCAAAAGAAAGTTATTAAGAAAAATACATTTTCGAGTGTGGAAATAAATATGACAGTTTTGAAAATTTGTATTTAACAGCAAAATCATACAAAATTGAATATTTACATTTATTCCCTTTCAATTGTAATACTTCAACACGCTTATTTTGCATTGAATCAATAAGTTTTCTGAGAGTTTCAGATGGAATTTCATTCAAATACTGTTTAATGCAAGATTTTAAAGTTTCTCTATCTTCAAATTGACATTTATTTTTGTATATACTCTTCTTGACAAAATTCCCCACAAATTTTCTATTGAGTTTAAATCTGGAGATTTAGTGGGCCAATCCAAAACTTCAATATTTTTTGTTTTAAACCAGTCTTTCATGAACTTAGAAGTGTGTATATTTGTGTTTTCCTGTTGAAAAATGCCATTATTAG
>OY757914.1:60014006-60016506 GCA_963585895.1 Sepioteuthis lessoniana | reverse complement strand
AAAAACTATCAAAAAAACCCAACAAACACAAATGCCTTAAAACTAAAAACGGCACAATATCAATTAGCAGGCATATATATAAAGGAACAGACAGAATACATTCAAAATCAGATAGATAAGATTAGAGACTCGGTGGAAGATAGACAATCTAGAATTGCCTGGCAAACAATAAACGAAGTGAGCAGAAGAAAGAACACAGCCAAATCAAAACTTAAAGCAGCAAACCAACAAGAAAGAATAAAACTGTGGAAACAGCACTTCGAAAACTTACTTGGAAACCCACCAAAAATAACGCATGAACCAATCACCAGAATAATTAGCAAACAATTAGACATTAAACTTGGACCGTTCACACAAGAAGAACTCGACTCGGTTCTCAGAAAAATTAAAAATAGGAAAGCTGCAGGGCTGGACGAAATTCCCCCGGAAGTATGGAAGACCAGACAATTCGACGACATACTGCTCCGACACTGCAATGCAGTATACAATCAAAATCCGATAGATAGATGGACGAAGGGATGCATACTCCCCTTCCCTAAAAAGGGGGACCTCGGATTAGCCAAAAACTACCGAGGCATAACACTTACATCCATACCTGCCAAAATCTACAATGCCCTACTACGAAACCGAACAGAACCCAAAATCGACAACATACTTAGAAAAAAACAAAATGGCTTCCGAAGAAATAGATCTACGACCTCACAAATATTAACCATCCGCAGAATCCTTGAAGGTGTACGGGCAAAGAACCTACAAACGACATTAATATTTGTCGACTTTACCAAGGCTTTCGACTCCATTCACAGAGGAAAGATGGAACAAATCCAACTAGCGTACGGCATACCTAAAGAAACCGTAGCGGCAATAACGATTCTCTATAGAAACACTAAAGTAAAAGTACGATCACCAGATGGAGACACAGAATACTTCGACATTGTAGCAGGAGTACTACAAGGGGACACGCTGGCTCCGTATCTCTTTATCATTTGTCTAGACTACGTAACTTAGAACATCGATTGACAAAATCAAAAGAGAATGGCTCGAACTGACGAAGAAAAGAAGCAGAAGATACCCCGCAACAACAATTACCGACGCCGACTACGCCGATGACATAGCGATACTGGCAAATACACCTGACCAAGCCGAAACACTTCTGCATAGTTTGGAACGAGCAGCAGCAAGCATAGGCCTCCATGTTAATGCACACAAAACGGAATATATGTGCTATAACAAAACAGGGGACATCTCCACTCTAGAAGGAACCGCCTCTTAACTAGTAGACAAATTCACGTACCTAGGAAGCAGCGTCGAATCAACCGAAAAGGACATCGAAACCGAGGTAACGAAAGCATGGACAGCTATCAATAGGCTATCGATTATATGGAAATCAGACCTAACCGATAAAATGAAACGCAGCTTCTTCCAGGCAGCGGTCACATCGATACTGCTATATGGATGCACTACATGGACGCTAACAAAACGGCTAGAGAAGAAACTGGATGGCAATTACACAAGAATGCTGCGTGCAATCCTCAACAAGTCCTGGCAGCAGCACCCCACAAGACACCAACTGTACGGCCACCTGCCTCCTATCACGAAAACTATTCAATTTAGACGAACCAGACATGCAGGACACTGCTGGAGAAGCAGAGATGAACTCATAAGAGATGTACTCTTATGGATCCCCACACGTGGCCGGGAAAAAGCAGGACAACCTGCTCGAACGTACATTCAGCAGCTATGTGAGGATACAGGCTGTTGTCCTGAAGACCTACCTAGGGCGATGAACGATAAGGAGGAGTAGCGAGAGAGGGTCAGGGATATCCGTGCTACCAGCGCGATAGGATGATGATAATGATATATATATGCACATGTATATAATATATATACCTATATATATATATATATATATATATATATATATATATATATATATACCCACGTATATGATATCTATATATACCCACGTATATAATATATATATATATATATATATATACACCCACGTATATAATATATATATATATATATATATATACACCCACGTATATAATATATATATATATATATATATATATACGTGGGTATATATATATATATTATATACGTGGGTATATATATATATATATATATATATAACCATGTATATAATATATATACCCACGTATATAATATGTATATAATATATATACCCACGTATAAAATATATATATATATATATATATATATAATATACGTGTGTATATATATATATATATATATATACACACACACACGTAATATATATATATATACATACACACGTACATAATATATTATATACACACACGTATATAATATATACATATATATATACACAAACATATAATATACACATATACCCATATATATAATATACACACACACACACATATATATATATATATATAAATACACACGTTTATAATACATATAAATACACGCGTATATAATACATACACACGTATATACACGCGTATAT
>OY757914.1:59796226-60011226 GCA_963585895.1 Sepioteuthis lessoniana | reverse complement strand
TGCCCCAAAAGTCTTAACTACAGATATGTGGGATTCCAGATCTTGGACTGAAATTCTAATTTTCAATCATCACTTGTCCGGACCACTGACAAGTTACTACAAATTTTTACTCACAAAGACCTATTTACGATAAAAAAAATTTCATTGATAAAAATATTGTTTACTATAAGTTTTTACTCGGAAAGACCCCGTCTATTGTAAATTTCATTTATGACAATATTGTTTATATAAAGTGTCTCTCAAAAACGGACAGTAACAGGCCCATAGTCATCTTTGTTTCCTTTTGTCCTTCTCTCCCTTACTATGATACATTACACATAGCAGTAATCTCAATTTTTATCTAGGGATCACACATTTTTTTTTTTTAAATTATTTCCAATTTTATGGTTCTAGAAAGGCCCTTGTCATTAAAACTAATCTTTCACTATTATAATCACTTTAAATCCTTTTTTTTAACCCAAATTAAATGACAGAGAGAGATAGAAGTTATGTGAATGAGCAATCTACTTACATTTTCTTTTTTTCTTTCTTCTCTTCTTCCAGCGCGTTGCATTGTCTTCCTCCTTTCTTTTTTTTTCTGTTCTTTTTGCGTCGATCTGTTCCTTTTCTTTCTTTCTTTTTGTTGCTGGTTTGTTCTTGTTTTTTCTTTTTACTTCTTTCAATTCCAGCATTTTTCTTTGTCCTTTTTGTTGATGTCGTGTTGTGATGCTTAAGGCTGTTGTTTACGGTAACTAGGTTCGTTCTGAGTCCTTGAAGAACTCTGCTGGCACAGGCACCAAATCGCGATATGTTATATCATCATCTACAGCATCACAACGACACAATAATTAAGACACAGTGACAAAGACAGATGCAGGAAGTCTTCTTTAACAATATTTTACCTCTCACTTTATTGCAAGGGTTTGAAAAGGTTGTGTGGGGTTTTACTGTGAGAGGGAGCTGGAGACCGAACATAACTGAAATATTTTGACCCCACTGTTATGACCGTCACATTGTATCTTTTTTGTTCTCTAAGCCTGCTCAACCGGAGGCCTAGGGCCCACTCTGCTGGATGCTGGCTTTCTTTACTGCATCTTATCAGCATCTTCTCTGGACCCCAAACTCCATCGGGGTTCCCGAGGGCCCCCTCGGCCGGGTGTGGCTTTCCCTACCACAACTCGTCTCCAACTGGCCTGGAACTCCAACTCAGCTGGCAACTCTAACTCAACTGGCTCGTCGAACTCAACTGAATTATATAATCGTTTCGACGCCCACTCGATCTTTGAAATCGAATGTTTAATCGTTATCAAGCGGAAATAACTGTCATGCAGTTCAGAGGTCACTCTCTTCCGGTGCATCAGTCTATGAGTGTACCATGAGAATTTTTTTAGCTCGACCCATTTCATCAGCCAATTTCCGCCCACGCAATTTCCTCACATAACTGCCATTGGAATTTGTCACTTTCTTCCAGTGCATCACCTTGGAATGGCATTTCTGGCCGGGTCAAAATATAACATATATATATATATATATATACACACATCTATATATATATATATATATATACATATATATATATACATATTCATCTATATCTATATATATGTATACATATATATACATACATGAAAAAGAGAATACATATATGTATATATATATATATATATGTATACATATTCATCTATATCTATATATATGTATACATATATATACATACATGAAAAAGAGAATACATATATGTATATATATATATATATATATATATATATATATATATATACATGAAAAAGAGATACACTTTAAATATCCTACGATATTCAGTAATTCACTTGCATTTGAAAATATTTTAATATTAAAAAATGAAAAACAATTATGAAGTTAAACTGTTCATAAATAATCATGTTTTTGCAAAACTTTTTTTGGTTTAATGTTTACTTACTAATTCATTTTTTAAGGATTAAAAACCCAAAACTTACTATAAAAAAATTATTCCTCAGTTAAAAATCTCATTTTTTTTCCAAATTTTTCTATGGATATTTATCGATGATAAACTTTCCAATTATCAAAAAAGGAAAAAAATGTTTGGAAAATATTTTTGAGTGTATTAGCGTGTTGATTTTGTGCTAAATATCTTTAAAATTATGTATTAAAATTCAAACCTTTATGTTTCAAATATATTCAAAACGTATTCAGAAATAATAGGTTTAAACAAAGTTTAAGTCATCATTTTCAAATTTAAATTTTCGGCAATAGTGACTTGACTTTTCGTACAAATAATCTTACAGAGTTTTCAAATAAAAAAAAAACCTTAAATATAAAACAACTTCTTTTAAAATTGACTAAAGAATAAATTTTGTAGTTTTTGGTCATTCAAGAATGAACAAAAAATTAATTCAGGGATATTTTTTCATGTTTGAAAATGATTCATTAAGTTTCAAGTATAGAAATATTAAAAGATTTTATGATCGTTTTCTAAGAATTTTTATTTCAATATTTCATTGAAAAGAAAACACAATTTTCTTAAATAAAATATCAATAAGAATAATTAATTCAAATATTTTTAGAAAATATGTTTAACAAGTTTTTTCGGCTTCAGTTTAAATTTTAAAACTGCTTTCTTGTGCTACGACAAAACTAATTTTTTAGCAAATTTTGAATTTAGTGCCTGTTGAAATAAATGGTGATTAAAATTTTAACTATTTACCTTGCTGAATGGACTTGTGGTAAAATTCTCCCTTTTAATAGCATGTTTCTATTTATCAAATAAACGCTTACTTTTTGGAAATGAAAAACAATGAACTCTGGGGCCATTTTTATAATTCCCTTTGCATTTTGGTACAACACATGGGAAGCCATGTTTGGTTCTAAAACAGTCAACACTGAAAGACGCCGTGTAGTAAATAAAACAAATATCTACTGATAGTGACGTCAGCCACTGGAATCTGAAGATCCGGCTGGCCTTGGTATTATAGTGACAACCATGGTCTAGTGCACTTATCTTTTGGATGTCCATATTTTTGGCATTTTTGACATCTTAGAGGGTTTGGTATGTAAGTTTCTATTTTTGTATTTATGTAACCTATTCTAATGCTGGTTGGAGTTGTGGGTTTATTAAATGTTAGTATGTAGGTGTTTGTGTCTATGGTTCTTGTTTCTTTGCATATGGAGATTCTCCTCACATCTTTTACGCCTCGTGGTTTAAGATGTAGTCTTATTTCTTCAAGGGAACACGATGCGAGGTCTGGGGATTTTATAACTTCTTTCGAGAAGTTTAGGGTTGGGTGAGGGTATGTTTTTATGTTTAGTTTTCCAAATTGTTTCCATTTTAGAATTTTTTCTAATTGTTGTTGATTTGTTGTTTGTATAATAATGGTGTTGTTCATAGCTTTTTTGATATTGATTGGTTGACAGTGTGTTTCTATTGTTTTTTGAATTAGGAATGGGGATAGTTTGGTGATTGGGGTTTCTTCTATTGATTCAAGTACTATGAATTGATAGAAGTTTTCATCCGTTTCATTTTCACTTTCTGATTCTGTGAGGGGTCTTTTCATTTTTTTTGTTTTTGCTTGGGTTGTATTTTCATAAGCCATAAAGGTCTGAGTTTCATAGACCATGCTCCCCACCCACCATGGAGTCCCACATGGGGATGTACCTAGGGGGAAACCCATTCACCTAGTAACATTAGGGCTACATAGTCAATATACTCATTCTGGTGGTAGACAATTTAGTTTTGTCCCTGGGTTTTCATTTCCAAGATAATTACTCACCCAGGGACAGAAAGGAGTATAGGTCTTTCCTCAGCATGATTGACCCTAAAGCCCTCTAATTCAGATTTTTGCAAAAAAACTGAAAGAGGGCTGACATGACCAGCCGATTGATTGGATCGGGCCTCTCCGACTGTCCGTCTAGCCCAGTAAGTGCCAAAGTGAAGTGTTGCAAGTCACATGGTTGCCAGATCAAGGACTGCTTCGCCACCAGGATCCCGTCCTTAAGCATTACAGATCGCCACCCACGGCCAACAGGTAGGCTCATTGGGAAGCAGGGGGATTTACTCCTCCGCAGAGGTGCAGTCGGCGTATTCTACGGTCCCAGCTGACTGGGCGGTGTAATATTTGAATTGAGGAAATTTGACTGTAGAAAATAAGATTAGCTGCAGCAACAAATGATAAGAATAAATTAACAATATAGATTAGTTTTTCTGTAACATTAACCCAGTTAGCTATTAAATTACCTCTGAATAGTGCTGTTCGAGTTAATATCACGAAGTGCTGGTAAAAAAATTCTTAACTGACAGTATGTTGTAAGTTTCTGGTTTCACATTATCATTATACACATGTAATGTAAAAATGAAAATATACAAAATCTTTGTGTACTTTTTAATATTCTTTTCCCATGCTATGATACAATATAGCAGATAGATATACTTGATCATAAATAATAATATAGCACAAATATTGTAACAATTCGTGACACTGGAAAAATATCCTGCTGGTATATCTTTTCAAGAAACAATAAAAAGTGTTGATAAACATGCAACCATAAGTGCAACAGTAATCCAATCACCTAGTTGATAATGATAATTATCTTAAAAAATAATTCTGTCAAAATAGGGAGAGTCATCTGATTAAAGAACAAAAAAGGAGGAACTAAAGTTCCTTATTTGGAAAACATTATTGAGAGGGTAGGAGGATAGATTCCTCTTTGGTAGAGTGTTGAAAATAGGTAAAGACCAAGTGGTTGGAGTAACTGGGGAGAAGTTAACAGAGAACTTGTGTAGCCCCAAAACCTGTCAGACCTTTTCCGCAGTATTGCAGACTTTTACAAAAACAGAGTGTTTCAGAGCTTACAGCAGCAGAAACAGAAAAAGAGTCAGGGAGAAAGCCAGCCAGACAGAGAGAATTGGCATCTCTACGATACCCATGTCTAACATCTTTTCTTGAACTTATACTCAAAAATGAATCTGAATGAAAGTACATATTTTCCATCACTGAGATGAAGAAAAATTTTCATAACCTGAATTTGGTTATTCGAATTAGCTCTTACAAGAGTTGCTGATAACAAATACCACATTACTCCATATAGTAGAAAGAGAAACAGGCATATATATTTGTCACAGCTATCAGTGACCAACCTCTAGAATTGGTGCAGCAAGGGACAAGTTATATAATTGCTGTTTTATGGTGTCAGGCCCAAGGACAGCTGTATACAAGCAAAAACATTTTCTAAAAATTCTATTGTTATTCAATGAATAATTATATAAAACAGAAGTCGATATTGACATATAGCTATAGAAAATTACAGAAACCTTTTGAGGAACAAGTAAAAAGGTAGAAAAAATGTTTTTATTAAACTAGAGGATCAACTATTCTAAATTACTTACACATCACCTATGGATAGTGATTGGTGCAAGGAAAAATCAGTCTCAGAAAGTTAAATCAAGAAATGCATGGCCATGGAAATTTTGATAACAAAAATAAATTATAGAAATATTACCTTGAAAAAAGGGAGGAGTGGAGAGTAGTAATTGGAAGACCATAACAGAAATATTGACAATATACTTGATAACTAAATCTTGAATCCAAATTTAAATTTTGTAAAACCATTTTTTTTTTTTAAATCACTGATTTGTGCCCTGCCTTCATGAAAAAAAATATTGATAAATACTAAAATTTCATATTCATCCAAAATGATATTTAATCTAAATTTATGAGCAATTAAGGAACCTTTCTAAGTATCTCCTTCAAAATATTTGGAGATTTCTTAAAATATCATACACATATTTCCTAGTTAGATTTTTCAATATCATATTGAAAGACAATATATTGGTTTGTAGCAATTTTTTTCAACAAATGAAATGAAAGAAAAAAAATCAATGTACAAAAAGAAATATTTTTAAAATTAACTGAGAACCCACTTCATTGCTTTTATGAGTCTATTTACGCTGACATTTTGCCTGAGTTTTTATTAATAATTTGAGAAATACAAGACTACCATATCTGATGGTATAAAAGACATATATTCATGTTATATCTCATAGGCTTTTACTCAAATGCCATAGATTGTAAATTTGGAATACCTCTGAGATAGGATGGGAGTAGTAATTATTGGAAAATCATTACAGAAATATTGAATGCCTCCAATCTATAGCTTATCAGATACTTCAACTTTGCAAACAAAACTGGAATATAGTTATTGTTTTGGGATATAAAGTAATTGTTGTAATGTAAATATTAAAATTAACAAGGGGTATTCAAAAGATGTATTAATTATGTCTGATTAATATCAGGGTTAAAAAAAAAAAGAAAAAGAAAAAAATTTCAGCACATGGTGTGATATGATAAGTTGAGGCACAGAAGATTGAGAAGGAGTAATTACAAGTTAAGAAGGTTGAAAGAGTTAATCGAGAACCAAAATGAAAACAAGATTTAAATAGAATATAGGAATGGCTTTCGTGGGAGACATAAATCACTGGGGTCAAGGAAAGTGCAGATGCCTATTGGTGGAAATGGAGAAATGATAAAAATAATAGACAAAATTTGACAGAATCAACAGAAATCCGTGTGCATAGTGTAAAAAGTGTGACCAGGAGTTGTATTATTCTTTTCCTGATATGTGTATTCAGAAAAAGCAAGAATTGAGACTTGATAAATTCTAAACTGAGATTTCTTGAGATGATGTCACTTGTAGCAGAGAGTGACTGGACGCAAATGATCTGCCCCATCAATCATACTGAGGCACCTGGATTGTCTCTGGTAGGGAGTCCCTAATTTTCGATCATAGGAAATCCCATGAAAAACAAAAATATTATTTTACCAAATAGAGATTTTTGATACATTTTTGGCTTAGTGAGATGCATCTGGTTTATTTCAAACAAAGTCCTTTTGTTAGCAGAGAATCTTGATAAAGGTAATATTGATAGCCTGATGTACCAACTGCTTTTTTGCCAACACACATAGATATTGCATTTTTCAATAAGACAATGTTAACAACACTAAGAGAAGGGATCAGAATTGATTACTAAAAGAGTAGGGGGAAAGTTTTCTCATGTGCCCCTCTTTTGTTGGGTATCGGGATTAGGTGAGATCAGAAAGAGGTTGGAGTAAACCTCAGACCATTACCAAAAAGAGTTGAGACAAATTGCTTAAGTTAGCAAAATGCAGATTGAATTGAAACTAATGAAGAAGTTACTAGATAATCAATGTAGCCTTGAACCTCTCAGACCCCTTACCTCATGATTATGGATTTTTATTTAAGCTGGGACTTTTGTAGTCTTGAGGGAGATTTTGGCAGTTGCTGCTAGAATTCATGTTGTAGTGAAAAGACCCCTAGAACGACTCTGATAGAACTATATCTAACTCTTCTCAGACCACAGAAATACTTATGACATAAGTGTCAGCCTAATGTGACGCGGCTTAAAATATTTATCCCAAGGCGGGAGTTTATTTTTAGCACGTGTGAAGACGGGGCAGCCTGGCACTTGATCCCTCGCAAAATAAGTTCCAGTTAAGATTCCCTTTTGGGTTTAGGGGAACTGACAGATTATGTGGGGGGTTAATTTGGGGCTAGACTGACCGCCACTGGCAAGGGGTTTCCAAATTTCATGTTCACACATACACACCAGGCCACTACCTCTTCCTACCCCTAGGATAATGGAAGATATGGGCTCTAGGTTTAGATATAATATTATTATTTATCATAGTCGACAATTCCAATTTCCTGTGTAATATTTTTAAAAGGCAAATAGGACATTTAGCGAGAATAAATTGAGGTGAATGAGGCTGAAAAGAAACATGCAAAAGACAACTTGATAGGCAGACAACACAATGAATAAATTTCAACATGAGGAGAGATATAAAATATAACAAAGTTTTTAATACATGCGGACACACATATTTAACGTGTCAGCTAGATTATCAGCGGATAATATCGAAATACAAATGTCTTTCTTCCTTACTCTTTTCTTTCTTCCTTCTTTAAATTGAGAGAGAGAGAGAGTATATAATTGCAGTACTTAGGAAGGGTGGAGGGACAAACAGTCTTAAGGTTTACTTAGATTTTTGACGGGTTCCTTCTGAGAGTATTTTCTCTTTTACGGGCTAGTGGGAGTTTATATAGCTTGGCTTGAAGGCGTCTGTCATCTTCTTGTCCAAGATTCTCTCCGCTTTTCCCTGGAATTTTGGTGACAGTTTCAATTCATCTTATCACATCAACTGCAGACCCCGGTTCTGCTTCTTCGCCCAGAGTTTGGCATGAGATTTGCCCGTCTGCTCACGGCAACCTCCGTCCACTAAACTAAATTCCTTATTCCTATTTTCGCTGACGAAAAGGGTGCTACTTCCGCTTTAGGGTTCTGGCCAATCATTTTGCCTCTTTCTTCTTCCCTCACCCTGTCAGGCGATTCGTTCGGACTAATATCTCTTCCACCCGGGTGAGGTTACGGGGTACGGATAGCCTGACCCACATTCTTTTCTTCCTTCAACAGGCCGGCCGAAGTTGACCAACATTCCTTATTCCTCCTTTTAACGGTCAGTCTTTGGCGGCCTGTTAATTCAAACACGGAGGGGTAGGGGAAATTTCTTATTTCTTTCCTCTCAATGGTAGACCATGTGACACTAACATTACTCTAGCAGCAGGAGGGACGGGTTTCTTTTCAACTTCATAATTTCATTACAATATAAAACTTTTGTGTCCTTAACCGCCATTCACTCCTATGATTATGAGTCTCAGTTCAGACGTTTGGCTTGATGAAGTCCCTGTCTGAGATCAGAAAACACAATGTGGCAGGTGGAGGTTTGATTGAAGGTTGAATCGCCAACCAAGATGAACAACCCAAGGAGGAGATTCCAGTCAGTCCCACTACTGACCAGAGACGGCCATATGGAAGACAGTGGGAACGCATGTGGATACATCCAGGCATAAAGTGTGAAGGGAAAATGTTATAATTGGAGTTGGGACCAAGTATTGTTAAAATAGTAATTCATGGCACTCTAAAATGAGTAGACATTCGCATTTTCAGTGAGTTCCTTCAGAAAAATGTTCATAAAATCACTTTAAACCCATAAAATCCAGTCAAACCATACATCAAACAAAAGAAAATTGATTTATCTACAAGTTTATCAAGACTATTAATTTGAATCATTTTTTATAACTTTTATCAATGAGACAAGAGAAAAAACTGCAAAATATTCAAACACTAGTTTTTTTGTGTACAATTCAATTGCATAAGGGGGTGTTAGTATTGTCACAAGGTCTCCCATTGAGAGAGGAGAAATAAGATTACTACTATTCCTCCGTGCTTGAATTAGCAAGCCATCAAAGAATGACCGTTAAGAGAGATAATGTAGGTCAATCCCGAAGTAACAAATCCAGGTTAGAATGGAAACTAACAGATGTTTGTACTTGGTGACAGGATGGGTAAAGAATGGGTTACAGGGACATATAGTAGCCCAAACGAATCGCCTGATGGGGGAAGGAAGAAGATAAAAGCCAAATAATTGGCTAGAATCCCAAAGCGGAAATAGCCCCCTTCTTCCGTCAGTGGAAATAGGGAATAAGAAAAACAGTTTTCGGACAGAGGTTGTGGCGAACGAATCTAAAGCCAAGACTCCGGGTAAAGGAAGACGAAAAGTATCTTGGACAAGAGGGAGCCATACCTTCAAGCCAGAACTAAAAATAACAAAGTCTGTTAGCCCGTAAAAGAGGAAATATTCTCCACAGGAATCCATCGGAATAAGATAAGTAAACTATAAGATTGTTTCCCCCTATATCCACTTATATATACTCTCTCTCTCTCTCTCCCAATTTAAAGAAAGACTAAAGAAGAAAGAAAAGAAAAGAAGAAAGACATTTATGTTTGAGTACGATCCGATAATAATATATCCGACACGTTGAATATATGTATCCGCGTGTATAGTAAAAAGATTGATATATTTTCATATTCCCACGTGTTGAAGTTGTTCATTTGTATCGTCTGCTACCAAATTATTTCATGCTTGTTTCTTTTTCAGCTTCTATTCGCCTTAGGTTATCCTTGTTTAATTTGTCCTATATTTATTACTTTAAAAATATTACACGGGAAACTGGAGTTGTCGACGACTATAATTAATATTATTATATCTAAACCTAGAGGTCCATATCTTCCATTGTTCTAGGGGAGGAAGAACTAGTGGCCTTGGTGGGTGTGTATAGTGTGAAATTTGGAAACCCCTTGCCAACGGCGGTCAGTCTAGCCATAAATTAACCCCCACATAATATGCCAGTTCCTACATGCTCGAGAAAGGACTCTGAACAAGGACTTATTCTATGAGGGATCAAGTGCCAGGCTGCCCCGTCTTCACATGTGCAAAAAAATAAACTCCCCGTTTGGCGATAACAATATTTAAATGCACCAGTCCCCATACGCGTTTAAATGGTTGCTCATCCGGGGATCTTTTTATTTTAATTTGCTGTCACAGTATGCTTTAATTATTCATAAAAACTCTCCGTAATGTGAATCTGGTCAAATTTAGCAGAAAAATAGAATAAAGAATGCCATTTAACGTAGTCTAATAGCAGATTATATTGGTCAGTCACTTTTGTTGTAAACTGTTTTTAAAGTTGAGTTTCTGTGATGCCATAACTTTTCATTGTAAACATTCCACTCAATTACAAATCAGTAAAACAAACTTTTATCAATATGTTATTTTTTTTCAATAAATTTATGTCCAGAAGTTTGCTTATGATTACCATACCCCGCCCCCAACAAACAAACATTCTTCATCTACACAGACTTACCTTAAAAACCTGAGATTTTCAAAAGTCACTACCTGCTTTAATGAAAAATTTTCATTGGGATGGGAGAGATATTTCCAACTTGTAAATATAAGGTCAATTTTTTTACTTTACTTTTTATAATTTTAAGGGAATAACTAAATAAATTTTTGATATTATAAATATGACAATTTGAGGTATTCACTGGCACTAAAAACTTATGAAAAGAATAATTCTTTCTTTTAAAAATCTGGAGAAAGTAATTTTCTAATACAGAAATTTAAAAAGTCAGTGAAAACGTGCACTCTGCACTCCTGTAAGTTATCAAAACAAACAAAGGAAGCAGGCAGAAAGAATATTATTCAGGGTCTGTTGTTGTGTTGACCCATTTAAACTCATAATATTCCAAATCAGCCTTTGTCCACCAGTTGAAATTACAAGGTCAAATCAAATTAATTTTTGATTGTTGTTTTTTTTTTTTTTTTTTTTTTTTTTTTTAAAGATTGGTTAATATGAAAAGGGATACCACCTCCCACAAGGTCACAGCTAGGAACCTTAATTATCCAAACCCCACTATTGTGGTTTGATTGGATTATTAATCAAAATCTGATACTATAAAAGGGATATTCTCCCCCACAGACATAGATCAGAACTTTTGATTAGCTGACCTATCATAAAGTAGTAAAAAAATACAAAATGATCTGTGATTGGTTAGCCAATCAGAAATATTTAATTCCAGAGAAATTCTCTATAAAAATATCTCAAGGGTTCAAAAGAGAGAGAAATTTCGAAGACCATAGTGAAGACAAGAGAATAAGAAAAGAAATTTCTCCAAGTATTAAAGTCTCTTCAGCAAAAACTGCACTCTCTGAAAAATTACTAGACTAATTAACAGAGGAATGCAGCACCAGCCAAATTCCTCAACTTGTCTTTCAACACAAAAAAGGGGTTACAATTTCCTTATATATATTATATATATTATTGCTACATACTAGTGTTTCAATAAATATTTGTTATCTGTTAATGGCGAGTTTTTCTGGTCTTTAAGTCGCCAAAACCTGGGCAACTTGTTCCAACCAACCATCAGATGTTTCAAAGATTGTGTCATTTTCTTCTGTGGATCTTTTAAACACATTGTGAGCACAGATGGAGTTAATAAAACAACTAGCCAGAAATACATATGGTAGTCATCCTATGCTAGTCACATCAAGTAGTGACTAGCATAGGATCACGTAAACAGTCTCAAAGCACTTGAAAAAAAACTTCAAAATTTACTTGATTTTAACATCTAAGTTTTAACATAACCTTAGTGTGTATTCATTTACATTTACTCTTTGTGAACTATTTTTTGTTTAAGTTGGGAAAAACATTCTGAGATTGAGAATTTTTGAAAAATAAATCAGAACTCAGCAAAACCTGAATTAAAAAAAATTTATTGTTTTTTTTTAATAAAGGTTACTTTGATGCAAATGTCTACAGTATTTTAGGGTTTTATGGGTATAGCTACTATAAAAAGCTCAAGTGATGAATTATGCCTTATTTTTTAAAAATGATTCCGAGATATTCACCAGTTAATCTTATATATACATGCCAAATTTCATTGCTCAATAGTTTCATCTTAAATGTGATATGTATATGAAAATACAATACATAGTTAAAAAATTTTCAGAAAAATAGGGACAGCTTACACAACTTCATGCACTTATATAGAAAAAAGTTATAGATATATATTGATAATTTAGAAAAATAAAATCTTATACCAATCTAGATTTTATAAATATTTATTATAGCAAAATCTCATCTTATCATGTGATAATAGAGATTATTTAAGTTGGTTATTAATTATAATGGACTGATAAATCAGTGCAATATTCTCTTCTCTATCCAATTGGCCAAAATTTAAGTGGTTTCTATTCTGTTTAAAGCAACAACTTTCAGAATGTCTAACAGACATATTTCTAAGAAAATCTTTACTTGTAAAATATTTACATTTAGTATTTGGGATAATTACTTTTTTTTACAATCAATGAAATATTCTTGATAATTATTTCAATTAACATGGTAAGCTAAGAAAAAAAGAAATTAATTTTATCATACCTGTGGTCATCAAGTTCATCTATTTGCTCTTTCACATCAGAAGTCAGTCGATCACTACGAATACTACAGTGCATCATGCGACCCACTAGCCCCATGCCAGGTTGCCTTTTCCCACGTTTTTCCAGAACTTTATTCATAAGACTGTTACGGATTTTACTAAGGCCAATTCCACCATCAACAGTGTCAAAATCTTCAGAAGGTAGAGGGGTTGGTGGTTGCCGTCGCCAACCTTTTAAAGGCCTTCAAAAAAAAAAAAATAAAATAAAATAAAATAAATAAAAAAATCCATTATTATCTTTAATGTTTTGATCACTAATGATAAACTATGTGTACAATAATCAGCAGAAGCAAACTATTTAAGGGATCTGAATCCAATAACAAGCATAAGGTGATAAGGTATGAGAGATTTAATTCTAATTACATCCTATTAAAGTAATCTAAACCAAAGATCAGCTCCCTTAATTTCAACATTTAATTGATTAAAAAAATGAGTTCTTAGTTTCTAATTTATAGATTCTATTTCTACTATTAACTTTGAATATAGTATGAATGGAAGTTTTAACATTTTATGAAGAATGTAATGTACATTCAACATGACAATTTAAAACAACAATATATTTAGGTGCTTTAATCATTCAATATATACCTAATGATATGGTAATTGATGCCACCTTGCTTAACACTCTGCATTATAAGGTAAGGATCAAGGGTAAAGTGGAACAATCCAGGGAATGGAGTAGCACCCTCCTCTACACCTCGGTGTAGTAGCTATTGAAAAGGTTGCCAACTTTATTGTAAATCTGTAAAATTTAAAACTTAAATGCAGTTTATTATTGTGCAGTTACTTGCTATTTTTCCAAGGCAAGAGAGCAAATAAATAAATTTTTTTCCTTTCAAATTATGTAGAATATTTACAGTTATGGAAGTAAAAAAAACTTGCTTTGTGGCATTTTTTATGTAACAAAAAATCCCAAAGAAAACCAGTTTTTGACACTTGTAAAGAATTGTGACATTTTTAAAATAATTTTGAACAAATTAGAAAATTTGCTTGATCCATTTTATTTAATTTCAGTATTATTGATATGCTACATTTTCAAAACAGACATAACCAGAGAAAAAACTGAGTAGAAGAAAAAAAGAATCAAAACTAAACCAACTAAATACAAACGTCATAATTCATATATGTTTATTGAGGACCTAAAGCAATTTTCTAATTCTGGTTATCTGTTATATTGTCAAGGTGAATGATTTTATCTTAATTTTCATGTAGTTTTAGAACATTATTTGAAAAAAATCCTAATTACTATGAAAGACTTAATTAGTATTTAAGATATATAGTTATTTTAAACTTCATATCCTTTCAGAAGTAGTAACAGATTTTAACTTACTTTTAGATATAAAAGTTGTTCATTTATTGAAAGATTTCATTTCTTTGATTAATTCTTTTACTAAATTTTAAAGCAGATATGGAAAGCACTTCAGCTCATGTTAATATGCGAGTTCAATTAAAACTATAAGGAACGTAGAGAAAATTCTGTTAATGAGAGAACGGTGAGATTTTGGTTTTAAAAAATTGCAAGAGAAAATTTCAGTTTAGAAAACCATCAAAGATTTTAATAGATGTGCTGGAAAATTATCCTAAAATTGTGTCCAATGAAATAGTAGAAAAGAAAAAATCTCAATAATGAAAGAAGAGAAAAGAAAAATTTCAAACATATGAAAGCTTGTATTAATCATGTTTAACAGTATAAAACTGGTAGTTTAAGTTTTATGGTATATCAACCTTTGTAGGTTATTTAATGCCAAATCCATTTTTATAAAAAATAATCAGTTCTATTTCAAACAATTCAGTTTAGCATGAGTACACAGTTTAATTGTCAAAAACATTTCTATTTCAAGTTATCCAGTTTAGTCAAAAAGTTCTAATTCACACAATTCAGTTTAGTATAAGTATAGTTTTTCTCTACACACAGTTAAATGTCAAAACAGTTCTCTTTCGAATAATTCAATTTAGCATTGTATAGTTTACATGTCAAAACAGTTCTATTTCAGACAATTCAGTTTAGCATAAGTACACAGTTTAAATATCAAAATTTTATTTCAAGTAATTTAGTTTAGCATAAGAACACTGATTAGTTAGGGCCTTATCAGGTGCGACCATTCTGGGCCAGAGTGGACCTAAGAGCGATGGCAATGAAGAGGTGCTCCGCATTCCCCGAAGCTCCAGCATTACAGGAATCTCACCATCAGATTGTTTAGTGTCATATCCAGGACACTCATTATGGGGGAGGGGGATCTTACCCCTCTGCAGAGGTGCAGTCAGTGTATTCTACAGCCCCAGTTGCCTGGGCAAAGTACAAAACTGACACACTATACTGAATGAAAAGCAAAAACAATTTACTGAAAGGTTATTGTTGTCTTAAGACAACTGTGAAAATAAAACTTCTTAGGTAGCTATTACTTGTTTGATGGTTGGTTGTTTGGGTTTTACAGCATATCAACCTTTGTAAGTTATTTAGGGCCAAATCCATTTTTATCCAAATAATCAGTGCTATTTCAAACAATTCAGTTTAGCATAAGTACACAGTTTAATTGTAAAAAACATTTCTATTTCAAGCTATTTAGTTTAGTAAAACAGTTTTAATTCCAACAATTCAGTTTATTATAAGGATAGATTTTGTTTACACACAGTTAAATGTCAAAACAGTTCAATTTAAGAAAATTCAGTTTAACGTAAGTACAGTTTTGATGTCAAAAACACTTCTATTTCAATATAAATTCAATTCAAATATCAAATTCAATTTAAATATCAAAACAGTTCTATTTCAAGTAATTTAGTTTAGCATAAGTACACAGATTAGTTCTATTTAACCCATAGATAGGACCTTGTTACGTGCTACCACTCCGGGAAAGAGTGGACCTAGGAGCAATGGCAAAAAAAATGAAATAAAATAAAAAAATTAAAAAAATAAAATAAATAAAATAAAAAATAAATAAATTGGTTAAAAATAGAACTTTTACAGCTCCTTATTTATTCACACAACCTTTCACCTATAGTTTAACATCTTTCTTTTCAAGCATCTAGATCATTTATTTGCTTAGGATATGCTGACTACATCCCCTGCAAAAGGATAAGACCACTCCCTCAAAAAGGAGTGTCCTGAGTATGATACTAAACTACTGAGGCTCTAGTTCTGAAACTTCAGGGAGTGAAGAGTACCCCTTCATTGCCATTACTCTAACCTTGAGTGGTAGTACCTGTAAGGGTCTCATCTATGAGTCAAATATTTTTTTTCAGAAATTATTAATATTAGATAAGAATATTTGGTATCAATGATTATTATTGATAAACAAAAAACAAAAAATGAAAAAGTGATTTTAATGGAATGAAGAAATTATAAATAATTATGATTATTATTAAACAATTACAAATGAATCAAATTCCAACATTAAATAACCTATTAGGAGTTGATATGCTGTTGAATAAGCCTAAAAAATAAAAATAGAAATAAATAAATAAATAACAGATATTTCAGTAGAGAGGATTAAATTGAAGAAATCTTCAAAGAATTTATCAATTATTCAGCTAATAATTGCAAAAGAAAACTGGCAATTTGTTGCCAAAGTAAAATAAACGTACAGATCAAGGGAGCATATTTTAATTGAATAAATAATCTTTTCCCTATTGATTAAAAATTCTATCTTGTTGAATTAATTGGTAATTTCACATTGAATAATCTAATATTTACTTACAGTCCTTCTTTTGAAGGCAACTTATCAGCTGCCTCTTCTTCAGGGATTTTATCCAATGTTTTTACAGTATCTCCTATCAATGGGGGTTCATCAAAAAATACATCATCTACAAGACTTAATGTATCTTCAGTAGGTGGAGCCTGTAAAAGAATAATTCAATCACATAAAACAAAAATTCATCTAATTGTTAAATACAACTGGTTAACTTTAAATTGGAGTCACATGAGTGGTCTAAAAGCTATTTACAAGTGACGTATAAATTTTGTTGTATAAAATTCAAGAAAAGATTTCTTCTGAAAATTAAATAACCAAGATAATAGTTACGGTTTAGAGCAATGTTTCTCAACCAGTATTCTCTGGAACCCTATGGTTAAATACACTAATAATGGTATACAATTTTATGCAGGAGTTTCCTGAAACATAAAAACTATTTCAAGGGTTCCACAAGTTTGTTGAGAAATGCTGGTCTAGATAATTTATAAAGAAAGTGAGAAAGTTGAAAGAAATGGCATACAATGGTCTATCAACCACATGCATAAGTCTAGCAAAAATAGATTTCAACACTATGCAGTTTTCTTTACTTAATAAAATGGGTACTGGTCAACTCTACCTCTGGGTCTAATTTGAAATTGCCCAGGTACTTGGCATATCTAGGGCTGGACCAGTTGATGTATTAGGGACCATTTTCTATACCATTTTGTTTTTTTCCAAAGAAAGAAGTTTTTCTTTTTTCTTCTCCCACATTATACACCTGACAAAATCTGAAGAATAAAGTGCCCAAAATGTTAAGATCAAGAATACAAAGAAAATATTCATTTGTTCAAACAATTTTTGTATGGTAATGATGCTCCTCAAAATTACTGACAATAAAATATAAATACCAACAAATTTACACAAATCCCCTAAATCAGAAAAAATTAAGTTACAGGAACTTCATACACTTAGAAATACTAAGATAATTGAAGAAAAAAATTGATATAGAATATATGCTTATCTTATCTTTCAAATTTAGTCATAGCTATTTGCAGACAAATGAATAGTTAAATATGACAAAACATACAAAATAGATTATACACTATTAGTAATGATAACATGTCACAGCTAATTTTTTCATGAAATAAACTATAATGTTCCTAATATTAGAACATGATGCAAATCAGTGACTAGAGAATAAGATTTTAGGAGGAAAAATCTAAAATACTATCCCTGCTCTTTTATTTTGTCACTATCTGCTGACATATGAGAAAAAGAGAGATATTTACTCTATCTAAGCAATATTCTGTTTTGTCTGGATTCATATGGAGACCTATGCCACCTGCTGCCTGTTCCAGACTGTGTAGCAGGATTTTGGCTTGGGCAGGTGTATTTGCCAGAAACGCAATGTCATTGGCGTAGTCTTTGTCTGTAATAGTTTGTGTAGAGTATCTTCGGCTTCTTTTTTTTCCCAGCATGAAGCTGTTTTCTTTCATTAAATCTATAGACGTTCAAAGCATGTAGTCTAGGCAGATAATAAAAAGGTATGAGGCTAATGTATCTTCTTTCAGCACACCTGCTACAATGTCTAAGTAGTCTGTGTCTCCATCTGGTGAGCAAATGTTTACTTTCATGTTTTTATATAGCATCATTATGGCTATGACGGTTACTTTGGGGAGACCATAGGCGAGAAGTATTTGCTCCATCTTTCCTCAGTGTATGGAGAAGACTACAAATAATAGTGTTGCCTTAAGGTTTTTTGCATGAACATCTTCTAGAATTCGATGAATAGTCAAAATTTGTGATGTCATGGATCAATTTCTTTGAAAGCCATTTTGGTTCTTCCTAAGTATTTTCTCGATTTCAGGTTCTATGCAGTTGCGTAGCAGAGCATTGTAAATCTTGACTGCTATGGAAGTTCTTGGCTATTCCAAGCTCACCCTTCTTGGAGAAAGGGAAGATGCTGCTCTTTGTCCATCTGTCTACAGTGTTCTGGTTATATATGATGTTGCAGTCTTGGAGCAGTATGTTGTTGAATTTCCTTGTCTTCTATACTTCATCAAGCTCTGCAGCTTTCCTATTTTTAATTTTTCTTAGTACTAAGTTGCGTTCTTGTGTAAACTGTTCTAGTTTGATGTCTAGTTGATTACTAATAATTCTAATGATAGGTTCATCTGTAACTTTCGGGAGTTTTTCAGATAAATTCTCGAAATGTTGTTTCCACAAGGGTATTTGTTCTTCTTAGCTAGCTTTCAGTTTAGCTCTCGCAGTACTGTTCCTTCAACTCCTTTCATTTACTGTCTGCCATATTATCCTAGATTGTCTCTCTTCCACCGAGTCTCTAATCTTATTGATCAGATTTTGTATGTATTCTGTTTTTTCTTTTAGGTATACATTAGTTAGTTCATTTTGACTCTTCTTAAGTTTCTGAGCATTGATATTACTTGGGTTTCACTTATTGCATACGGACGTGGTTTTCATGTCAGCGCGCTTTTTTCAAACTGCTAACTCTTATGGCTTAGTTCTTTATTTAGTTGGTATACATTCTGCTGCTACTTCTATGTGGACATTGATGTTTGTTTGTTTGCTTTGTTTAACAGCATATCAACCTTAATAGGTCATTTAATGCCAACTAAGTTTTTGAAATAGATTGGTGATGGTATTTAATTTTTTAAAAACTTTTTTTTTTAAAACATATTTTCTTTTGTAAATGTATTTTTTATGTACATTTTTTTTTAAAACATTAAAAAAAAAAAAAAAGAAAAAAAAAAAAAAAAAAAAAAGAAAAAAGATATCTTTGGAAAACACATCTTTTATAAGTACATTTTTTCAACACATTTTTTTGTGGAAAATTTTAAAATTTTGTTATAGATGTGAGCTTCCTTTATGTATTCAAGTAATTTTTGGAGGTCTATTTGGTAGAATATTTGTTTTAAGTTTGTTGTTTGGTAATATGTTTGTCGTATTTGTTTCAGGTTAATACATTCTGTTAGTATGTGTTTAATTGTATAGGGTTTCTGGCATGATACGCAATATAGGGCCTCTTCTTTTTTGAGGAGGTATGAATGGGTAATGTCCAAGTGTCTTATTCTTAGTCTTGATAATGTCACTTCTTTTCTGGACATTTTGGGGTTTTTTTTTTTGGCATTTTCCTATTTGCGGCATTATTTCATATAGTTTCATTGTTTTGGAAGTTTAAATGTTTATGGTTCTGTTGTGACACGATGCAGAAGTGAACATTTTTTTTGTATCATGCTGAATATTAAGTTGAACTAGGAGTGTGTGTGTGTCCAGATTTGAATGTGGGTGGGCCTACCAGAGTGAAGTAAAAAAAAATGGGAAAGAAAAGTTTCCCTTTCTCTTGAGATGTCAGATCACTGGGTGAAAGGCCTTGGCTGCCACTAAGTCTAGTTTAGAGTTCATACCCCCAGAGGGATCAAACAGGTAAATTTTTTAGTACCAACAAATTTTAGATTCTCGGCCTGATAAAAATTTATGTTTCTTCAATCAGCGGGAAATTTAGTTCCAGATTTTCTAAATAAATAGAGGTAGCCTCTTGAGAGAAAGGGCAGTTGTTTTCACATGGGCTTAGAGGTAGTTGTGATAGCAGTCGGCCCTGCATGTGCCGACAGAAAGAGTAAAATATAGTAGCGCTGAGTATCACATCGCCTCTCTCAAGTCCGATTGAGAGAAATAAAAAAAAAACATCCAAATCAAAAGAATCTTGGACTTTCTTTTCTATCAGCATGGGAGACGAAATGGCTGGAGAAAATATCTGTGGATACAAATTGTTAATATCGCCTAAAAGAAGGGGTATTACATTGGTGCCGTTGACTAGAGATCGACCTTTGGAGAAATCCATGGAAAAAAAATATCTAAAAAAAAAAAAAAAAAAAAAAAAAATCTTTCCAGTGAAGAAAAAAAGGAAGAAGAACAGAATAGGATGTTGTGCATGGAAGAAGAGCCCTGACGCACCTCTATGCAACTGACCAAATACAAGAAAGGAACATAAAGAAAATAAAAAAAAAATAAAAACAGAGACTGCAAGTAACAAGTGATTCCTCACTGAAGGTAAGCTGAATTTTGTACTGCCTTATTTTGTCTGTTCAGGGTCTTGCTGGCATATTCTGGTTGTTTTTGTTGTTATTGTCATTGACTCGTATGCACTATGGATAAGATCAATATCATTGGATCGGGTGGGTCGAGAGTGCCAATTTTAAAAGGGAAATCATCTGACTTTCAGACTTAGGTTGAGGCCATTAAAAAGAAAAGTAAGATATATAAACTCTCACAGGCAGACAGAATAAATTTGGCTTATGACCATTCAGATAGTGTGGTATCCGAATATATAGGATTATATTTAGAAGAGGAGGAGGTAGGAAGAGCAGTACTTATGAGTATTAGGAAGCAAGAGGGAGGTCAAAGAAATTTAGCTCACATCCAGATAAATTCAATAGTCAATGAGAAAGAAATATTACCACTATTTGAACACATGGAGAGTATAAGGCAACTAGTAAATAAGAATAGGGACTTGGTCGCTAACTCTGATAAGGACCTGGGTCAAATGCAAACAGTGCAGATGAAGATTGATACAGGTGATCACCCACCAATAAAGTTAAAGCCATATCAGATGCCAATACACAAACGTAAACTGGTGGAGGATGCAGTTAAAGATATGCTGGAATCAGGGGTGATTGAACATTCAAGATCACCCTGGAGTTTCCCAATTGTAGTAGTGAGTAAGAAAGATGGGGGACATAGATTTTGTGTAGACTTTAGTGCCTTAAATAAAATCACCAGGCCCCTGGCTTACTCCTTGCCGTTAATTGACGATATCCTAGCCTTGCTGGGGAAATCTACCTACTTTTCTACACTTGATTTAAGGTCAGGATACTGGCAAGTGGCTTTGGACAGAAATGACCGAGAAAAGACCGCATTTGCATGCCACACAGGTCTGTATCAGTTTAGAGTGAAGCTATTCGGACTTGCTAATGCACCTGGAATTTTTCAACAGCTTATGTCAGTAGTTTTGCATGGGCTAGAGCAATTTGCAATGGCTTATTTAGATGATATACTGGTTTTCTCGACTAATGCGAGTGAACATCTCTAGTACTTGCAGATTGTATTTTCTCAATTAAAAAAACACGGATTGAAGATCAAGTTACCTAAGTGTCAGTTCATGCGTAAAGAGACAAAGTATTTAGGGTTCATAATCAATGAACAGGGAGTTAAGCCAGATATGGATAAGGTCGAAGTGATCAGAACAATGCTTGCACCTTGAACAATTCGGCAGGTTAGGGGCTTTATAGGAGCAATAGTTTACTACTGGAGGTTCATACCAGTATTTTCTAGGATAGCAACCCCCCTTATAGCATTGACAAAAAAGTATGCCCGGTTTAGATGGACAAAGGATTGTCAGAAATCTTTTGACACCTTGAAAGAGCAGTTGACTGCTGTCCCTCTACTAACTTATCCAGACCAGAATAAACCTATGATACTATACATTAATGCGAGTGATCGGTGAAGATCACCACCGCCTTGTCATCGAACAATAGCACAGGATCTTCATCCAAGCTCACCGGAGGATAAAATGGGCCCAGAAAAGGAGGAATAGTATTGTTAATAAAAGTCGCCGAGAAATAAAATTAGATGTGGGAGACCCAGGATACTACTGAAAGCATTTCAGACAAGGTAAACTAGATTCACGGTGGAAGCCCTACTATAGGATAGTCAAATAAACAAGTCCTGTCTCATTTATAATTTGGGACTAGCTTTCGGTGAAGGTTAAGAGGGCACATGCCAATGACTTGAAGCTGACGGAACTCTGAAGCTGGGAAACATCCACAATCGATAACAGTGGAAGACCAATTAGACAATTAACACTGGCTGCCCCGCCTCGAAACCAGGAATCTGATCTCGAGGACTCAGAATCGGAATTACCTCCCCAAAAATTTGCTGAGATATACCATCACTCTGAGGAGAACCCTTGTCTCCCTCAACAGGACTTGGAGGAGTGGGATCCAGAAGACACCATCCTCCTGGCAGAACTGGTCACATGATGAGCGACCTCCACCTAGAGAAGAAGATGAGGAGAAATTTCCCTCAAGGAGGATACAACCCTTATCAAGAGAGAAAGGCAAACCAAAAGAAAACACTACTTAGATTGTTACCCAATGAGGAGTTGAATGAAAGACCGTTTTCTCTGGGATCAACTTTTGAAAGGGTCTTTCATGAGGTTAATGGACGACGGGGAAAGTAGAATTGGGGTTCTAGATACATACTGGTACATATATTATCCTTTAGACTTTTAAAAAAAATTTCTCATTTTGGGGTTTACGATTACTTATATCCATTTACAGCACAGTAACCAAGCTCCCATTGGGTGTCCCTTTCATATGGCCTTGTGCCACATCTAAGCAAAAAAAAGCTTAGTAAATTACCACAGTAACCAAGCTCCCTATTATATTGCAGGATAGCAAACGTTAGGATTCTGTTGCTACTCATCCTTGTTGTATCGATCAACGCATTATGACATAACCAAAACACCATTTTCAAGAAGACTATGGAAGTGATTGTTACCAGTTCAAAATGGGTCATCACATTGATGATTGACCTGAAGCCATATAGAAGATTATTGGAGGAATTAGGGTTGTAAATACAGAAAGTTAAAACAATAGGTGAGCACATAGCAGTAAACTATTATTCCGATAAGGGGAACTACCATAACCTAATGGATTCGCTCAGGCAGGAAGTCATTGCGTTAGAGATGCACTGGAGCAGTATGGGAGATTATTTGGAAGGATTAATATTGTTAGAATATAGAAAAAGAAGGTCAGTCCTACCAATAGTAGGTAATGCACTTAGTGTTCTGTTTGGAACAATAACTGAGGTGGACTTAGAAACTATCAGAAGGAAGTGAGTGGCAATAGGAGACAGTCAGTTGACATTAGCAGGACAGACAAGGAGTAGTCTGTCAATTTTGAATGTTAGGAGAATAGACCTGGCCAAAAAAGGACAAACTAGCAATCGGCAGGTTAAGAACGTGCTAGACATAAAGGATGAATTAGGACAGGTGACTTGTTCCATGTCAGTCAAGCTGTGAGGGCTTGGGGGTTTTGTAGCACAGTTTATGCAATTATTAATGGCCATCAATAGATTGAAACAGACCCCACAGCCTTTACAGTTGTCTCTTGAGCATGTTATGGCTCAATTAGACATGCTCTCTCTAGGACATCTGTCACCTAGTATCATAACTCTGGGTCATCTCAGGGATATCTTGTTCAAAATTCAAGCTGCACTTCCTCACAGTCTTTGGTTGCCTGCTGATCCCAACCTTGGATTATGGCGCTACTATATACTCATGCTGTTGTCTGACATTCTTTTTGTCCCAAAGTTTTTATTCCCAAGATAACTAATTGTTCAGGGGCAGAAAGGGTTACAAGTCTTACCATAGCATGATTGACCATATAGCCATTGTCCTCATTCAGATCATTACATAAATCTGAAGGAGGGCTGGCATGACCAGCTGATTGATCAGATCGAGCTGCTCTGACTGCCTATCTAGCCCAGTAAGGGCCAAAGTGGAGTTTTGCAGGTTACCACCCACAGCAAACAGGTGGCCTAGTCTTACCCCTTTGCAGAGATGCAGTCGGCGTATTCTAGAGCCCCAGCCAACAGGACAATATTTGGGCATTGATGAAGTTCTCATATTCATTAATTGGAGTAAGTTTTTCTGATATCTTCTGAAGTGCATCAAATTTGCTTCTCAGTGTTAACGTATATTTATCGCTAATAGCTCTATTGTTAAGTCTGGACCAGTCATAGTGTACAGTTGTGGTTGTTCATGCTACATTTTTTTATAGACTCAGTTGTATCTTAGCCATGACAATTTGGTGATTGGAGGACACTCTCTCAAAAGAGGAACATGCCTCACAATCCAATGTGATATTATTCCATTTCTTATTTATGAGGATGTAGCCTATCGGTGCTTTAGCATTATTTACATAGGTTTAGGTCCATAGTTTCCCCTTTCTTTCCTGAAATTTAGTATTAAGGTAAGTTAATCTATTCCTAGTGTGAAATCTTAAGATGTACTCCATTTCTGTTTGATGTTTTGTGTAAGCTGAATTTGTTGTTTATGTTTTTACCTATTTGGGCATTCATGTCTCCACCAATAATTAGAACATTGTGTTTTGGGATTCTACAAACAAGGGAAGATAGCTTGTTATTGGAGGCGATGAGGTCCATTTTGTCACTAATATAGGTAGGACTGTAACAGGAAATGATAGTTGTGCTGGAGTTGCCATTAAACGTAGCTACCATCATTCTCAGCTGTATTATCTTGATGCTATTAAGTGATTTTAGGGTCTGTGAACTGATAAGCATACCTATATCCCTATTGCGGTGTTGACAGAGTTTTCTCATGCCGATGATGAGAATGCCTATATATATATATGAGTAGTTGATACTTAATCACTGGCCTTTTTATAATATTAAAATTAGTGTGTCTTTTTCAAAAACATATCAGAGGGGAAAAAGTTTCATAAAAAGGCATATTTTTCATAAGAGATAAAAATAATTTTAGGACAATTTTTTTCAAAAACATTTATTCAATGTCATTAGCATTCCCTTACCTGAGATGTCCCAATACTAACTTCATCATCTCCATAAAAACTGGCAGGTGCATAACTTCTACTAGGAAGTGCTGTTTGTCTTAATCGAGATCTTTTTTTGGATGCCTAAATAAATAATTTATAAAAGACAAAAAAAAAATATTTATGAAAAGAGAATTTGGAGACAAGAACTTATTAAAAATTAAGTTAATAGATTTTAATTCATGTCCAATTTATATTCTTAATTCAACTCTTTAATAATTTCAAAGCCATTTTCTAATTTTGATCTTTTCAATTCAGCTAACATAGATTTTTCTAAGCTGTTCATACTATTTATCAGCAGATTCTAGAGATATTTAAGTCCACTTACTTTAGCTATACAGCAATAGTACCAAATCATATTTATTCCCCCTGCAACATAGATAAGTTAGTGCAATTCTTCCTCAATTTTAAATTATCTATTATATTTTTTGATGACTTATACATATGACTATAATTATTCCTCTGAGAGCTAAGAGTGACTTTTTTAAAAAGTCATTGCTATAGAGTATATTTGCTCTCAGAAGGATAAGGTAGTTATTTTTAAAAGCAAGTACAGATTTTTAAATGATTTTTAGTCACTTCAAAAATTTTAGAAGGTAGAACTTGACAATATAGGCCTTTTAAGTTACCTGTACTCTTTGAAATGGAAATTATAAAGCTAACAAGCTGTATGCAGGATATAAAACATTAACCTAAAAATTAAATTATGAAAATTTAAAAACTATATCAATATTTAACTTTTTTTTTTCATCATTTTATTGCAAAATCTTAGAAGGATATAAAAATGTTTTTTTTTGTAAATTTTTAAATTGCACTTTTAGATTAGGATAAATTTTATACATAAAAAAAATATTTCATCCACAAAATAGTAAAATATGATTTTTTTCATTTTTAACAGTTTTCTTACTTCATTAATGTTATCTGAAAAAATTCTTTCTGCAACATAATCAACATAATTATATTTATTGACATAAAGAATTTTAAAATTCAAACTTAAGAATCAAACATATCTAAAATATATATGTGAAGAGACACAAATTTAATGATGAACAAGATCTTACAATAAAACCTTTCTACATTATACACAATATCATATTTGATTGGTTACTCAGAAAAATAATTATCTAAATTTAATTTACATATTTCATCTCAGTTGAATATAGTTGTAGCAAGATGACACTAATATTTGAAGAGTTCAAATAGTTTAAAATCTTTTTTGTAATATTTAGTTTGAGAAAAAGTAAGTTAGAAAATTGATTTACTTATAAAAATAACATCAATCAAATGGAAATTAATACATTTCAAATTCAAACAATAAAATTTAATAGAAATACTAAGGTGCAATGAATTATTCTTGGAATCAGTATTTTAACATTATACTAATTGTGGTTTATGATCAACAAATCGTAAACGGCCTCAGGATGTCGCTGCTTAGCTTCACTCTATTGCCCATAATGATTATTTTAGAAATACCACCGAAATAGCTTGTGGTTTATGATCAACAAATTGTACATCCTACTTTTCGATATGCAGTTTCACTTGAATACCGACAAAGGAAAAACAGAGGCTTCTTATGCAAACCGGTAGCAGATAATCTGCATACGAAACTCGAGAAGTTTCGTTACTTTATGAGACTTCACCGTTATATGAACCGGTACCAATCGCCATGTTTTTCTTCTTTTTATATCACAACCAGAGGAGGGTAAGTCATTTTCGTTTTTTATATTCTTGCTACAAGCGTTAATGAATCATTTTACCACACGCCCCCTTGATCTTAACGATCAAAAATCGGTTTCGTAATCTGCCATCCAAGCGTGTGTTCTTCTGGGGGAACTTCTGCTACCTCATCTGATGGCAGTGAAACCCTCCATATGTCTAGCACGTGTTGTGGCACTCCGTCCACAGCCACTTTGTTCTGAGACAGTACCTCAGTCACTTTTCCTCTGCCCCATCGCATTGTACAGTGAACTATGTGTGGTTTCACCCACACTTTCTCACCCACTGCGATTTTTGCATGCCTCTGTTCCCCTCCTCCTGTTCTGGCCAGCAGAAATCGCCACTTGTACGTAAATATGGACTTATGTGGCACAGATGTTTCGTCTTGGCCATTCTTTGGGGCCATGTGATACCAAAAGGCCGCCTCTTGGGGTGAAATTTCTATGATCCCGTTGCCACTCTGGCAATACGTGGATCTAAAATATTGCTTGACACCCCATTTCTCACACAGCTCCCTAAGGACCTCAGAACAGAAGGATACGCCATTATCTATTAGGACCTCTTCCACTGGCCCCCTCTCCATAAACACCTCCTCAACAACTCTATCTCTTTTGCGGTTTCCGCTCTAATTTCTTTGCCATATCGCTACTCTCCCAGGTCCACAGTCAATCATAGTTAAATACAGTTCATGGTGATAGTGCGTAACATCTATAACCAATCGCCACAAATTTTGTGTTACATGCAGCCTCCCTTTCTCATGCTTGGTTGGCACAGGGTCAATGGATTGACATTCCTTACATTGCTTTACCATCTCCATCGTGATGGTTGGGTTCACTTTACTCGCCAAATAGAGTGCTCTTTCTTTCCCAAAATGATGCATATTATGCAGGTCTTTCAGGTTTTCTCCCACACAGCACAAGAGAGCCCGATCTTTTTTCTCCTGTAGCCATGCCTTCCTCACTCTGGTCACCATGTCAGCTTTGTTTTTCTGCGACTGAACTAATGTAACTGTTATTTTTAGTCCGAATTCTTTGATTAGGTTTCCAAGTGCTCCAAGTCGACCCTTGATGAGCATCTCAGCTGCCCCTTTTGTCTTGATCCTCCTATCTCCTGACACTTCTGATTTGATCCATGATGCCAGTGTTGCAGAGTCCCTTCTTATTTCCACTGCTTGCAGGCCCCATTTCAAGGCCAAGATGACACCCTTCATCGTAGCATCAAGCTCTGCAACATTGATATGGGCGTTATCATTCTCCTTCCATAGCCAAGCGGCATCTTCAGCCGTCGCTCCTTCTATTTCTAATATGGTCCCCAGTGCCAGGCTGCTAACATCGCACCAAATTACCCCTCCCTTGCTCCTTCCTATGTGCCATTCTCCCTTTACAGGGTCCCCCTTCTTGACTTCCATAATGACTCCCTGAATCATACATAGCACCTCATGGTCTATTTCATCCTCCCACTGGCCCCCATTAGTCTACCTTTTGATAAAATTGCATGCAACCCGCAGCCATCCGATTATGGGGAAATGACCTACCAGCTTCCCGCATACTGAAAAAAGTTCTTGCTTGGTCAGGCTGCCCTGGACTGCGGGAATATCGCTTCCTCTTCCAAATACTAGCTTTCCTTCCTTATTCCGCCACAATTTCAAGCCCAGAGCCATTCCATCTTCTTAAGCTTTTGTCAGTTTAGCAGTCAACATATACGTCAATTCCATCTTTGGTGTGACATGCCATGAACTTGTTCAATTCTCGGAAGTCCAACACCGGTCTGACTTTATTTTTGGTTTGTTGAACTACTGCCATGAGTGGCAGGACTCCCTCAACCTTCCCTGACCATGGGATCAAAATTCTTTCATCAATCCACCTCTCAACTTCCTTCTCTAACTTCAGTCTCACCTCTTCTCTCAGTGTGCCCTTGTAACAGCCAACCTGATTTGTTAGCACAGGCAGTCCCGTGGTCCATTGCCACTCTACTAACCACTTGTCACCATCAAAATTGGCTTGGAAGTCCTCGTCTTCAAGCTTTGTAGGCTGAACAGTATCATTGCTGCTCACTCTTACCACTCTAGTGTGTCCTGTCTTCTGAACCTCACCTGGCCCTTAGCTATTGTAGCTCCTCCCAGCCAGTCTATAAAATCTAGACCCAGTATCATGTCGATTCCTGTGACAAGCTTTTCCAGCACAATTACTCGGATTTGCAAAGGTATGTTTCTCATTATGATTTTGGCAACAGTCTTGTCACAACACCTCACCTCCCGACCATCCAACATTCTGACATTACTGGCTCCTTCTCAAAATTCGGTGACACTTACCCTGACAAGTGTGGTCATACAGAACCCTAGCCTTCTTTCCGTTGACAGTTACCTCTATCTGTGGCAACAAACTTCCGGGTGCCTTTCCATTCAAAAAGGGGTGACTACTGGCACAATAGCACCCCTTTACTCATTTCCCGGAAGCAGATGGCAACACCTGCTAACGTGGCCAATCTAGTCACATCAGAAACAGATAATGTCAGGTCTTGGCTCTTTGCAATCTCTCATCAGGTAGGGTACCTGACATATGAAGCACCTCACAACAGATCTTCAGCTTTGTCTCTTCAATAACTTCCCTTTCTCACCAGGAATATCTCCAGCAGAGGTTGCAACAGCCCCCAGTTCATTAGGATGCTTTGCCAGCACTCTGGCATGCTTTAAAAGCTCCTCAACTTCCATAATTTCATTCCCAGTCAATCACTGTAACTCTATCGATATGCGGTCGGGGAAACCAGACATAAAATTCATTTTCCCAGTCTTCTTGAGGCCTCATCTCATGTATCCGACCAATCCTGCTAGTCGCCTTATTTCCACTGTATATACATCCACCGATTCTTCAGTCCAGGCGACTCTCCTCAGTTTGTTATAGGCTTCAAAGAAATCCTCAGAAAACACTGTCTTCAGTCCCTTCTTGATGCTCTCAGCATCAGACTAGTCTCTCTCCCCCATCTCAAGATAGACTGCTAGCGCATTCTCCTCCAGATACATTGGGATTAAAGTCACTATGTCCTCAATCTTTTGTAGCTTCGCAACCACATCCCCTCCTCCCGTAAACGGCCTCAGGATGTCACTGCTTAGCTTCACTCTATTGCCCATAATGATTATTTTAGAAATACCGTCGAAATAGCTTGTGGTTTATGATCAACAAATTGTACATCCTACTTGTCGATATGCATTTTCACTTGAATGCCGACAAAGGAAAAACAGAGGCTTCTTATGCAAACCGGTAGCAGATAATCTGCATACGAAACTCGAGAAGTTTCGTTACTTTATGAGACTTCACCGTTATATGAACTGGTACCAATCGCCATGTTTTTCTTCTTTTTCTTTTTATCTCATGACTAGAGGAGGGTAAGTCATTTTTCATCTTTTATATTCTTGCCACTAACGTTAATGAATCATTTTACTACACTAATTATGAGCTGTATAGTTTTAAAAACACTAATCCAAAGAATGATTTATTGGCAAAGGGTGGAAGCAAGAATTTTGAGTCCCCCAAAAACTAAAATATTAGTAGAGTGATAAGTATATATTTAAAAATTGGATTGTTTTTTGTTTTTTTTACTGTAGACACTTAATGATAATGCAGCATTCAAATCTATTAAATACATTTTCTGGTAAGACAGATTCTACATCAACAAATATGCAATGAAGATGAAACTATATCTTATAAACAAATTAACAGATAACACTAAAGTAGAGATTCTTATCTGTGCAAGCTTTCATGTAATTATTAAATGTGAAACTCTTGTTTGACTTATTAAAAATATCCTACTTACAGTCAACATGCTCAAGCCTTTGAATGCCAGCTTGAGAACAGAGTCTTTTCTAATCCTTCGAATAGGGGCACCACTTCGAACAGTTCTGTAATATGTGCTTGTGCTAGACAGGGGAGTACGGTGACCAGCAGTAACACGATAGGGGTCAACAATTTGTTGTGTACGGCCAAAATCAGGTTCATCAAGTTCAGCCAACCGAGAGAGGTGGTCATCTTTAATTTTACCAATTGAGCTGCAGTAACGGAGGCGTCTGTTATTCCAAAGCTTTTGGTTTTTCTCAGTTTGTTCTCCAACCCCAAAAAAGTCCGCAATGCTGGATTTGACATACCTGAAGAAAAAACCAGTAGAAGGAATACATAGTTTTAAAAAAATTATAAGGCAAAAGAAAAATATCTAAAAAAAAATTTAATAGTAAAAGGAATTGCAGGGTCATGCTAAATATTTCCCATCATAATATCTCTCAAGAGACAGCTGCGCCAGTTTATTCTCCAAGTCACATGCAGTAGGATGTACTAGTTACATACAAGGAATGGTCTCTGATCTGATGTGACTTTGACCTATAAATTATCAAACAGGTACCAAAAACATTACATGTATGAATAAGCACTAAGAAGAAAAAAAGCATTTCAATAATTTCACCCAAATTTATATGGAATCATAATAGATTAGTTAATAGTAAGATAAGTTCCAATTGTAAAATAATATCTGTCCATCAGCATAATGCCCTAAAGAACACGAAAGTGAGTTAAGTACTTCTAGTTAGTGCCTACCTCAAAGTTATGTTCAGTCACTGGGCGTTTTAAGAGCAAAGGCAAATCTCTTACAGCTATAGCTGCTAAGGTTTATAATTCCCTGCTTCTCAATCACATCTGACCTGAAGTAAAAAAATTCTTAGGAAAAATCAGAACAGCTTTCATAGAAATCGATCCATAACTTGCCATTGGAGTCTTACAAGGAGATACATTAGCACCATACATGTTTATAATCTGTCAAGATTATTTAACATGAACATCAATAAATCTGATAAAAGAAAATAGTTACATTAAAAAAAAAAGACAAGAAACATGATATCCTTCAAAAACTATGACAGATACTGACTACACAGATGATCTGGTGCTTCTTGCAAATACACCTGCCCAAGCAAAATTCCTGTTGTATAGCCTGAACAAGCAGCAGGAGGCATTAGCCTTCATTTGAACGCAAATAAAAGAGTTAATGTGTGTTAAACAAGATAGAACCATCACCACTTTAAGTGGCAAGTGTCACGTGATAGCTCACGAAGACGAAGAGGTAAGAATGATACTCTCCCCCCGTTGAACTAACATTATCTAGCAGTCAAAAAGTGACCGTTAGGAGAGAATGTGGGTCACGCAGATGTTCGCACCTAAGTGACCTTGGGTCGCCGGACATCGGAAGGGGAAAGAAAAAAGAAGCCAAATGATTGGCGGGGACCCCAAACGGAAGTGGGGTTCCCTTCCCCTCAGGGGTAGTAAGGAAGATGTTTTTGAGCAAGTCTCGTGGCAGACGGACGATAGCCATTTTACTCCGGGCTAAAGACAAAAGACTAACTGAGACACGAAGGACTCCAAAATCCTTCAAGCCAGTATTAAAAACAGTACAAAGTCTATTAGCCCGTGAAAGAAGAAAAATTCTCCAGTGGAACCCCGTCAAAAAAAATAAGATAAGTAACTTTGGGACATTTTTCCTTTACACCCAAATTTTGTTTACCACTCTCTCTCTCAATTTGAAAAAGGATAAAGCCAAGAAAAGACATTTATATTCATGGACTATCCTATTATATATTTTTGACACTTTGAACGTATATATATATATATATATATATATAACCGTAGTAAAGAACCTATGTATTTTCATTTTACCATGTGGTCTATGTTATTATTTCATGCTTTCCTTTCAGCTTCTATTCGCCTTACATCATCTTGCTTAGAACTGTCCTAAAGTATCACACGGGAAACCGGAGTTGCCGACTACTACAACAACATTAATATTATTACAACTAAGACCTATAGGCCCGTATTCTTCTATTATCTAAGGGAAAGAAGTTTAGCGGCCTGGTGGGTGAGTGATAGTGTGAAATTTTGGACCCTTTGCCAGCGGTGGCCAGTCTGGCCCTAAATTATTCCCTCACGTAATATGCCAGTTCTTATCTGCCTGAGAAAAGAACTCTGAACAGGACTTATTTCTGTAGGGGATCAAGTGCCAACCTGCCCCGTCTTCACACGTGCGAAAATAAAGTCCCGTTTAGGGATTTTAGTCAATTTGCCGTCACACAAGCCTCTCAAACTAGAAAACCAGTTCACATTTTATTTATCATTTCAAAAGTATACAATACCATGTAAAAAATTCATGCAGAAGAAATCATGTCTATATTTTATATGTTCACATAAAATTAACAAAGCAAAAAATAGTTTTAACATAAAAAAATTCCTTTTTTATGTTGAGAAAAAAATTTTTTCAATTTAAACAGGTGGAAATTTTTCTAAATATAAAAGAAATTTGATGTGTAGACAATCTTAAATGAAACATTGAACTAAAAATATAAGTATTTTTAAAATTCAATAAAAAAATATCTTTAATTAAGCATTCTCATAAATTTCAATTACTGGGATTTTGTAGTAAATAAAAATAAGTTCAAAAGTGTGGAAGTTCCATAAAGCCTCTGACTGATAGTTGGAACTACGCATGCCCAAAAACAGACTTGGCACGAGAAAGAAACTCGTTCTCTTTCAGCAGTGAATATAGGGGTGGAAACACCTATTCATCTCCTGCTGCTAGTGGAAAGCCACGTATATGCTCTGTGGCACTCTGGTTCACTTTTCCACTAGTAGCAGCCAATATTAAAAACAAATGGACTTATCACTCAAGACTAAAAAACACCAAATTTGGACATATCAACCCAAAAAATGGATATATCATCCACGACTGAAAACACTGAATAATGGACATATCTACTCGAAAATAACTCTGGGAGATGCAACTATTTCAATTGGATTCAGGAAGAATTTTCCTCACCCACAGAATGGTTGTTGAACCCAGAAATTAAATCTAAAATTCAAAAGATATCTCTTATCTCCTTTTTTTCTGTAGCAGCTTTCACAGACAAGACAAGAAGACACATGTGAATTAAGATGGGGTAAGAATTAACTAATGGAATCAGATATCAATAAGCAACAATGAACAAATCTTCTGTAGCCCCAAAATTTAAAAAATACAAGTAATTCAGTTGTTTTAAAATGCCTATATTATACTCTCAGATATATAGTATCTAAATTATGCTGAATAAATTTATGAATATAAATTCTTTCTATCTTGTGCTTCCCCTTCCATCACAAATCATAATCATTCAAATATAAAAAAGTTAAAACAACTCAAATCCCCCTTTCATCATGGTTTTGTTTTTTATATTCTTTCTTCACAGACACATTACATGGATTCTTAATGTCAGCAGACAACTGAAATATGAACTCACCAACAAAAGGGTGAGAAATATTTGATGTTATTGTTTGGTAAATTGATCATTTCATAATGTCACTAACAACGAACAGAACATGAACTTGGCGAAAGAAAAAAAAAAAGACAGAAATCTTATATGAAAAAGGATAATATAACCCCTTCTTTATATACAAACACCCAACTAGATTTGATGATTCTAGTTTTAGAATCATTTTTATAGTTAAAAAAGTAAAAACTTAAAATTATATTTTTGTGGCTTGAGCAAAACTAAACCAACCTCTGTCCCATAACAGTGTTATATACTCATCTACAGCATCACAACGACACAATAATTAAGACACAGTAACAAAGATGCAGGAAGACTTCTTTAACAATATTTACCTCTCACTTTATTGCAAGGGTTCGAAAAGGTTGTGTGGGGTTTTACTGTGAGAGGGAGCTGGAGACCAAACATAAACTGTAATATTTTGACCCCACTGTTACGACCGTCACGTTGTGTCTTTCTTGTTCTCTAGGGCTGCTCAACCGGAGGCCTTGGGCCCACTCCGCTGGATGCTGGCTTTCTTTACTGCATCTTATCAGCATCTTCTCTGGACCCCAAACTCCATCGGGGTTCCCGAGGGCCCCCTCGGTCGGGTTTGGCTTTACCTACCACATCTCGTCTCCAACTGTCTGGAACTCTACTGGCAACTCCACTGGCTCCCTGGGCGTCGAACTGAACTGGAACCGGAACTCAATTCAACTGGCTCGTCGAACTCAACTGAGTTATATAATCGTTCGACGCCCACTCGATCTTTGAAATTGAATGTTTAATCATCATTAAGCGGAAATAACTGTCATGCAGTTCGGAGGTCACTCTCTTCCGGTGCATCACTCTGTAGTGTACCATGGGAATTTTTTTAGCTTGTCCCATTTCATCAGCCAATTTCTGCCCACGCGATTTCCTCTCATAACTGCCATTAGAATGTGTCACTTCCTTCCGGTGCATCACCTTGAATGGCATTTTTGGCCGGGTCAAAAGGTCAAAATACAACAACAGGAGTGATATTTACATGTGAATTACATACATTAGATATAATAACAATTATGGGACAATATCAAAATAAATATAAAAGTACTAAAATCTTTTGTATATTTTGCTGTTTAAAATAATGCAAGATACAATTTCAAATATTTCATATCCATTCCTATGATATTTTTCAAATCAGTCAGCCTTTCTTATCCTAATTTTGATCTGCAGATTTTTTTACTGAAATTTTAAGAAGTGTCATGACTGAATCTTTAAATATTTTTAGTTTTGCAGCTGAACAACTTATATAATAAAGTTTACACTTTGCCTAGTTGAGTCAATACCAATTTTTGATATTTTTTTTTATCTGCAGTTTTTGACAAAACACAAGATTGTGTAAGTGCAGCACCTTCCATACTCACCAGAGGACTTAGCCTTATATAATTTTTAAAAAATCATTTTCTAAACTGAAAACTTATCTCAAGGGTAAAATTTGAGGAAATGGAAAACATTGATAAGAAGATGGATAGACAGTTAATATTTTGTTTACAGAGGTATAAGCTGGAATCAGAACAGGCGACCACCGTGGATTCAAAAAAGGATGTAGTTCAAAGTTCCATGTAGGTTCCTGAGTTCAACAAACACCTGAAGAAGGCCGGAGGATATATCGGCCAAAATGTTGTGGAAATAACAATAAAGATGAAGACAATAGTCTGAAAACCCTTAATGATAAAAAAAATAGTGGTACAATGTAACACATAGCTGAAGGGATAAGTGAGTTCATATCATTCACAAGGATATTAGTCTGAAAGTGAACACAATAGCACAACTGGAGTTTGAACTTGTTTATTACAATGTTGGAATCCCACACATTATCCTTTATACTCAAGGGACCCTCTTTCTGATCTTGTGTATTATGGTCAGATCTGATAATGTGTGTTGAATCAGTACCATATGTTATCAGTAACTGTAGTGTCCTCTTGTGTGCTGAACTAAGTCATGTTATAAGTTTCAGGGTGTGAAAATTAAGCTATGGAAAGTCTTTGTTCTTTCATCAGAAAGTTTCATGCATTGGGTTGTTCATTTTGTTGAAGAATTTGTATGTGTCCAAATATCAGTTGTTCATTTTGTTGAAGACAGTTTTTTTTCAAATTAGAAGATTGCATTTTAATATCACATCATAACGTTACAGGAAGGACAGAGATTTTGTAGGAGAAACCTGACATTTCACTTATCCACCTCCACTTTAAATTCCACCCAGGAAAGTTCCTCAAAATGTGAAAAAATGTGCAGAAAGTTAGTTTTACAGCCGAGTTGTTGTTGAATTTCATAATCAAATTTGCCACCACTTCTGTTGATATTGTTATTTGTTACTGAAGGTGGTGATATGGCCATGGAAAATCTCTCTGAGAATAACTCCATCAGGCATAATTACTGTTTCAACAGTTGCTAGATTGTAATATCCATTCTCAATCTTTGAAAGAAGAAAAAAATGTCTTTCCTTGTCACCTGTTCATTATGTTCCCATGGGAAGTGTGGTATTATACAAAAAATAAGATGATAGGAAGAAAGCTGGATGGTTAATGTTTTATTTACAGAGTTACAGGCTAGATATTAACTGTAGCCACTAGGTGCTTAATGACTTGTCTGGAGTACCTCTGAGCCGTTGTGGACTCATGGCTGACCAGCATGCAACTCTTCTGAAAAGAAAAGTGGCTCTGTCCAAGGTCACAACTGTACCTTCGACTTTTTGTTAGACCAACTGGCTTAACAGTGTTCTACATACCCCCCCCTCCAAAAAAAAAACCGGACACTGACATGATGGTTAGAGTGTTTGCCAATGGCCCATGAGACCTAGGTTCTATCCCTGGTCAAGTCATATCAAAGACTCAAAAAATGGTACTTGCTTCCTTGCTTAACACTCAGCATTATAAGGTAGGGATCAAGAGTAAAATGGAGCAATCCAGGGAAAGTGTGGTAGATATTAAAAAGGGAGCCTTTGGGTCACCCTCAACTACGGTCGCCAACTTTACTTTCCATACAAAAATCAACATATACACATTCCTTTTAAATATGACAGTTTAGTTTAAAATCAGAATTTATAAAATTTCATTTTGTCAAAGAATTTTTCCAAAATGAATGCTTGAGAAAAATGTCAAATTAATTGATAATCTTTTTGCATTACTTAGTCAACAAAATATAATACTCTTAATTAAAAATAAAAACTTACCACTTAATAAGGATTTTAACTCAAAATCCTAAATGACATTTTATCCATATAAAATGTGTGTACAGAAAATGAAAGAATTATACAAAAGGTAGAAAGATTAAGATGGTATACCATTGATCTTAATGTTTTGTTAATACACCAGTTAATGTTTTGTTAATGACACAACCGACGGAGTAATCTGCAGCTAATTTATCTAAAAAGTACTATCTTACATCAAGTAAACATGTCATTGTATATAATGATATTTTTGAATGCCATAAGTGTAATAAGTTAACATGATAAAGTTCTAATTTAAAAGTTGTGAAAAAGTGTAGAATGGTGATTAAAAGTCAATAAAATTCATTTACTGATCCCAAATAATAAAGTTCATCTCTATAACTCATTACAGAGACCAGAAGCTAATTTCATGGTAACCTTTTTGTTAAAGTAACATTTGAAAATGTACATTATTTCTATGTAATAAATATCTATAAATGATTAACCAGTGCTTGATCAAATATTGTTTTGCTATTTGGTTTAATGACCTCGTGATTTATCTAATGCTAGATTTTTTTATATATGGATATATATGATTTGTAAGCAAATAGTTCATTGATAAATATTCTTATTTATCAAGAAATTCTTAGGACACAAGACAAAAGTTAATTAATAAGGATATTTCATAGACATGTTTTGTAAACAATTTTGTTTTGTAGATGTGTGTGTATATATATACACACACACACTGCTTTGAGATATATTATTTTGTCAATTTCAACATTTTCTTTACAGTATTTACAAGGGCAAGGTGTGCACATTCAGTCAAGATGTGTTTCACTGTGAGTGCAGCTTGGCATATTGTGCACATCAGTTGATCCCCTTTAAGCAAGTATGAATGGGTGAGATATGTGTGGCATGTGTAATTGAGATAATGTTAATTCCTCTTTTAGTCGTCTTGAACTTTCATCTATTCCCCAAGGATTGATTTGAAGAGCAAAATTTATTATTTCACTTTCTATACTGTACGATTTGCACAGCATTTTTGCCATTTGGGATCTAATTGATTCTTCTTCTTTTAAGTCCGTACATAGGATCTTGAAATTTTTATCAGGAGGTTAGTTTATGGCTGATTTTGTGGCTGAATCTGCTTGATTATTTTTCTAAATTCCTGTGTGGCTTAGGATCCAGCATAGTATTATCTCTTTGTAATTTGATAATGAATCTAATCTGCATAACAGTTTTATTAACAGCGAATTGTCTATTTTTTTTTTTTTTTTTTATTGTTGTTATAACTGATAGGGAGTCAGAAAATACTGTTTTGTTTTTTTTTAAATGAAATTTAGTGCCAGGTTTTTCTTCATAAAAATATATCTCTCACACTTTATTTTCGAAAAACCGGACATTGGCCTAGGGGTTAGAGTGTTCGCCAATGGCCCGGGAGACCTGGGTTCAATCCCAGGTCGAGTCATACCAAAGACTCAAAAAATGGTACTTGATGCCTCCTTGCTTAACACTCAGCATTATAAGGTATGGATCAAGGGTAAAGTAGAGCAATCCAGGGAAGGAGTAGCGCCCTCCCCTACACATTGTTGTAGTAGCTATTGAAAAGGGAGCCTACGGGTTACCCTCGACTATGGTCGCCAACTTTACTTACTTTACTTATTACACAAATACCTGCATTGAAGTTTCTTTTGGAAGTTACTTCTTTTTTCCTATTACATCCTGTTGCCTTTTCATATTCTAATCCATCTTTGAAGATGTGCGAATATTCAGGGTAGGTTTCTTCAGTTTTCTTTAATTTCTCTTGGAAAAGAAGAACGTGCTTGTTTATGATGTTTGTTGAGGTTTAAGTTTATTTCTGATATTTTTATGGTCGAAGAAGGCATGTCTGACATGGTTGTATTTTGGATTTGTTATAGGTGCTTCTGTTTCCAGAGTCTAAAGGATTTTATATCTTTTTCTTTTAGTTGGAAGAGGTTTCTGTACTTTGGATTAAATTTTCTACTGTGTTTGGTTTATTAGGGCATGATTTTAGTTTTATATAATACTTTAGGGCAAGGTTATCATGTTTAATTTTTGATTTTACATATTGGTTTTCTACTGGAGATATTCTAAATGCTTCTAGTGGTAGTTTCAAACATTCATGGTAGGTTGGGTTAAGAATTTTTATATATGATTTCCTTGCTGATTGGCATATGAAAGTTTTTGTAATCAAGTTTTGGTCAGATTTGTGTCCTGTTTAATTTTAGCAGTATTTTTTCATTTACTCCCCAATTTGTGGGGGCCCCTACTTGCAGGAGTTGTAATGTTTGATTACATTTTGCTTTTAAATGTTTGAAATGTGGAATCAATGAGTTTCTTGTCAAAAACTATTCCCAAATATTTGTACTGGTCTACTACAGGGATTTCTGTCCCTTCTAGTGGTAGTCTTAGATCATTGTATAGTTTGGTGGTCTTTCAACTAATCAGAATAGCCAAGAGTAGACAGCTGATTAGCATTTGAATTTCTCTGCTAGAATAATTAACATATTTTACTTAGTGTAGCTTTTTACCTCTTTTAATGCTGATCACAATATGGTCAGGTCACCCAATGAAGGAGTATGTTGCCTAGACCAGAAACTTCTGATGACTTGGGAGTAACAACACTGATAACGTATCTGGAGTTAGCACCTGAAGGTGTATGATGACAATTTTAAAACCAGTGTAGAACAGTGGCTGCCAAAAATAGACTGGTGTGATGACTGAGGAAAAACTACAGAATGATCATAAAAGATATACCTCATCAGGACAGACGGAAGGATAATGACAAAAGCAAATGCCCAAAGGATTTTGGAAATTACATGCTACAGCGGTAAAACATGCAAAAATCAGCAAGGTCTTAGATACACCAAGCCAAGATGAAGCGTGCTCGCAAATATGAGAAGGTACAACGCATTGGTATTTCACCTAGTAAGATGGAGGTAGAGCTGGTTCTAGAGACAAACCACAGTGCCCAGCATTGCCAAGTGCTGGCTCGAATTTTTCCAGACAGAGTAGTTGCTAAGCGGATTAAATAGCCCCCTTCTAATAACAAGAAAGATTGACTTGACTTCAATGAAGGTGTATGTGATTATCCAAGTCACAGCTTCAGGAAGCATAGACTGAAGACTTAACACCATGAGCAAACTTATTGTCAGCTACATGGCAGAGTGATTTAGCCATTTTGAAAAAACAGCAGAGAAAGTCTACACTCGAAATAGGCGAGAATAAAGGATAAAGAAGTTGACGAGAATTAAGATCCCTCAAAAAAACAATTCAGAAGAGCCAACGAAGAACACTTTGTGCTAACCAAACTGTGATATGTTTTGAGGAGGAAACTTAAGTCTCTACAAAGGGCAGAAGGACATTGTTGTTGAAAGAAAGGGCATGCCAGAAAGAGGGCTTCTTTTAATTCTCATCCATGAACATGCTTGTGAAGTCTGTCGAAACTGAATGTCGCGGGCCTATTTCAAGCAGTGGGAGTCAGCAGCCCTCAATTGAGGCCTATATGGATGATCTGACAGTTACCACAACTTCTGTCAAAGAATGCAGATGGTTGTTGTGGGTTAGAAAGGCATATAGAGTGGGGTAGAATGTCTTTCAAGCCTTGTAAATTTAAGTCAGTAGAGCTTAAGAAAGGGCAAGTAAAGGAATATTGCTTCACCATTGAAGGAAAAACCATTCCAATGTTGGTAGAAGGGCCAGTGAGAAGACTAGGGAAATCGTTTTGTAATGCGTTACAGGAGAGACCAGCCATCAAAGAAACACACAAGGAGTTTGATTCGTGGATGGCTAAAATTGATAAGAGTGGATTGCTAGGGTTGTTTAAAGCCTGGTTATATCACCACAATGTGCTTTCACAGCTATTGCGGCCACTCCAGACATATAGCGTCCCCATCTCTACCGTAGAGAGTTTGGAGAGGAACGTTAGTGACTTTCTCCGTTGATGGTTAGGATTACCATGAAGTTTGAACAGCGCAGCCCTTAATGGGTCTTCAAATGCTATTCAACTCCCATTCAGAGGTTTAGTGGAGGAGTTTATGGTTTTTCAGACAAGAGAAATCTACCAAGAACTCCAGAGATCCTAAGGTGTCTAATGCAGGTTTTGAGGCCGTGATGGGTCAGAAATGGGGTGCAGATAAAGAATTAACCATTGCAGAAGGGAACCTGAGAGTGAAATCTATTGTGGGATCTGTTGCAAAGGCCAGAGCAGGCCTGTGTCTTATTCCTACCAATTTCACCAGAAAAATTACAATAAAAGAAGACCAACAACTCATACAAGATGAAGTACGAGCAGGAATAGATGAAAAAAAGATGGTTGGATATAGCAAACAGCACTTGAACCAAATGAGATAGAATAGAATGCTGCAAAATATCCTGGACCAAATTCTGGAAGACTGATTTCAGTTGTACAAAACTCCGGGTTCAAATGGCGTATGACATACTGCCAAACCCATTGAATCTTTCCTTATATGGTAAGATAGACACACCAAAGTGTCCTTTGTGTCCAAGGAAGGGATCACTGCAACATATTTTAAGTAGTTGCAAAACAGCCTTGGTGGACAGTCGCTACTGTTAGCAGCATGATTAAGAACTAAAAGCAACAGCTCTTATTATAATAGAGGCTATACAGAGCAGCAAATTTGTCCCTGGTAAAAGAGTCATTAAATTTGTCAAGCCAGGGACAAAATCCAGTAAAGAATAAACAAAAGCCTAATCATTATTATTACCCACTTCAGATTGGCAGATAAGAGTTGATCTCAGGAAACAATTAAAATTTCCAGCATACATTTCTACTCCTAGATTAGGCCGGACATAATTATTCACTCAGATTTAACAAAACAAATAATCCTGATTGAATTAATGGTTCCATGGGAAGAATGCATGGAAGAAGCCTTCGAGAGAAAATTTAGTAAGTACCAAGAACTCCTAGAAAGTTGTAGGGCTAATGGGTGGTGCACATACTGTTTCCCAGTTGAGATAGGATGCAGAGGATTTGCAGGACAATCCATGATAAAAGACCACACCAGCCTAGGGATAACCAGTCAAAAAAGAAAGCAAGCAATCCAAATTATCCTGAGAGCTGAAGAGAAGGCAACGAGATGGATTTGGATACATAGGACGAATGAGAGGGAAGAGAAAAAAAAACGAAAAGAAAAATGTATATAGGTTTATAAATATATGAGGTGAATAGTTTAGAAATCTGATCACTAGACATAAATACATATTATAAATCTGTGAATTATGGTGACAAAGTATATTACTAGTATTATTGGCTGTGATAACCAGGTTTGGGTTGTCCTAAAAAAAAAAAAAAAAAAATTTTTTTTAGACTTATATCAATGTATCAACTAATCATTTTTTTATGTTATTTTTTAATAACACAAGTGATACATATTTTATGCGTAAAACACTTGCTAGACTGGAATGTTGTGAATTCTTCATTATTCCCCCTCACTTCTTCTTTCCAGTTGTTAATTTTATCATTGATTGCATTTGCACGTAATCCATTTGATAATTTAAGACAAGAGTCTTTATGCTTGTCATTTTTAAATTGAGTCATAAAAGTTTAAATTATTTTTGTGGCCTTTGATATTCACTTTTTTTTTTTTTAAAAACAAGATGGACTTCGTCCATAATAACCACAATTGTAAATAATGAAACAATCCATTCTCACCCCATTAAGAACAGTGAAAACTTGTATATATTAAAACATTTTATATTTTTTTATCATTGTTTACACAACTACTTTTACCACAACTGTAAATAATGAAACGATTCATTCTCACCACCATCAAGATTAGGATAAACTTTCATGTTTTTTATTATTATTATTGTTAGGTTCACCTTGAAATTTAGTTTAGATATTAATAATTAAAAAGAAGAAAAAGTGGGGTGGGATTATGAAAATAAATACATGGGTGATGGAGTCTATCTTTTCAATGCCTTGTGGTGGTCTTTTGACCAATCAGAATAGTCAAGAATGGACAGCTGATTAGCATTTGAACTTCTCCGCTAGAATAAATAACACGTTTTACTTCATGGAGCTTTTTACCTCTGGATGTGAGCCAAATGCTGATCATATTACAGTCGAATCACCCAACAAAGGAGTATGTTGCTTAGACCCGAAACATCTGATGACATATCCGGTGTTAGCACCTAAAAGTATATGACGACGATTGGTTCATTTACAAAAATGTATGCACTGAGTTTTGCTTTTGGAAACTTTTAAGCCATTATCTGTTTATCTTGTTGATATAGTGTTGTAGTTTTCTTTCTATGGTGTAGATATTTTTAGAGCCATAAGAAATAGTAAAGTCATCAACATAGAAGGAGCCACTTATATCTAGAGTGAGTTCTTTTGCAATGTTATTTATACTAAGTTGGCATAATGGTTAGAGTGTTTGCCAATGGCCCGGGAGACCTAGGTTCAATCCCAGGTCGAGTCATACCAAAGCCTCAAAAAATGGTACTAGCTTAACTCTCGGCATTATATGGTAAGGATCAAGGATAAAGTGGAGCAATCCAGGGAAAGGAGTAGCGCCCTCCCCAACACCTTGGTGTAGTAGCTATTGAAAAGGAAGCCTTCAGGTCACCCTTGACTATGGTCACCAACTTTACTACTTTATGCTAAATAGAGTCACAGACAATATAGTCTTTTGTTGAACTACTTCTGGGTTTTTTGAACAGGCAGTAAATCCAATGCAAACCTGGAGTGTTCTGTTTGACAAGAAGCTGTTTATGAATTTGGGTAGTCTTCCTTTCATTCTGATATCATGTAGATCTCACATGATCCCATATTTTCAAGCAGTTTTATATGCTTTTTCTAGGTCAAAGAATATGGTTGTCACATGTTTTCTTATAAATACTTGAATAATAATAAGATTTTCAAGCTGAACCAAGAGGTCCATTGTGCTTCAATTGTTTTGGAAACCACATGGTAAATTTGTCATTAATCTGTTTGATTCTAAATACCAAATCAGTCAATTATTCACCATTCTTTCCTATGTTTTATATAGACTTGTGAGAGTGATTGGTCTATAGTTTCTAGGGTTTGAATAGTCTTTTACTGGTTTGGGAATTGATATCATTAGAAGGAGGTTTCTTTCTTTTAATGGTATAACAACCTTCATGGGTTATTTATTGCCAAAACCTCCTTATAGAACAGCAGTGATACTATTTAACCCATAGCTAGAGAGGTAAGAGGGTTAATGCCATTCCCAAGAGTATTAGTATGAAAGTGAATATAATAGTACAACTGGAGTTCAAACTTGCTAACACTGAGGCCACAGTTTAGCACTAGGGACTCCCTGCCTTAGAAGGAGCTTTAACAATGTTTTTGGGAGATGTTTTAAGAATTTGGAATTAATTTTGTCCAGTCCTGTAGCTGTATTGCGAGAGTTTTTAATGGCATCATCTAATTCGGAGAGTGAGAATTGCTCATTGCATTCTTACAGGTTTTTGGTTTTTAAGTTTAGCTTGTATTTCTCAGCCGGTTTTTGTGATTAAGAATTGTTGTTTGCAGTTTTTATTAGAAGAACTTAAGAATGTTTCAATGAATATGTTTGTTATAAACTTTGTATCCATAGTTGTGCTATTATTTATTGAAATATGTTTTACTGGTATGGGTTGATGTTTATCAGATATCTTTTTGATCATTTCCTAAATTGTTTTTGGTTTGGAAGAAGAGTTGAGTCTGCAGACATATTCTTGTCAACATTTCTTATTGGCTTCTTTTACTAATTTTTGATCCTTTGCTTCATGTAGTTTGTTAGTTGATCAGATTGGCAGTAGTTGGTCAGTTTTCTTAGTGCTACTTTTTGTCTAATTGCTTTTTTACATTTATGATTGAACCAAGGCTTATTTTGTTGAGTTTTTGGGGATGCATTCTTTTGCTATAAGAGTTTCTGGGAATTTTTCTGCTGTGTCTGTTCTTTGGATAAACTTTGGATAAAATTTATTCCCATCTTGGAGGATGTTCACTGATCACTTTAATATTTTTAAGCATGATTGGAAAGTGGTCACTGCCACATGTATCTTCATGTATACACCAAGTGAAATCTAAATAAATTGTGGATTGTATAGTGTTAGATTAGTTGCTGACAAGTCTCCATATGCTGAATTAATGTGTTGGTGATTTTTGGTTGAAAATGCACAGTTCATCATTAGTTATAAATTTTTTTGCCTTCACAAGGATAAAAGATTTGGGTAATTGATCTATTAGATCATCAAGCTTTCTTTCTTTCTTTTAATGGCATATCAACAATCATAGGTTATTTAATGCCAAAGCCATCCTTGTAGAACAGTAATGATACAATTTAATCCATAGCTTGGGCAGGGTAGGATAAGAGGGTTCATACTTTTCCAAAGAGTATTAGTCCAAAAGTGAATGTAATAGCACAACTGAAGTTCGAACTAGCTTACTATGAGGTCACAGTTCAGCACTTTAGCCACTATACCACAGGAACTCCACCTCTTCCAGTATATCTTAGTCTATCTGCTCATGTGGTGGGATATACAAAGAACATATGTTGATTGTTTTGTGTAGTATGTTTCTCACAACAATTGCCAGTAATTCAATTTTTATATCAATTTTACTCTGGGTATGTTCTTTTATATTAGCATGGATACACCTCCAGAAGCCCAGTATTGTGAATAAGGTTGCACTGTTGATAGTTTTTGATATTCAAGTTATTTTCTTTTAAAAGTATTTCTTAGAGAAAAATAACAGCAAAATCTTGGATTGTCATTGGCAGTAGTAATTAGTCATAATTTCATCATAAGTCCATTGAATTATTCTGTATCTGATGCTTGATTATATCTTTGCTTGGATTTTATACTTTCTAGTTAAATGTAGGATAACTTTAGTTTAGTGTTTTACCTTTTGTTTGTAGTTTTTAGTTGATTGTAGAGTGTCATGACCAGGCCATTGGCCTAATGAGTAGAGTGTTTGCCTACGGTCCGGAAAACCAAGGTTCAATCCCAGGTCGAGTCATACCAAAGACTCAAAAAATGATACTAGAAGCCACTTAGCATTATAAGGTAAGGATTAAGGGTAAAGTGGAGCAATCTAGGGAACGGAGTAGTGCCCTCTAATGTACCTCGGTGTAGCTATTGAAAAGGGTGCCTTCGGGTCACCCTCTCTGTCCTTGGCCCATGTATCTCACCTGCACAATCTCACCCCACATAGTGCTGTCCTTCTCTGCAGGTTTGGATCAAAGTGCATTAGTCTGAGACGAGTCCACAATGGAAGCAAAAAGCCGAAAACAAGAAGTTTGAATATATATTAACAGAGGAGTGTGAGTAAAATGGAGTCTTCACTTTCACTATGTAAATGGTTAGCAAAATTCCCTTAACTAAAAACTAAACCAACTTCTAAGTTTTCGGACTGATGTCACTTCTCTCTTTGACTTACTCTGCCTCTCCCACTGTCCAGCAAACTTCCTCTGGCCCTATCTGAATCTATCAGACTGACTTGTATATGTACAAGGGTGAACATTTCCTACTTCTGGATTTTTGGCCACCCATAGACTGGATATAAAAACATTGCCACATTGTATACCTCTAAGAGACCCTAAGAGGTGTGATAATAAATTTGAAGCTCTTAAGTCACAGCTCCATTTTTATCTGACGGTCTCCACTTATACTCAGGTTGGATTAGTGGTTTCCACACAAAATACATATGGCCACACACTCAACATACACATGCAAATATGTCCTGGCCCCTATATGGACATGCACATAAATACACATGCATATACACATACCTATGGTTAACTCACAACCATACACATGTGTATATAAATATATATATATATATATATATATATATATACATGTATTCCCACCTACTCATGTCAACACATATGCACATACATATAGCTAAGTTTATATACAACCAGCATCTATTGTGTCACAGTATCATCCATTCTTTCAAGTACCTCAAATCTGTTTTTGTGATATTCAAATTGCTTTGGGGTCGTAGTTTTTTGATCAGTTGGCCTATTTTTGGGGGGAATGTTTCCCTTAAATTTTTCTTTCCAATGTTATTTATTTCAGGAATTGGTGAGCAGCATGTTCTTTGTGGTTTTGGTATTACAGTATTTATTTTAGATTTGGAGTTATCTATATTTATCAAGGTAATCTTTCATTGGCTGTTTTTGTTTTCTCATCAATAGACACCACTTTTATAGATGAGTAGTAGTAGTCTCCTGACTGAACTATTTGATACTTTCAATGAGGTTTTTATCCCTAGCATGAGATGAAGTACACGTTTGACCTGTCTATGGATTCATCAGGCTTACTTCACATCTGCCAGGCTGCATCCCATGATATATGCTTATGTAGCTCATATAATACTCTCCTTCCTCAGAGACTGTTATCCAGTGACAAGCTGAGGCACGATATCTGAGTGATTATGGAAACATGTTTGAATATAAAGGGTTTGAGCTCTCCAGTTTGATCAAGGTTTTATTGTCACAGAGCTTTACATTTTAGGTGCTTTGCTTGTAGAGTTTTAATAATGTGAATTTTCCTTCTCAGGGGACCCCCCGCCTAAAAAAACTTTTTTTTCCTTAAATTTTAAGTTCAGGTATATTATTTTATTTTAATCAGGTACATCCTTACATTCTGCTTAAAGCATATTATTTTGGTACGGTTAAATTTTCTAATACATTGTTAAAATTTTTTTTGAGAGAGTTGGGTAACTGCTACATATACTCTGAGATGATAATAAAAGTGATTAAAAGCATATAAAAAATAAAGGAATGTTCCTCCCATGACATGTATGTACATACATGTCATGGGAGGAACATTCCTTTATTTTTCACCAAGTCATAATTTTTTTCTACCCATTTAGGTTTTTTTATTTAGTGTGTAAGTTTTTTTATCTTCTCTCTTCAAAATAGTCCAGTTTAAAAAGGAAATAAAAGTTGTTGCAAACATTTCAACAAGATAGGAACATTTTAACTCTTTAGAATGCTATTCAGCAAACATATAAAGTAGTTTTCTTCCATTCATCTACTTTCAAATTGAGCAGAAAAATAAGTTTTACTTTGGTTGTGGGGATACTGTACAAGAAGGGCTATATTAATTTATTAAAAGTATACAATTTCAACCATATGCTCAAACTGCATCACCCTTCACACAGGTAAACAAGGGGTATGTTCAACTGAGGTTGGAGCTCTGGCCCCAGAAAAATCAGCTAGAGCCTAAACCAAAAGTATTGTCATCATAGTGACTTTAAATGTTAGGACTTTAAACATAAACCAGTTACCTGCACTTACAGTATCTGCAGCTGAGCATAATATAGACATCATATGCAAACCAGAACTAAAATACCAAGATACTGGTAATAGATAGATATTTGGGTCAGCAACTGCATGGAAAATCTCTGTCCATGCTGCCATTGGAAGAGTAGTGTGACGCGAAAACTTTACTTTCATCCCAGAACGGGGTTTTATTTTCGCACGTGTGAAGACGGGGCAGGTTGGCACTTGATCCCCTATAGAATAAGTCCTCGTTCAGAGTTTTTCTCTCAGGCATATAAGAACTGGCATATTACGTGAGGGATTAATTTAGGGCCAGACTGACCGCCGCTGGCAAGGGGTTCCAAATTTCACACTATCCACACACCCACCAGATCACTTTCTTCCTCCCCTAGACAACAGAAGATATGGACCTATAGGTTTTAGTAGTAATAATTTTATATTGTAGTAGTCGGCGACTCCGGTTTCCCGTGTGATATTTTAGAGGAATTTATAGGACAATTTTAAGCAAGATAACATAAGGCGAATAGAAGCTGAAAAGGAAGCATGAGGTAACAAATTCATAGCAGAACTGCCAAGAACAACTTAGACCACGTGGTAACATAAAAATAAATACAGGAATCCTTTACTATACAAAGAGATACACTTTCAAAGTGTCAAATATGTATAATGAATTGAACAGTCCATGGACATAAATGTCTTTCTTTTCTGTTCTTTCATTTTCCTTCAAATTGAGAGAGAGAGAGAGAGAGTGGTATATAAAGTTTGGGTATAAAGGAGAAATAGCCCCCAAAGTTACTTATCTTATTTTTCGACGGGGTTTCACTGGAGAATCTTTCTTCTTTCACGGGCTAATAGACTTTATGCTATTTTTAATACTGGCTTGAAGAACTTGGGTCCCTCGTGTCTCAGATATTCTTTTGTCTTCTACCCGGAGTAAATGGCTAGGGGTCTGTCTGCCACGAGCCCTTTCCAATAACTAACCTTTCTTCTGGTTCTTTTTTCGCCGACGGGGAGAAGGGTGCCACTTCCGTTTTAGGGCTCCAGCCAATCATTTGGCTTCTACTTTCTTCTCCCTTCCGGTGTCCGACGACCTGAGGTTACTAAGTACCAACACCTGTTGATATCCCCCCTCTGTGACCTACATTCTTTCTTAACGGTCACATTTTTGACGGGTTGCCACTGTTCATTCCAACGGGAGGATAGTATTAATCTTATTTCTATCGTCTCCGTGGGATATCACGTGACAGTAGGAATGCTTCTCAGTCCATCTCCCATTAGTTCATTAAATAGCATAGAGAGAATCCAACCGAGAATATGTACCATATGGAGTTCCCAAAGGACTAAATAAGAATGAAAAAACTCTTTGATACAATTTTGAGATGTTTTAATCAATTTTTGTGTATATAATCATTTTCTTCCAAAATTATAATTTTGAATGTTTTAAAAGCCCTTTTATAAATCACTAAATGATACTATTACAGTCATTTTAAGTAGTGCTTTTAATTCAAATTATAAGTAAAAAAAAAGACATTTTTTGTTTCATGAAATTAATTGTTAAAAAATTATAATAACTATAAAAATAAAACAAAGAAAAAAACAAAAAGCATTTCTTTCAAGTTCATACATATATTTCAAGTTCATACATCTCCAAATAATCTATACACTGTTGATTATTCCATATGCGGCAATGTTTGCCACTCATTAAAGACAATCTATTCCTATAAAAAGCAATGTTTTTTAAATTAGTAAAATCAATCTTGTTGAATTGTTTGAGAGGTTACTTACTACAATATCAACATTTGGGAGATCATGAAGCATTAGGATGATTGTCTTTAATAATGAATAAATTGTATTTTAAACTAGTATAAGTCTTAGCAGTTCTTGACTCCCTCTCTCTCCTCGCCAACCATTTTATACATTTCATAATAAAAAAAGAGAGATGAATATTTTTATACATAAGTGTTATTGTTCCTTCATCCTCTGGTATATAACAGATATACTTCAAATGACAAATATGAAAACTTTGTTACAGCCCATATAGAAGCAGCAACAGAGTGCATAACAACCCAACCAAGCGCCAAATGTAGAGTTCTCTGGGAATCAATAAGTTTGGGAAAAACAAGATAAGATGAAAAAAGTATCCTTACACCAATGAGCAAAAGATTTTTAAAAAGTCCAGAGAAAACAAATATATACCAAAAAGAACAATTAGAATACATTTAAGGTCATATCAATAAAATCAGAAAATTGGTAGTAGATAGACAATCACAATTAGCATGGTAGACAGTAAACAAAGTGAATAGAGGAAAAGCACCTTAAGTGTAAAACTAAAAACTGCCAGTCAAGAAGAAATACTTCAAAGGTGGAAAGAACATTTTAAGAATCTGCTTGGAAACTCTCTGATAAACCAACTGAAAAAATTATAAACAGCCATTGAGCCAGCAAGAATTTGATGCAGTACTGAAAAGAATTCAATATAGAAAAGTTGTGGGCTTTGACAAAATACCTCCTGAAGTATGGAAGACAAGAAAATTTGATGACATACTTCAATCATATAACACTGAATTTAAACAAAACAATAGCAAAATCGACTAAAGTTTGCATTCTCTCATTCTCCAAGAAAGGCAACCTAGAAATCACTAAGAACTACAGAGGTATAACTTATTGCTACAGTAGCTAAGGTTTAAAATGCTTTACTTTTCAATTGTGTCTAACCAGAAGTAAAAAAAATCCTTTGGTTGGTTGTTTGGGTTTTATAGCATATCAACCTTTGTAGGTTATTTAATGCCAAATCCATTTTTATACAAATAATCAGTTCCATTTCAAACAATTCAGTTAAGCATGAGTACACAGTTTAATTGTCAAAAACATTTCTATTTCAAGCTATTCAGTTTATTCAAACAATTCAGTTTAGTATAAGTATAGTTTTTGTTCACACACAGTCAAATGTCAAAATAGTTCTAACTCAAACCATTCAGTTTAGTGTAAGTACAGTTTCAATATCAAAAACAGTTCAATTTCAAACAATTCAGTTTAGTATAAGTATGCAGTTTAAATGTCAAAACAGTTCTACTTCAATTAATTCAGTTTAGCATAAGTACACAATTTAGTTCTATTTGATCTATACGTATGACCCTATCAGGTGCTAACACTTTGAGCCAGAGTGGACCTGGGAGCGATAGCAATGAAGGAGTACTCCGCATTCCCCAAAGCTCAAGCATTACTGGAACTTCACCATCAGATTGTTTAGTGTCATATCCAGGACACTTGTTGGGAGAGGGGTCTTACCTCTCTGCAGAGGTGCAGTTGGTGTATTCTACAGCCCCAGCCAACTGGGCAAAAAATTCTTTGGAAAAATCATTACACAGCATCATAGATTCTGATTATCTGTTAAATCATTGAAGAAATGCATGCAAAAAATCTTGAGGCAACACTATTTTGTTACAGGACATAGTATTCATCTGAAAGCATGGCAACAGATTTCTTGTTTGAGGTCAACTACTTGGTTGACTTTCATTGAAAGCAGGTCACAGGGTCTGGATGAAACTCTCGATTTATCCCAGGGAAACCTGTAATTGATATCATGGTCTGAGAACAGAAACGCCAACGACCAGATAAAAGGTGCTACACACCATAAGGCAAAAAAGCCAATGGAGAGATCTCAGTTTGGTCCAGCCACCTGTCAGAGCCACACATGAAGATGCCCTGGGTGGAAAAGAATTGACAAGGCCAACTCATTCGCCACAGTCACTCAGCTTAGTTCTCTAATGAAGAAACCAGGAGGAAAAAAAGGCAAAGAAGAACTCCCGAAAATACAACCTGAAATAAACATAGCACAGCAGCTATTATAAATATAAAACTGAAAAGACCCTCCTCTGACCAATTCAAACAAAAGAAGTGAAAAGAAAAAAAGATGAAAAGAGAAGAGAAAAGAAAGACATTTATGAAATCTCCAAAGAGATAAGTAAAAGACTATAACTAACTCCTTTGCTCTGATGATATTATTGTCACACTATGCATACATCCAAGATGTATCATCCCAAGAACATAAATGTTTAAACTGTTTGTAATATTCATGTTTAATCCTCTTTATCGTTCTATTTTCATTTGCACAAAATAAAATTTCCTCTTACATAAACTTGTTTAATTGTCTTTGGCTAACATTCTTTGGGAAATTCCCACCTCATTTTTATTTTTAATGTGTCACAGATAATTCCGCAGATTGTTTAAAGAATATTTATGAGAATACCTATACATAAATATCATAAACCCATTTGAGTAGTATTTATAATTACGGGTGAGATCCGGGATAAGAAGTTGTAGAATAATTGGGAACCTTGTGCTAAGACTGGAATTTTTTTTGTCTTATGTATCATTCACTCATTCTAACAACCCTCCAGTCTGCAACAGTTTGTAGATTTCTCCAAGGCATTTGATTCCATACACAGAGGAAAGATGGAGCAAATACTACTTGAATATGGTCTCCCTAAAGAAATTGTTACTGCTGTAATGATGCTTAACAAAAACATGAATGTAAAAGTTTGCTCCCCTGATGGTGGCAATGACTTCTTGAATATTGTCAATGGAGTCTTGCAAGGAGGTACATTAACACTATGTTTGTTTATAATCTGCCAAGATTTCATACAACGAATGTCAATAGATCTAATAAAAGAAAATGGTTTAACATTAAAAAAGACAAAAAGCAGAAACAACAGATGCAAACTATGCAGATGATCAAGTGCACCTCACAAATACTCCTGCCCAAACCGAATCCCTGGAGCAAGCAGCAAGAGGCATTGGCCTCTATAAAAATGTAAATAAAACAGAATTCATGTATGTTAAACAAGATGGAGCCATCTCCATTTTAAGTGGCAAATCTCTCAAATTAGTAGACCAGCTCACATACCTCAGCAGAAATACCTCATCTACAGAAAGCAATGTCAGTATATGCATAGCAAAGGCATGAACTGCTACTAACATATGGAAATATGATATCCCAGATAAAATAAACTGAGATTTCTTCCAAGCTGTAGCTGTGTCAGTACTACTTGATGGATGTGCCACATGGATGTGAATGAAAAGTATGGAGAAAATGTTAAATGGAAACTACACAAGAATGCTACATGTTGTTTTGAACAAATCGTGTAAACAACACCTCATAAAACGGCAGCTCTACAACCATTTACCTTGCTTTTCACAAACCATCCAAGTAAGACAAACAAAACATGCTGGGCACAGCTGGAGAAGTAAGGGCAAACTCATAAGCAACATTCATTCTTGTATAGATTCCTAGACATGGACATGCCAGGGTTGGCCAACCAGCAAAAACCTAAATTAGCTTTGAGCAGACATGATGCAGTCCAAAGGACCTGCCAAGAGTAATGGACACTAGGGATGGACAGCAAGAAAGAGACTGGGAATTCTGTGTTATCAGTACAACTTGATGATGATGTTGACAGTTATTATTTGTGTAGTGGTTATGGGTGTTTGTTGTAAGTTCTTTTTATTTGAGGTTCTGTGATAGATTTTGCCTGAGTGCAGTTTTTTGTAAGTGTTCTTGAAATTTTGGCCAGTCATTTGGCCCTAGTTGAAGTAGTTTTTCAATGAGAGCTGTGTATTTGTCTGGTTGATTGTTGTTGTTACTGATTGGGCTTGCTTTCTGTGTTACAGTGGCATAAATGTCTACTTTCATGTAGGACTCCACTATTTTCCTAATTTCAAAAAATATTGTTTCTTTTGTATTCAACCTTTATTTGTTCTCTCTTTTATATATTCTACAAGATCTTGAAAATGTAGGACGGTTTGCTTGGCAGTTTGAGCATTTGATTTTACTGGAACAATCTTCCTCCATGTAATTTTGAACCCTTTGGCCACACATTCCACATACTGGACGTCCTCTGCAATTCTTCATGTGGTGTTCATATTTTTGACATTTAAAGTACCTTAAGGAAGTGGGGATGTATTGCTCAACCTTTTCAAGTCAGAAGCCTATCTTTACTTCTTTGGGAATTATAGCCCGGTCAAAATATATGCATGTGTTTGAATTTTTCATTTCAAAGTTTGTTATCCTCTGCTTTCCCAAGGCTGTTTTTATTTTCTCCAGTGTAGATAAGGATCGCTCTCAGTTTTTAATAACTCCTTCTGAGGTATTTAGTTTTTTATGAGAGTAAAACTTGCATTTTAAGATGTGAAATGTATTATTTTCATTATGCTGACAATGTGCTTCTTCTTATCCATCTCCACAAGCAGATTTCTGCTAGAGATCACTCTTTCAATAAAAAAAGGAGACAGTTTGGTTTCAATGACTCAATCAGGATGTGTCATGAGAATTCATTTTTTTCATTCTCTGAATCAAATTCAAAGAGGCTTTGTTTGAGTTTTTTTTTAATATTAGCCACTTATACTCTTTTTATCTTTTTAAATTAAAATCTTTTTTTAATTTATTGGTCTTGTGTTCCATCACCTGCCACAGCATCCAACTAATATTAGAAATTTACCAAGGGAGAAACTCATTTGTCTTTGTTTAGATAGGAGATTTAATTACCAGTATACTCATTTTAAAAGGGGGATTTCAAGCCCAAGCTAAATTCAGGCTTTTAGTACCCAATACTTAGTTTCCTAAAATTTAACAGTAGTCTAAGTATTCTTTCGACACAGTTCATCCACAGCCACCACATTCCAGCAACTTTAAGATAAAATAGGGTTGGGCGTTTGTTTGCCACAAGAGTAATTTGAAGAATACAGTCAGGACTTAATCATATAGGTGCTAGGGCTTGATATGACCAACCAATTGATTGGATCAGGCCTCTGACCACCTGTGTAGCCCAAGAAAGAGATTCAGTGGAGTGTTGCAGGTCACATGACCACTTGACATTCAGGTCACAAACCACAACTACCAAGATCAAGCACTATAAATTGCCACCCACAGCCAACAGGTAGCCATGATGAGGTATTCTATAGCTTCAGCTGACACACCAATCAAATATTGAATTAAAAGACACTAGTGAACAATTGTAATCTTTGTAATTATCAGGAAAAAAAAGAAGAGGGAGGGGACTAATTTTTGAGGAATAATTATTTAAATATTACACCATGTCTAATGCATTGGTATTATCATTGAAGGCATCAGTTATACAACCAGGAGGTTGTCAAAATATGCATCTTATAGAAATAATATATATAACATCAATTCTTTAAAAGTCAAAATTCCTCTTTTGCTTAATACATAAATTGGAATTAAAGCATTTTTTAAAAACTGCATGTAAATGATAAAATTTGGCAAATAATTGAAATAAGAAACTAAATTCTAACATTCACAAATATTTCATAATTAGAACCAAGGAAGATTATAAAAGTGTAACATGGTTCTTAATGTGAATATTGGTTAAATTCTTTGCTACTTTTATCTTAAAAATTCAATGAAAAAGTATATGGAAGATAATTTAATTCATGTCATCTGCTAACTAAAAATGAATGTTTTATATCTTTTTGGAAGGAGTCTCTATCACATAGTAGCTAACATGCTGAACCGCAACATTGCAGTGAGTTCAAACTTCAGTAGCACTATTACATTCACTTTTGGATTAATACCCTTGGGAAAGGTATGAACTTTTTTATCTCACCACTTCCAGCCAGGGGTTAAATAAATACTTGTTCTTCTATAAGGATGGCTTTGACCTTAAATAACACACATAGGTCAATATGCCATTAAACAAAAGAAACCAATAAAACCATATCCTTTTTGTTGGGAATGACATGTCCTAGGGAAAAGTCCCCCCCCAAAAGCAACAAAATAAAAATGGCATGACAAATACTGTATCATCAGAATTTTAATATAATGGATAAAAACTATGAAGTGTACCAAAATACTATCAATGAAAAATAAACAATTTCAATATGGCCATAAGATACAAAAAAAACTCTAGAGACCAGCTACCTCTAAAAAGTAAAGCTCAAAAATCATTTTAAAAAATTGCAATTCATACAGAGATTATGAAATCAGAGATGGCTGATAGAGGTGATCAACAATCTCTGAGAAAAAAAGTTAAATAGAATAATAAATGAGTACAGATGCTATGCTCTTATAATCTTCTCAGTAGGCCAAGCATATAAATGATAAACCTATAGAAGCTTTTGATTAAAAATAGTCAAACATTAGTTTTAATACTCCAAAATTCTACTATCTGATTATTTGAAAAGAAACAATGGCTTAGTGGATATAAAGAACATTATCTAAATGTATTCAGTTCAATCAAGTCAGGTTGTGAAGAAATCAAAAGTAGCAACACATGGAAGAATTGACAGAAAGGAGATAGAAGGATGAGAACAACATAAATTTAATGTAAAGGTTTGGATACAAATTATAAGGGAGGAGGCGGTTACACTGGCTGAAATGTCATAAATGAGAATTTTATTATAATTTACTGTGTCAATAATTGTAAAATTGAATGGCCTGATTTATGATCACCAAATTTATATGGTTACTAGATCACTAAAACATGTTTTTAGCTTAGTTTTTGAAAATTCCAAAGCTTTCAGTTTTTAGTGAGAGATTCAAATTTACATTGTTACTATATGCCAAACTGAACCTTTACTAAATGTCTGTTAAATTAGCTAAACTGAATCTTTTATCTTTTAAAGTGTATAAAATAGACATCTAAATGAAAATTTCCAAGCTAGAAACTAAAATAACTTTTTTGTATTCACCAGAAAATCAAAATTTGAAAATAATATATTTTATATTTACATTTGTAGTAGGAGTAATAGCCATCATGGGTGCATATACATTAACTTCTCAATAACATTTATTAACTTAGTAGACATGCTATGTCTGTGTTTATTGCTACAATAAAAAGTGTAATAATGAATAAATTCATGCTGAATTTATGTAACTTAAAATTCTCTCTGTAGGGCAGGTTTTTTGCTAATAATGGTAATTCCTTATCTCTAGAAATTAGACCCTGCATGATACTGAGAGCAAAGCTTGATGATTTAAAAAAAAATAGACATTCATTAATACAAAAACTCTAAGCCATAAAAAAAAAAAAAATTTGTAAATATCTTTGTGATCAATGAAACAAGTTATTGAAAACTAATTCAGGTGTTGAATATACTAGGAATACAGAGATTAATGAACTGAATAATAAAAATATTAATATATAAAGACACAAAATATAGGTTGAAAATAACAATTTATTATTATAGAAAAAAATGATAGATTTTTCTGCTGCCCATGACTCACATTATGTATTTTTTATAACTCCTATTATAAAAGCCTGCTAAAATGACAACATATAAAGTTATTTCTTTAATTAATCTATAGCCAAATTGAAAATCAATTTTTTAATGGGTTTTTAATATCTTATATGCCTAGAGAATTTTAAGAATTGGTGTTATCTATTTTATTTTTAACACTATTCTTGGGAATATTATAGAATTAGTTTAAAACATTTCTTAGATTCACACTTGTTTATGTTGGCACATGAGTACTGATCTAAACCATACCAGAAGTAACGAGTGATCAAAATCAACAAATCTGATTTTGATAAGATTATAGACAATGATTTATTCCTATTACTTTAATTTTCAAAATCTAACTCCAGTGTTAATACTCAAATTACAACTTCAATAAATACCAATCAGGGAAATGTTCATATATCATATCAGTACACAATTGAGACTAGAAACTCTTCTATCCCTAGATGAACATATTTAGATGCAATATTATATATATATATATATATATATATATATATACACACACACACATATATACAGATGTATGTGTATAATATGTATATAATATCAAGTGGTAGCTAAACTTGAGAGGCAAAAGAAGCTTTAAAAGATAGGTAATAAAAAAGAAAGAGTTTTTAAAATCAAAATAGGCTGAAAGGATATTTTTGTTCATTTCTCTTAAATGCTAATTAAAATCATTTATCTTAAATACTCATTAAAAACTACATATTCATTTACAATTACAATATAATTTCTATAGATAAGATAACACACATCTGGCTTAATAGCTTCCAAAGACAGCCTTTAAACAAATGTTAAAAGAAAAAACTATTCAACTTTAGGTTTCAGTACCTCAAAATTTTAAATATTTGGTCATTAAAAATAAAAAAATATATATATTTCAAAAAATTGACAAAATGTATAATTTGGCTTTCTAAGAAATGTCATTTTTGGACTAAGAGAATATTTTGATGGCAGAATATATGAACTTTATTATAATTATGAAGCAACCACTCTTTAAAAGGCAAGAAAAAAAAAGTTCTGTTGAAATTTTTTTTCCCATTGAATTAAAGACTTAAAATTGATTAAGAAAACCTGTCATATTTAGTGCATATTTCTAAGTTGAATTTAAAGAAAATATTTACTTGGGAACTTAATAAAAATAACATTTTTTTCTTCTAATATTAGTGTTATTGTGAATATTATGTGTGTGAAAGTTTTTCTTATACAAAGAAAACTTAAATTAGATAGCTTCTGAGTGCTATATATAAAAGTAAAGGAATTTAGTTAATTGCCTTGAGAAACCACCATGTTTACATTACAAAGTCTTAACATTTAAAAAATTAATTTTAAAATAATCAAACTAACATTTGCTTTTAATATGGACATAACAAGTTGATTAGTAATTTGTGTCCTAATGTAGCTTATATTCCTATTTTAAATTAAAATTTTTTTTTTTTCATTTTTAGAAATAAATACAAGGTTGAATTCTACAATGCCTTGTTTGGACCCTATATGAATAGAATGGTATGAAAATTTTCATGTCCTTTCCAGAAATAAGTAATAATGGATCTTAGTTGCTTCCTTAATCAGTAAAGTGTACATTACAATGACTATTCTTGGGAAGTGAGTAAAATTGTTTGTTGTCTTCTCCACAATTTGGAATTTCCTTCTCCTAGACTGGTTGTCCACTGCTATGATTAGAAAACCTAATCATACCTGTTATTCTATCCACAGCTGAATGGGGAGAAGTAGATTTATACCTTTCCCAAAGACATTAGTTCAAAGTAAACATTAGCTTGAATCTGAGCATAACTTGTTGATTCTATTTTCTACATTGATAAACACTATGCTACCTGCACTTACCCAGATAGAATATTTAATGAAATAGAAAAATAACACAAATAGATTAAATTTTTTACTTTTACTTACTTCCCAACTTTTTGCATTTTGTCAGCCTTTGTTCCTTCTACTACAGACATCTGTGGACGAATTTCTGGTTTAGGCATTTCACTCTTGGTGATAGGCTCTGGGCAAGATATTTGACGATTCATCATTTTGGCAGCTCAGAATAAGGTAAACTCTAAAATAGTAAGAAAAGTGGATTTCATTTCAATTTTATCACAACAAAATAGTTAACAGAAAATTCTAATAATACTAATAAAATTATAGGAACTTTTTCAAACATCATTCACATCTGTTCATTTGTTTGCACTTTTTCTTTAAAACATTTAAATTTTGTGAACCAGTTACTAACCTTAGTAAATCAAGATGACTATTGTAGTGATGGAGTGTTTTCATTGCAAAAACATGTTCCAATAAATCTAATCAGTAATTGCTAAATGCAATCCAATCATAATGCATAAGAAAAATAGGTTAACAAAAATCTCAAATTATTTTTGGCAAAGCTTGTTTGAATTTTTAAAAAATCATAATGATCACTTCAGAAATTTGAATAAGGGACAGCAAAGTTTAGTGTGATACAGGAAATTCATTACTAAAGTTCATTTAAAAAAAGAATTTCAATGAAATAACTCAGATATATATATATAAAGAATTACATATTGACTTTCTTATATCAGTGACTACAACTACTGGAATTTTAAAAAAAAGTAATAACTGAGCAGTCTCTGACCTCCCTATGTTTTTGCATAAATTTGGATTGAATAAAATCATTATGCAATACTGACCTTTTCATTACTATCCTTTTAAACCTAACAGAGAAATTTGCATACCTTTTGAAGGACAACATACTAAATGGATACTAAGATCTTATAGAACACTCTCAGAGAACCAAAGCATGCTGAAAATATACATTTAAAAAGACAAAAATTCTCAAAAATGATTAGTAACCAGAAAATTCATGAACAGCCTTTCATATATGGTATAAAACAATTCCAAACCCAGATATGCTGCACTGGAATAAAAAAAATGCGGGTAAATACATTTGTCATGGGTTTGACTAGCTTTACCATTAGACAAACAACTATGGCACATCCTTAAATAACCTTAAGTCTCCATAAATTTACTAATATAAGTGAAACTAAAACTAATTATTCATTCAACTGACCTGAGGCAGCTTTGATCACATGTAGTAATAATTAAGTTAAGCTTAAATTACCTTCAAGTGGTTCTAAATAGTGTTCAGACAAATGAACCTCTTTCTTTAGATATTTGATATTAACTATATTTTTCTATTCTTCAACTCGTCAGATGTATATCCTGTGAGGAATAGAACATTCTTTTCCAAAAAAAAAACAAAAAAAAAAACGAAAAGAGCAGTTATCAATATAATAACCAGATAAATGCATTTTTCAAAGTGTTAGGTACACTACATCACCATTCAAGTACCTAGAATATTTCATACTATATACAGAGGAGTTCTCTAACATCTACTTTGATGAACAAAGATAGCCCATACGAAAATTTGTTCTAGGTACTGGGTCAATAAAACAAAATAAATGCCTTTAAATTCCTTACTTCCCTAAGATACTCCGAGTCAATTAGCTGAACATTATCTTGACATTGTCTACCATACTAGATTTTTGTGCTTCTTTCGGTTATGGCTTTATTTTCTTTAGTCTGATTTTAAAGAGGTGGTTGCTTTCTCCCTTTCTACATATGCATGAAATATTATAAAATCAGTTTTTAATAAAAACTTGCAACTGTAAGAGAGCAACTCTTCTAAGGATGGTGAAAATAGTTCTACTAGTGAACATCGACCCTAATATTGCAATATCCACAAACCCTTTGGTTCTGTTTTCCATACTTCTTATATAAGTAATTTTTGGTATAGCTACATTGTTGGTGATCTTAGTAGAGGGGATTCTGCGGGAATTCATCCACAGCCCATGCACTTCACAAATTGACAATCTCACTCCATCTCACATTTGCAGGTTCTCTGCAGTTTGAAAGCACAAGTCTGAGATGGATCCACAAAGAAAAAAAAAGGTAGTAACTCCCCCCCCCAAAAAAAACCCAGCTTGAATGAATGTCATATAACAGAAAAGTGGTGTGTGTGTGTGTGTGTGTGTGACACTTCGCAAAATGATGGTGAGTGGGGTTTTTGCTACAGAGGTGGCTGGCGAAATTCCCTAAACTAAAACTGACTTCTAGGTTTTCAGACGTGACTATCAGCCAGATTCTTTTTCGATGTGGTCAGTCTGACATTGACTACTAGACTGTACACCTCAATTAGCTGCTGCAAGTTTGCCAATCTCCTGTGCAACAGCATCTTGTTCACTGCTTTCATCCTCAGTTGGGTTTAGCCTGTCAGGTAGTTCATCAGCCACTGATATACACATGCTGAGTCAGTGTACAGGTGTACCACCTTGGCTTGCCATTGTAATGCCAGATTAATACTTTTCATTGTGGCATCCAGTTCTGCCAGGTTTATGTACTGCATGTCATTTATTGGTTGATGCCAGCATGCATCTTCCACTATAGCTCTACAGTTCTCCAATACCACACCCATCACCAGGGAACTTGCGTCAACTGACGAGTTTATTTCTTTCCCAAGCCACACACAAATCTCCCCAGGCTGCGTCATCTTGGCATACTCTGATCTGTATTTCAATCACCATTTGCTTGAGACAGGCATCCTTCAGTGTCATGCCATCTGTTCATTATCATGCTCGTTTGTCTTTTTATCATTTCCGTGGCTGCATGGAGCCACCCACAGACAGGAAAATATCCCACCAACTTTCCACAGATGGAAAATATTGTGTGTCGCATCAGTGTAACGGGTAGTTCCAGAATTAAGTTCCCTCACTTCCACTGCAATGTGTTGTGTTCTCCCCAGACTTTGAGTCCCAGTACAACTCCATCTCTTAATCGTGTTGAGTCCTTACTAGCCAAACCAAAGGATTCCAATCTACTCTTGACCTCATCCACTGAGAGCTCATCCTCGTTTACATATATGTCATCGACATATACTGATGTAGCTTTTTTCATCAGCTCATCCTGTTCTAACACTGTCTTAACAATAACTTTCATAATTAGGGGTGCCACATTAAGACCAAACCCCAGATGTGTCCAGCAGTATCTCCTTCCTTTGATGATGATTGTCTGGAATGGCCACAGCATCTAATGGATCAATATTTGAAGAAATGCTTTTCATAAATCAAGCAAAGCTATGTTAGCTTCATTGTCACCACTCCCTCATTTGTTTGGCACACATACCTGCACTGGCGGTGAAAGCATCTAAGTACTGATTTCTCAATCGTCATTCACTGGCTGTATCTTAGCATTAGTAGCTTGTGTAATAGCCATCAGCAGGATCAATCCTTGGGGGGGGGCATTGTTCTTGGGGGGTATGGTATCAGCCAGCCATTAGCAATCCATGTCTCTAATTCTGCCTCGTATGCAGCTCTGCTCTTATCAGACACAGTATATTCTGCAATGGTGTTGTGCAGTTGATCTGGCGCTTTGTTTCCTTTCCACTTCGCTGTCCAGGCCTTCTTCTCATGGTCAAAAAACAGCACAAAAGTCATGTTCTTCAATCATGATGGCTGCACATAATTTATGTTTCCTCCCAAGCTGCACTTCTCTAGTAGGCCTGATCACAACAATGCCCAGTTCACATATTGCGTCAATTCCAATCAGTAAATCATACCCCAGAGGCTTATCATGAACCACCACTTTAGCATGATCACCACCACCCCACTGTTAGGATCAAAATAACTCCTACTCCGTAGCATGCAAGAGACATCCCGTGAATCGTCTCAGCTTTCATATGTCACCTACTCCAGGTTCCACAGCAGCTTGCACTGATTATTGAACGAGAACATCCTGTATCTATGAGAGCCGTACAATGCATGCCATTAACATGTACATTGTCTGCAGGTAAACCAACATTTACTGATTGACAGGGGACAAGGGTGGTGACAATTCCTTGCCTCTGAGCCCATTTCCTGGACAATTCCATGCTAAGTGGCCCATATTGTAACAGTGGTAGCATCAGGATTTGCATCGATTCTCGTTCTCTGTATAACTTTGACTTCTGCACTCTTGGGAGAAGTGATTGGGACCAACACACTTGTAGCATTTGGAGCTCTCATGGGGATGCGAAAATTGCGGGCAGTACTCCCATCTGACTTGGGCCATGCCTCCTCCATCCTTATAGCTGCTGCTACATATTCTGACTCTTTTCAGATGGTTCAGGCCTTAGCCAGCAGCTGGTCTATACTCATGTGACCTGGCTCTGATGATGCTTGCAGAAGCCAGCTAACATCAATGGGCAGCCCTTCCAAAAACGCATGTCTCAATATCTGATCACTGATGCCTTCAAATGGTACCAATAGCTTCCTTAAATCGGTCATGTATACATCAATGGTCTCACGTGGGAGGAGTCATCTCCCAATGAACCGCCTCCAAGTGATGGATTCGTCTGTGCCAAATGCTGTGTAAAGGGCATGTTTTATCTCATTCAGGTTTGCTTCTTCTTTGAGCTGCTGGTAGACTATGTAAGCACCCGTTGTTAGCCTGAATGGGATGACCAACATGGGCTCCTTTATTCTAAACAGCTTACAAATGCGCTCCGCCTTCTCGAACCATTCGACTACAGATGGACCAGTAAAGGAGCCATCAAACACTGGGATCAGTTTTAAATCAAACCTGTCCATCTATTAGTGTAGTTGCCAAAATAGCTTGTAGTAAGTTGCCAAGAGTAGGTGTAAATGAAAATGTGAAATTGATTCCAGTATTTACTTTCAAAGCAGCCTCAGTTAGTTCAGAGACAATGTTTATCCAAAGTTGCCATGCAGTTGGTCCAGACAGACTGCTATTTTGTGTTATGGGGGATGAGTCAGTTTAGCATAAACTCCTTTCTTCTTTACGTACACATCACAATAGAGACAATAACTTCCTTTGCTTTAAAGCACTCTCCCTAAATAACAAAATGAGCCATTTTATATGCAATGAAGGTGGACACAAATTTGCATAGGTGCTGCCGTGTTCACGTCACAAATGAGACAAAATAAGACTACAACTTATAAATTCACCTTTTAATGGCAGCAGTGAGCTCTTAAAGAAACTTAACATCATTGAATCTTTCCTCTGTGCCTACAAGTTTTCATTCTCAACAAGCTGCTCTCAAGATAGACTGGTTTTGACCTTATTTATTTGGACAATCATTGGATTACCATTTCAGGTTTTTTCATCATAGACATTAAGTCCTTGCCAGACTGGGGTGCCTGGTTCCATGAGTCATTTTTTTTTTTTTTAATTTTTTGGTCAAAATAATTCTCCCCTCCCCTCTGTCTACAATTTTCATCTCCCACTTTTTTTCTTACTCATAGAGATTTACTTTTTATACCCCCCCCCGCCTATGGCCAGCCGAAATAACGGCTTGGCCATAAAGGCCCTATTTGTTCCCCCCAACAAAGGTGATAAAAAAAAAAAAAAAAAAAAAAAAAAGACAAAATCATTGAGGTATCAACCTCAGAAGAAAAAAGCAAAGGAAAAAATAATGAAGCAGAAAAACCAAAATCTCCCGACCCTATTAATAGCTGGGGCTCCCTTAATGCCTGGTCTGCCCCTCTCAAAGTAGCAGTCAATATCGATGAGCTTCTCCAGTGGGCAAAAGCCATTTCCCAGCAAGTCAGGGAAAATGGTCTTTTGTTCAATTTGGAGGAGCTTCGAAGTGACTGACAAAAAAAGAACAGTGTCTGTCTTTGTGGTTGACAAAAAAATAAATTGTCAAATCCACAAAAGACTTGGTTTCCCATTCGCTTGCAAGCCTGGATGTAAAGATGCTAGCAATCATTGCTGGTACCTCTTATACCTTTTGGGACATTTTGCTACCTTCCATTGAGGATGCAGTTGTCCTAATGCGAATTACCCTGGAGACCAAAGACTTCTTTATGTGGACTAAATATCTGGGGCAATAAAGGACCACAGTAGCAATTTTTGAGGTGCCTAGCTATCTTCTAAATGAGAATTTAGCCGCAAACATGTTACAGTAGAGTGAGATCGTGTCAGTCACCCATGACAGTATGTAAGGGGAGTGAAGATTTGATCTTATGATTGATGTCAAAATTTTTGGTTGTGTTATTCTGTTATCGTTATCAGCATGCAGAAATGACATTCAAAGATAACCAAGATAAAACATATCAAGACATTTTTATTTAGCTTCTCTATGCCACGTGTGTCAGATACTACTAAGAGGAAGCTGCTATCTCAGGATGACCCCTCGTGTGTATCCACATTGTAGGCACTTAGTACTTTTTTTTTGCTTGACATAGGATTGTTCCTGTTCCAGTCTATTATTTGAGTCTGTCCAGTAGCCTCTTTTGTATTTATCTACTTTTTTAAAATACTTTTGTATTTATCTACTTTTTTTTGTTCCTGTGTCCATATGCTTTTGTGTGAGTTTTTGCTAGGGTGTCTACTTTGCCTTTTATAAGCTTCAATTACTGTTGAGTATACTCGAATGTTTGTACCATCTGTATTGCTTTATCCAGTGTGAGATTTTCCCCTTTGCTAAGCAGTCTTTATTGTGCTACCTCATTGTTAATACTGAACACAATGGCGTCTTGTGCCATTTCTTCAGGGTTGTTATAATTTTAGTCTTTTACCAGGATTTTTAATTTGTTATAAACTGTTCCATGCTGTTGTTACCCAGTGTGACATTTCTGAATTTGTAACGTGCAAACAGTGGATTGAATTTCAGCTTCATGTGCTTCTGGAATCTATGGAAATGTGCTTGGAGGCTGTTTCTTTCCTCAGAACTCATGTCTGTCCAGTTGTCATATATTTCTCAGCCTTTCTCTCCAACCCATACTAATAGGTATGTAATGTAGACTTGTTCTTTTTTTTTCCACAACACATCAGTTCTACAGTTAATTGGAATTTTTTCCATGCTTCTGGTAAATTTGTACTGTCCCAGTCCATGTGGGGAGCCGATAATCTGCTGAGTTCTGCCATTGTTTTGTTTATAGTTGTCAATTATTTCCGACGTTTTGTTAATCCTGATTTTTTTAGGGTTTGCTTTCTTCTGACACCATGTTGTGTTATTGCATTATCGTTATGGGCATGCAGATATAACAAAGATAACCGAGATAAAACATGTTAAGACTTTTTTTTATTTCACTTCCCTATGCAACATGTGTCCGTTACTACTATCTAAGAGGAAGCTGCTATTTCAGGATGACTCCTCACGGCAGTTCTGAGAATTTACTAAATTAAAGGGGAGACTACTCTTTATCTTTTCCAAGGGAAATAACTCCCTCAGTTTTATATAGAATACAACACCTTCTACTGCCTCCCCAACTGCTTAGACTAGGAAGGGCGCAGGCTACTGGTAATCATAATGGGCAGAAAGCCAGCCTGTTGGCATTGCAGAGAGACCAGTCACCCTTCTGCAACTTACCCAAGGAAGAAGGCCCTGTTGAAAACGCCTGATCGTTCCTTACCACCTGCCATGGTGAGAGGCAAACCTGACACCAGGACATCGGTGTCCGTTCTTGTTGGGAATAGCCTGTTTCCTCCCTCCCTATGAGACGGTTCTGGAAAACCCAGAGAAGTCGGGGAGAGCTGACAGTAGATAAGGGTAGTTGGAAGGTGCATCCTGAAGGCATCCAGTCTCAAAAGGTTTCCCAGGTTGACACTAGGACAGAATTAGATCTTTTGCAGCTGATAAGAGGAGACTCAACATAAATAAGGTAGTAGAGCAAAGATTGATAGAGGATAGCTAGGTAGGGCAGTTAAGGCTGGAGATAGTGGGGCCACTAACATAGCTAAGGCAGAGCTAGCCTCCTTTCAAATTAAGAAGTATCAGGCTCTAGTAGTTAGGGCTAGGTTAAAAAGAATGTCTTGCAAGACGACGAATATAGCCCAAGAATTACGGGCTGAGGAACTTAGACATGCAGTTGATAGGCATATCACGAGTGTCACATTGCTGGACAGACAACGTCGAACTACAATTGAAGTTATTTGTAGGGAATTTCATGACTAATTCGCAAAACTTTTTACTAGTGAGCCTGGACTGAGTTCCACTCAGTTCGACACCTATCTTGCAGACTTCCCTCGACTTACAGCAATAGAAGTGGCTGGGTGTGAGGGATGCATAACGGAGGAAGAAGTGCGGAAGGTGTTGAAAGCAATCAGGACTGACAAGACTCCCTGGATCGAAGGTCTGCCCTTCGAAGTGTACTTGAGGCTGTTGCCCATGTTAGCTACCAAGGTAGCCAAGTATACTGCATACGCCGGCGATGTCAGCATGCTTGTAACAAGCAGTGCTGAAGTGGTTGAGGTGAGCAAAGAAATTGGAAGATACAAAGTTGTGACAAGGGCCAAGATTAATCACGAAAAGTCTGTTGGTTTGCAGTTAGGCTGTGGAAGCGCTGTACTCTTTCCAGCACCTTCAGTTGGACAGACGAGCCATGCAAGATACTCGGCGACTGGTTCGGCCCCAATCTCCAACTGGAGCAAAATTGGTTGGAAGTAGTGGAAAAGGTTGTAGTCACGACCATTCTCTGGCTACGTAAGAGGCTTTATCTAAAGAGCCAAGCTGAGGTGTGCAGCTCGCACATCTACCCCCTGGCCTTTTACTGTCTTTCAGTGCTTTCAATCCCATGCACCATCCTATTCAAATTGGAAAGGGTCCTGTTCCAGCTTATCTAGGTTTGCAATTTTTTTAAGTAGGATTTGTGTGTGGCAAGGTAGATGGAAGATCCATAGTCAAGTTTGGTTCTGATGTGTGACCAATTAGATTCTAAGCATGACCTTGTGGTCTGCACCTCAGTTCATTTTTTATATTATTTTTAGGAGTTTTAAATCCCTTAGGCATTTTTGTAGCAGATATTCTATGTGTGCTTTAAAATTTAGTTTGTTGTTGAATAATAGTCCTAAATACTTTGCTTGTTGAACCACAGGTATTGTATGCCTGTATATATTTATTTCTGGGTCGAGGTGATATGTTCGTCTTTTGCAGAAATGTATGCAGACAGTTTTTGTTTTTGAGAACGGAAACCATTTTCATTGGTCCATTTCTCTACTTTGTTAAGGCAGTTTTGCATATGTCTTTCAAGTCTAGGCATGTTTTGTGATGAGTATGCTATGGCAAAGTCATCTACATACAGGATTTTGATTCCTGTGCTGATAGATTCTGTGATGCTGTTGATTTTGAAGGTAAATAGTGTAATAGATAAAATACTGCCTTGAAGAATTCTTGTTTCTTGTTTGTATAGGTCTGAGCTGACGTTTCCATATTGTACTGTAAAGGTTCGGTGAGAAAGGAAGTTATTAATGAATGCAACCGTGTTTCCTTTAATTCCAGTTTTGTGGAGGTCTTTTAGGATTCTGTACCTCCATGTTGTATCATATGCTTTTCCGAGATCAAAAAAGATTGAAACTACATGGTGGTTTTTAATTAGGCCATTGTGGATGTATGTTTCAAGCCTTATAAGTTGGTCATTGGTACTTTGATTTTGTTGAAATCTGCTTTGGCATCTGGATAATATGTTATGTTTTTCCAGATACTAGATCAATCATGCAGTGACCATTCTTTTCATTGTCTAACAGATGCAACTTGTGAAGGCAATGGGGCGATAATTTATTGGGTTAGAGTGATATTTTCCTGGTTTGGGGATTGGGATGATAGTAGCTTCAAGTCATTGTGAAGGGAAATTGTTTGACCACCATATATCATTGAAAATTTGCAGAAGAATTGTGAGGGATGTTTCTGGCAGGTGTTTTAAGAACTGATAGTGGATTTCATCTGGGCCAGTAGCTGTGTTTTTCCCCTTATTTATTGAGTTTTTTTAGTTCTGTGATAGTGAAAGAGGAGTTGTTTTCCTTATTTGATGTGAAGTTGAGTTTTTCCTTCTCAGCAATGTTTTTATATTTTTGAAATTTGGGGGAGTAATGGTTGGATGATGAGTTTTAGCTGAATTCTGCTGTTATTGATGCCTTCTGAAAGGAAGATGCTAGACTATCCTTCCTGTTGTTGAGAAGCATGCATGCAGCTGATAGAGAGATCCATCACTTGCCCAGAAACTAGTACCCCTTCTATCATGTGTGTTGGCATGCTCTTAAAGTTGTCTTTTGGTTGCAGACAGGTCACTCTGAAAGCTGGTTGCTGTCCCTCAGGGCATTATATCTTGCATTAGTCAGGGGGGTCATGCGCAATGACTTGATCGGCAAGCTTGGTGTGACAGGGGAGGAGGGTCACTTATTGTGGCCTTGGGCCTCCAGGATGAGATGTCTCAACAATGATGAGGCTGAACAAAACTTAAGAAAATCTCATATTTCACCAAGGCAAAAGGATTTCATGTATAAAAAAAAATGAAATTATGTATTTACTAAAAGAATATCATTTGGAGAGAGTCAAAGCTTGTGATAAAGTAAACATTTCATTACAAACAGTCTCAATTTTTCAGAAAGCAATGGACAAATTTATTCCTGATCACAATCTTAAGAAAAATTATCCTTGGGAAAAAACTCAAAGTGAACACAATGAAAACTTAGCTATTATTAGCTAACTTTAGCATGCAATTAAATAAAAAAAAAATGTCAGAACTCATTTAAAGAAATTCAAGTATACCTGAATGAGTTTGGTCCAATCTAAGAAAATACTCTAAATTTTATTTTCAAATACTAACTTTGAAAGGTTCATGTTGTTAAAAATTGGGCCCTAATAGTTATTTCTAAGTCCTACTATAAGGGATTTTCCTTCTCCTCTTAAGAAGTGATAAAGTAAAACAAGGTAATGATAAATTGCACATGCATGATGGAAAGTTAGATCATTTCAATATTGTATTTAATATTGTAAATGGGACCCCTATTTATATTTTTCTGAAATATTAGGAAAGAAAAAAAAATCAATATTTTTCAAATTGTTAGAGAAAGAAAGATCTGAATGCTAAACAAAAATTATTCTTTAAAAAATGAATAAAATAGAGAAATGTATTTTATTTTTTTGATGGGACCAATTTGAATCAGATTTTTTCCTAAACCAGAGCATCATTTACCAAACCCTCAAAAATATGAAATTACTGACCCTCAAAACATTGATGAATTTAAAATTCCTCATTTACTTTGTTATTTTATCCGAACACCTAGTAAATGTATACAAAAAACTATACAAAGATGTACTTATTTCAAACTGAAAAATTATTAAAAACCATAATAGACATGAATATGATGCTGAAGTACTTAGTATTTGCTATTCTACATATGCTTAACTCTTCATTACTGCTTGAAACTAACACACCCATGCAGGAAAGATGCTTTCTATTCATTATAATTGTTGTTGAAAGAAAAAAGTCAGGGATTAGACAAGAAGTAGCTGGCATTATGTAGGTTGTAGCTGAAATTGACAAAATCTGACATTCAGTTCTAACATTAATCATCCTTACAGACAAATAGTTTAATTTTTGTTCTCAAAGTTTAAATTGAAGATTAAAAGTGAAAAACTAACTTGTTAACAACTGGAATTGGTATTATTTTCACTAATACTTCCTGGAAAGGACAACAAAAGTACTGATATCACACTAAAAATGCCAAAGATTTAAAAAAAAACAAAAAACTCCATAACCACCTATGTCAACTAGGAGGAATTATACTACTGTTATACAATTAAGGCAGGGAGTTGGATTTGGGCCGTTGAAGATGTAGTTGGGTTTTCAGATCTCTACTAACAGAGATCTTAAAATACCACGAGATGCGCCGCGTGCTGAAGATAATTAGGATAGTAAGAATTGTGTCTGTTTTCGTATCTGTATTGTTATTAATGACATCACTAAATCGACATAATACACATATGGTGTGCAGTGACTTGCTATGTCTTTTATAAGAAAAAAAGAAGACATAGATTGATTTTGAACTTGTGTTATTCACGGTACTTTAGACCAGTGGTTTTCAAATTTTTTTGCCACCACCCACTTCATTGCCGGACCAAAATGCCCGCACCCCCCTCTTCCAAAGAACGCCAGAACGACGGTAATGTTAAATGTCATGAGAATTGGTTGATTCTTCAATCACAAACAGTTTGAAGAGTATAAAAAAACAATTTTAACAAACAAAAATAGTTAACATTTATTTTTCAATCACAAACACCTTGAACTGAACATGAAATAAATTGTAAAACTGAACGAGTAATCATTAACAACTACCCTGCTTAATGAGATGGGTGGGCTGGGGGCATTGCAATCAAACTGTCAACATCAGGATAAGGCTTGTCAGGAGCAGTTTCAGATCACCACGCTCTGTTATGTTGAGTTTGTTTGTTTGGTGAGGAGTCTGGATACAGCACTGAATCCCCTCTCAACCGAGTAGGAAGTCAGAAAAGCAATGAAAAACAACTTGATGTCTTTACACAGGGTTGGGTAGCGTTTTGGGATCGCTGTTTGCATCTAAAAGACTTGGTAAGAGGTTTTGAACTTTGGTTTCAGATCCTCGTCATTTTGCAAACTTACAAGTTCCTCTTCTAGATGGGTTGGCACCTCTGTGCTGGATTCAGTAAACAAATCGATCACCCAACCAGGGATTTCAAGAGAAAATAGGTTGTTGAATCTGACTGACATATCCCTGTGGGGTTCCGCTAAATGAGCGCAGTACACGGCAATGTCATTGTCCTTCACTCCTGTTTTCTTCTCCAAGTCAGACAAACAAGGAAACTGATGGAATTTGCGGCGTCCAAGGTTCCTGTTGTAGAGCTGTAATTTTGAGAAGAATGCCGAGAGGGCAGACTTGGCTTTGATTAATGAAGTCTCATCACCTTGCAGCTGCAAATTCACTTCATTGAATTTGGAAAACATTTCAGTGAGGTAAGCAATATCTGTCTTACTTGATTTTAGTTTGTCGAAAAGCTCAGGGTTGGATTCTTGAAAAAAAAATCCAGAACACTGTTAAACAGTGTGTAAAACCTTTTTAAACAGTTACCTTTCGACAACCACCTAACTTCTGTATAGAGAAGCAGGCACTGAAAATCTTTGTCATTTTCAATACACAGCTGATGGAACAGTTGAGAATTGAGAGCATTCACTTTGATTTTGTTGACTGCAGCAATCACAGTCGATAAGGATTCATGTAGCTTCTCACTCAAATTCTTTGCCACTAAGTGTTGTCGATGGATCACACAGTGAACTGTGAGGACTTTTGGAACAGCTTTTTTCAAATAACTTAGAAATCCACGGTGGCGACCAACCATGAAATAATGTTTGTAAGTGGAATGCTTTTTTTCTGGAAATAGTCCTCCACAGCTTGATACACTGATTCTCCTTTGGTATCTGTTTCCTGGAGATGTGCAAACAATAATTCTTGACACAATGACCCACCCTTGATGAAGCGTACATATGCGAGAAGTAGTGATTCGTTTCCCGGAATAGTGGATTCATCCAATTGCAAACTGAACTCAGTTGTCATCAACATCTTACTGAGGGTCTCTTCGACGTTTTCAGCCATTTTGTCTACTCTTTGTTGAACTGAGTTGTCACTAAGAGGAATCGATTTTATGACTTGTTCAGGAGATTTGTGCAAGACTGTTTTAATAATCTCTTTAACTGCAGGCAGAATCAGTTCTTTTCAAATAGTGTGCGGCTTGCCAGCTTTTGCTATCAGCAAAGAAATGTTGTAAGAAGCCTTCAGACCGTCATCTGAATTTTTCAATAAGGAAGTAAACATATTCATTGTTTTTCACTTCAAAAATTGATCTCTAAGAGAATGAAAGAATGCCAGTGTTTTACCAGATTTATCTGTAAATGTTTAAGGAGCCTAGACGGCTTCATTGCTTCATTAGAAAAGTTTTTCTCACAAACCAAGCACATGGGTTGTTGTGGATTGGTTGGTGATTGTATAAATCCATACTTCAAGTACTCCACAGAGTATTGCCTACACTTCTTTTTTGATGCTCCTGGGGTTGCCATGTATGTATGCTGCCCTTGCCAAATGTTAATAAACATCTTGCTTAGACAGCCAGAATAAACTCGGACTCACGCATAAAGGAACACAAACTAATTCCAAAATTATGAAAGAGAAATTTATTCCAACGTGAGACAGGTAAATTTCTGAAAGAAAAAATAAAAACAAAGAAGTTTTCACGGCGACGGAGGGGAAGAAATAAGTAGAAATTTCAGGGGAGAAAGAGAAAGGCAAAGAAGAAAGAGAGGAAGGGGGGGAGTAAGGCGACTGTAACAAGTAGAAATTTAGTTTACTACTAAGTAATAAAGCGGGTAAAAGCGAGACAAGTAGCATGGCAAATAGGAATAATATTCCAATAATATCTAAATTGAAGGCAACAAGTAAGAAGTAAACATGGTGAGATAAGGCAAATGAAACATACCAGAGTCATGTTGAAGGGGTGACTGAAGCGAGAAGGAAAGAATGCGTGTTGTCAGGAAGAAAAATGTCTGGCGGAATGGTTGAAAGTCCCACCGAAAAGAATAAGTCTCATAGCTTTCGCGATGCTGAGAGTTTGGGATTAATTAATAAAGAGAGGATAAACTCCCAAGAGCAGAGCTTAAGGCAACCCAAAAGAGAAATTAAGAAGGGGAGAAGAAATGAGAAATAAAAGTAACGGAGTTAAAAAGGGGCAAAAAATTTAACGTTGCAGTGAGAAAACAGGAAGTAAACAAAGGGGAAAGCGGTGACCAGGGGAAAATTGTCCTTTACGAAGAGAGTTCTGGATACATACATGACACATACGTCTAGTCGCAGCGACTGGGGGACGCTTAATTAAATCACCCCGCTTTTCCGGCCTTTCTACCAACACCAAATTTTACTGTAATTGCTCCAACGCCCCCTTCACAATTTCAACCCACCCATCCAACTGTTAACTCGCCAGCGCCCCTTTAAAAGTTCATATCGCCTCTTCCCCCCGGGGGGCAGTACCGCCCACTTTGAAAACCACTACTTTAGATGATTAGAAGCGGCAAAGAATGATGGAAATCAATTTTGGGTGACTGTTGTTTCAGAATTAGAACAAAAGAATCGAGAAGAAACCATGAAAAGAAAAAAAAAAGAATGCCAAATATTGAAAGACAAACAACAGGTTAGAAAAAAGAAGAAAAAATGTTCAACACAAGGCCCCAGAAAAAAAATTAGAACAAAAAGAATCGAGAAGAAGGCATGAAAAGAAGAAAAAAAGGAAAGAAAAATAAGGTATGTGCTCAGTGTATAAATTTTATGCCTTTCTCTGTCGTTTTTAAGTTGAGCAGTTTGTGCCAGATAGAATTTAATTAATTTGTGAAAAAAAAAAAGGAAAAGTGTTAGGTACATTGCTCAAATTAGGAAAAGTAATTTTTTTCCTTCTGTGTATCCTTGAATTTCCTGGTTCGCGTTGATAAAATTTAGCTAATTATGAAAAAAATTTGGTTGTATCTGTCCTTCAAGGTTTTAAGAGTTGCAGCCAACGGAATTTAAATAATTATAAAAGAAAATTAGAAATTGGTGATAAAATCCAGTATATTTTATATATGAGTTGATACAGTTTACTGCTCTGTTTTGGGACTATGATTCAGAGGTGAAGGAAAGAAGAAAAAGAAAGATGGGAACAGTGGATAGATATATTGTCCCTATGTTAAAATGATTGACAGGTCATAATGTAAACTTCCACTTGGCTTGTGAATTTTAATTTTTATGAATGAACTTTGATAGTAAACAAAATTTTTGTGAATGAAATTTTGTAGTAACTTGTGGATGCTATCATAAAGCGTAGTAATTTTATAGTGGGATATTTTTTCTGTTTGTCTTTCAATTCCGAGCTTTGGAAGGATCCAGCATCGGCAATATTTTGTCTGGAAAATGCTCATATACCTTTGAATCCATAGTTAGGACTATGGCACAGGTTCGATGTTTGGAAAAATTGTGGAAATTTGAAGTGCTCTGTGAAGTCTCCCTAGAATGGGATCAATATTTTGGGCACTGGTAGAAGCCATACCAGGTTTTGTGAAGGTTTTCTCCTAGAGAGGGGTTGAGAAAATTTGAGGTACTGGTTAGTGGCCAGGCCAGTGTTTTGTGAATTCCCCTAAGAATGGGTTGAGATTTTATTTGAGGTACTGGTTAGTGGCCAGACTGGGTTGTGAAGGTCCCCCCTGGAATGAGGTTGAGAATTTTGGGGGTTTGGTAGGAAGCCAGACCGTTGTGTTGAAGAGGATATTTTGAGATGGGAGATTAGGGAGTATGTGAGCAAAATCTTGATGTATCTTCTATGTACTGAAAAATTTATGGACTCGGTTTTGAATTGATCTTGAGGGAGAAATATAGTTGACCAAATAGATAAATAAATAAAGTAACCTTGTTAACTATTGAAAAAGAGTAAAAGACAGAGTAAAAGGTTTGGGTTGCTTAGGAAAAGAATTCCCAGGATATTTTAACTCATCTTTGGAAGTAAGCAAGAAACTAGTAGTGTTGTCATGGTTGGAATAAGTAAAAATGAAGAAATGATGGCTGGATATGAGCTATGATTTTTTATAGATACTTGCTGAAAGAAAAAGAAAAAAGGTACTTGTTAGCTATTGAAAAGATGAGAGATAGACGAATTGATGGAAGTCAAAAATTGAAGAAAAAGGGGATGAAAACGAGAATGGTTTGGGTAGGTTGGAAAGAAAAATAGGTTCCTGGGAAGTTTTACCACATTTACCTTGGTTTGATTGCTTAGTTGTAAAGGACGCTTAATGGAAAATGTACAGGGCATGAACAATGATAGTGTGCTTTATTAAAATATATATATATTAATGACAGAGATTACGAGAGAAAAAGGTTAGAAGTAATGAGTTACGGATGTAGAAGGAAAGCAAAAAGAGCAAAAGACAGATAATGAGCAATTGATCCGTGTAAAAGAAAAAAAAAAATGACTGAAGAGAAAAAAATACATGCCTATTGATAAAGTAAAATAGACATTGAATCACAAGAAAAGAAGAACCAGAAAATATTTTTAAAAATTGAAAAAAAAAAAAAAAAAAAAAAAAAAAATGAAGGACAATATGAACACTTTTTTTTTTTTTACTGACTTTTAGTTTTTGGACTGTTGAATGATTTAGTGTTGTTTTTTTTATATGCTCTTTTGAATTGTTATTCTAGTTGTTACTGTAATTTTATTGTTCAAGTCAACATGAGGAAGAGTGTTACATTGCGTAATTATTACTGATTATGCAATTGGAAAGAAAATAGAGAAAAATAAAAGGAAAATCCTTTCACATTGATACATTACTTTAAAAAATATTTTATCTTCTATAACAAAATGATTTTATTTTGTGGGGAGGAAAGGTGTGTTATATAATTAAGGAATTATTTATTAATCATTTTTCTTTAATTATATTTTATCGTTCAGTTTGGCTGGGCTTTGAACTATTCAGGTTAAGAATTCAGGTGTATAGTCAATTGGTGCAGTTCACGCTCGTGTGCAAAGGATATGACAATCACCCTTGTCATAATAAACCCCCAGATAGGAAATGAGGCTGGAGTGTGGATGACGTCATGCCTAGAAGAGATGGTCCTGAAAATTTGAGGATTTTGAAAAAGAGTCAGTTGAGATTGGACCATCGAGGCAGAGAGTTGAGTTCTTGCTGTTGAGGCATGGAGTTGGATTTGGGCCGTTGAAGATGTAGTTGGGTTTTTGAATCTCTACTGACAGAGATCTTAAACATCACAAGATGCGCCACGCATTGGGTGGGGTTAGCATAATAAGAATTGTGTCCCTCTCCTCGTGTCGAAGAATTGAAGCAAAAAATTAATAAACCGTTCGTACCTGAACAACAGAGTCCACCTATGTTTTGTATTTGTATATGTGTGATTATACAACACTACAGTAAATCACATTAATTTCAACAACTGAATTATATTACACAATTAACAGTCAGACATCAACCAAGGAATAAAACTCAACATCTACAATCCACCTAGCATAAAGTTAATACTATCTACCCAGTCATAGGAAAGCATTTCTATAGATATCTTTGGGTCCTTATCATCATCAACTAAATCTAGACATTACTAGTTCATGTACAGTCACTTTCTATTTGCTTTTTCCTAAAGCAACATAACTACCAAATGTCAAATTAAAGGAATATCCATAATAGAAGTGCATTCAACCTTGAAAGTTGAAAAATTAAAATACCCAGATTACTTATTTATATAGAAACTGAACTCACAACCTCCATGGGCCAATAAGAAAAAAAAAGAAAGCAAAATTTTAATGTACTAAGGTTACTATTATTGAGTTGGACATTCAATAATTATTGATGTTGATACTTTCCGAGCAGCAGAATATTCAATAATATATGATGTGCCTAATAATAAAGATTATAAAGTATAAATAAAAATATATGATGTGCCTTATAATAAAGATTATAAAGTATAAATAAAAATATTATATAATACAGCATTAGTACCAGAAGATTAAAATGATTTAAAGAATATTTTCTTTAAACTGCTATCTTCATAAAAAGGAGAGAATCTCTTAGTTGAACAAAAGCAATCATCAGTTTTATAAGGAAAAAAAACAACAACTCTAGTGGTGTAGGATTTTTAGTTAATAACAAAATGTAAGTTTCAACAGCTTATTAAACAGAATAGCTAGCATAGCAGTTAAATACACACTAAATGTAATACAGGTATATTCACCAACTTCAAAAAATACAAATGAGGAAAATGAGGGATTTATGATTATATCAGTAAAATTAAGACCAATTACATCATATTGATAGGTGTCTTCAATAGAAAGATAAAGAAAGGAAAATTGGAAATGGGAAGAAGAAATGACAGAATCAAAATGTTAGTCAACTTCTTTGAAGGATATAAAATCATAATTATGAATACAATTTTTAAAAAATCATAAGAACTATAAATGGACTCAGAAAAGTTGAAATAAAGAAAAAAGAAAAAGTCAAATTGATTTCATATTTGCTGATAAAGTTAATATAAGAAATGATCATAGAATTATAGAAGGTAAAGTCAAATTTGATTTTAAAATGAAAAGAAACAAAATGATTAAGCAGAAAACATGTACTAATAAAATCAGAGAGTACATGACCAAATTTCAGGCAGAAATTAAAGATCACATTCTCGATTTTGTGGAATAATGAATGTAACATAGAAGATATGAGTAAAAAATTTGCCAATTACAATTAAGGAAGCAGCAGAGACTGTAGGCAAAGTAAATGAAAAGAAATGTTCAAAGTCAACATTAACACCGATTAAGAATTGAAATACAAACTAAGACAAAATTGAAAGCATAGAACAAAAACAAAAGAACAAAGAATAATAATGGAAAAAATAGAAGACAGTAACAGAAAGAGAAAAGTTCAAAGAAATTGGTTAACAAATTCAAGCATTACAAGGGTGGACTGAAAAGTTTATACGATGATGTCATATCTTCTCTTGATGACGTTTTTTGTTAATGAGATCCAAGCAATGTAACACTGATGGAAGAAATGTGTGGACTGCAAAGGGGACTATATTGAAAAATAAACCTTATTTGGTCACATGCCATAGTAGTATCTTGGTCAGCTAATGAGCTTTTCAGCCAACCCTTGTAAAAATCAGAAAAGGTAAAGTTACCAACCATTAAAACAATGAGTAACTGCAGGCTTAAAAAATAAAACTGCTACTCATAGTTTAAATGCAAAAATCAGTATAGTGAAAGAAGCATGGCTTAGTTCTATTTAACTCATAGATAGGACCCTATCAAGTGCTACCAATCCAGGCCAGAGTGGACCTGGGAGCGATGGCAATGAAGGGGTACTCTGCATTCCCCAAAGCTCCAGCATTGCTGGAACCTCACCATCAGATTGTTTAGTGTCATATCTAGGACACTCGTTATGGGGGTCTTATCCCTCTGTAGAGAAGCAGTCGGTGTATTCTACAGCCCCAGCTGACTGGGCAAAGGAATACTTGAAACAACATAGTTATGTGCAAATTATTTGTATTAAGAATATTTACTTGAAGCAATAATTGTTTACAGAAGATTATTATAAGTTATTGAAACCATATAATTGCTTGAAATGTTTGGTTTGGTTTCTTCATTTAATGATATATCAACCTTCATAGGTTAGAAGAACAGAAGTGATACAATAGCTGGGGGAATAATGGTGGTTCAAAAATTTCCCATGGATATTATTCTGAAAGGGAATGTAATAGTGTGACTTGAGTTCAAACTCACTTATATCAAAGCTGCAGTCCGACACTTTAGCCATCATGCTGCAAGGACTTCCCTGGTTGAAACACTTGAAACGATATAACCATATGTAAACAATTATCAAACAGAAATACAACTTGAAACCGTAAAATTGTGTATAAATTATTAATAGTTACTTGAAGCTATAATTATTGACAAATGATTATTATAGGTTACTTGAAACCATATAATTGTTTAAAAAGACTGGCATTAAATAAACCAACAAGGTTTGGTTTGGTTTGGTTGGTTTTATGGCATATCAACCTTTGTAGGTTATTTAACGCCAAATCCATTCTTATGTAAATAATGTGTTCTATTGAAAACAGTTCAGTTTAGCATAAGTACACAGTTTAAAAGTCAAAAACATTTCCATTTGAAACTATTTAAGCAGTTATATGTAATAATTCAGTTAAGTGTAAATACAGTTTTAATGTCGAAAAACAGTTCTATTTGAAATAATTCAGTTAAGCATAAGCACGCAGTTTAAGTGCAAGTACGGTTTAATTGTCAAAAACGTTTTTATTTCAAGCTATTCAGTTTACTCAATTCATTTTAGCATAAGTATGCTGTTAGTTCTATTTAACCCATAGATAGGGCCCTATCAGGTGCTACCACTCCGGGGCCAGAGTGGACCTGTGAGCAATGGCAATGAAGGGGTACTCCGCATTCCCCAAAGCTCCAGCACTGCTGGAACCTCACCATCAGATTGTTTAGTGTCATATCCAGGACACTCGTTAGGGGGGTGGTCTTACCCCTCTGCAAAGGTGCAGTCAGTGTATTCTACAGCCCCAGCTGACTGGGCAATACACAGATTTAAATGTCAGACAGTTTTATTTCAGATAATTCAGTTCAGCATAAGTACACAGTTTAGATGTCAAAAACAGTTCTATTTCGAGCAATTCAGTTCAACACTAGTACGCAGTTCCAATGTCAAAACAGTTCTATTTTAAATTATTCAGTTTAGCATAAGTACACAGTTTAAATGCAAAAATCAGTATAGTGAAAGAAGCACGGTTTTGTTCTATTTAACCCATAGATAGGACCCTTATCAGGTGCTACCACTCCGAGCCAGAGTGGACCTGGGAGCGATGGCAATAAAGGGGTACTCCGCATTCCCCAAAGCTCCAGCACTGCTGGAACCTCACCATCAGATTGTTTAGTGTCATATCCAGGAAGAAATAGGAACTAGAGGTGTAATGATTTATCAATGCATCAAGATTTTTTTTTTTTTTTTGCTGACAATACAAATCACAATACAAGAAAAAAATATAATACATTGCCTATTTGACAAAAAAAAACAAATGTCAAATATTCTTTATCTGTGAAGTAAAAAAAAAAAAAAAATTGAAGAAAAATGGTAACTATTGTCTCCATTTTAAATTATTGCTACAGTTCTAAAATTTTTAATTTCTTATTTGTTTATTCAAAATAATTACATTGTAGTTTGTTAAAAAAAATCACATTGTATTTTTTTAATAAAGGTTGTTTATTTTTCCCTCGTTTCACCATTTTGACTGTGTAGTGACTTCTATCAGGAGCTGCTTCATACATAACTTGATTTCAAGGGGACAAAAATATAGCAGAAACAGATTCAAAATCTATCATTTAGAAAGACCTAATATGAATTTGCTATTTGGAATTTGAAGTAGAAGAAAATGTAAACAAGAAAGCTGTCAAAGAGCATATTATTTGCAGAGCTTGTAAAACTAAACTTCAATAAGTAAATTACTGACAATCATTCTTCATTCCTTACTTTTAATGTAATTCAAATTTTTTTAAGTGGATTCTTTCTTTTATTTTTTCCTCGTTCTTATTAGAAAAAGTGTTCAAATGATTGACCAAGTAAAAGATAAACAATTTTCAATTAATCATTATAAATTAAACTTTTAAAACAAATATTTAGGGTTCCTGGAAGGCATAATACTATGAATAGCAGAGTTTTAGAAAGAAAGTTTAAATATCCTGAGAATAGTATTTGTGATAACACATCATTCAATAAATCCTGGGCTGGATATATAGAAAGGGCATGCCGCTAATAAAAATCCATATGATTTTTGATAAAGTACGAACCTTCAAATGGCATGTGTCAAAATTTGAGCCCAATCGGATTATTAGTTTACAAATTACAGTTATTTAAGTGAAGCTACTTTTGCAAATTTTCAAAACAATGAAAAAAAACTGAATTTCGTGTGTTAAAAAAACATTGCTTTCTCATGGGAAAAAAAAAACTGTTAAAGCTAAGCAATGGCTTGATAAATGTTATTCGGACTCTGCTCCATCGGAAACTAAGGTTAAGAGGTGGTATTAAATGTGGAAATACAGACACAAATGATACAGTATGCTCAGGTCGTCCAAATTTGGCAGTTGTCCTGGAAAACACTAAAAAACTCCACAAACTCGTTATGGCCAATTATAAATTGAAGTTGCATTAGATAGCAGAGGAGGAGTTGAAGATTTCAGAAGGCAGTCTATTCACAATTTTGCATGAACATTTGTCAATGAGAAAGCTGTGTTCAAAGTGGTTGCTGCGTTTGTTCACAGTCAATCAAAAACAACACATTGACAATTCAGACCATTGTTTGCAACTGGTTCAACGCCAAAAAAAAAAAATAAAATAAAATAAAGGCGACAGTGGATGAAAATATGGATCCACCACTTCACTCTGGAGTCAAATTGGCTGTCAGTTGAGTGGACAGCAACAGGTAAAAACCGTCCAAAGCCACCAAAGACGCAAATGTCAGCAGGCAAGGTTTTGACCTCCATATTTTGGGATGCACAAGATATTTTGTACATTGATTACCTTGAGAAAGGAAGAACCATCAATAGTAAATATTATATAGCACTATTGAAGGAAGAAATCCCCCAAAATTGGTCACAAATGAAGAAGGAAAAAGTACTCTTTCACCAAGACAATGCACCATGTTACAAGTCGATCCCAATGAGAGCAAAACTATATGAATTGTATTTTGAATTGCTTCCACATCCACCCTATTCTCCAGATCTGCCCCCTAGAGACTACCCAACTGTTTGCAGACCTCAAAAGAATGCTCCAGGGAAAAAGATTTGGCTCCAATGAAGAAGTGATATTGGAAACTGGGGTGTATTTTGAGGCCAAAGACAAATCGTTCTACAAAATTGAATTGTTAGAGAAGCGTTGGAGTATCACCTAGAAAGAGACTATGTTGATGAATAAAGTCGAATTTTGCCTAAAAGTTATTGGTTGATTGATTGGGTTTAATTGAATATCAACCTCTATAGGTTATTTAATGCCAAAGCCTGTTTACACATATGTACGGTTTGTAAACGCATAATTTAATGATACCATACTAAAATCAAACAACTCATTTACTCGCATATGAGTAAATATTTTCAAGTATTTCTATATGACATTAGTTTATTTAGTGATGATAGTTTTTTTTTTGGGGGGGGGGTATTATTATTTCTCACTACTATTTCTACTAACACAAACATGATAGCATTTCTATTCAGCAATAATTTGCTTTCTGTTGATTAATTTGTTGTGGTTTCAGGATTGTAACCAAGTCTATATTTTCTAGTACAACCTGGTCTCTTTCAAGAATGACAAAACATTATCCATGTGGACGTTTCAAATAAGTCCTTCATTGTATTTGTGTGGAAATAGTGCTTTCTAGTGTCATTAAAAACTTTACACTAAAGAGAACGTGTTTGATTATGCAGGGCGTTTGGCATGTCGAGCACTATGGTTACTGTTCTTGATTGAGTATAAAAGAGTGCGTAAGTCTGTTGTGCCCAATACGCTATCGCATTATTGTTACTTGTACTTTCCGCGATTTTTGGAAAGCTGGGCGCCATTCTCCCAAAAAGGGTTTAACCTGGAATAGTTTATTATTGGTATTTCTATTACAGCATTGTTGCCATTTTTTATGGAGGAAATTATTTATTTTAGGTTTCAGATCGGTGTATGGGATGTTGTACTTGTTGGGGGTCAAGTCTAAAGTCGATTTTGCTGCCGCATCTGCTCTATGATTTCCTCTCACCCCAATGTGGCTTGGAATCCAGCAAAAAATGATTTCTTTGTTTGATGTTGAGTGTAGTCTGTAAAGTAATTTGATAATAAGTGGGTGCTCTAGTTTTTTATTGTTTAATGATAATAGGACAGAGAGTGAGTGAGAATATGATGAATTTTTTGTGTTTTTCTTTCCAGATAATGTCGAGAGCCAAGTCTATTGCACAGGCCTCAGTTGTGAAAATAGAACTTTCCATTGGAAGAGCTTTTGTTTTTATTATTTTGTTTAAGACTGCTGCACATGCTGTTTTTTTATTGTCTTTAGATCCATCTGTATAGATACATTGGTAGTCAGGATGCTGTTGGAGGATATTTGGATGTTTTTCCTGGTAGGTGAAGAGATGTGTCTTTGTTTTATGGAGTTGATTCAGTTGGAGGTTAACTTTTGGATTTTTAATGATCCAAGGTGATATTTGTGGCAAGATGCTTTTATGGATATTATTTAGAGGGATGGTGGATTCTTTGAGAATAGGCTCCATACGGAGACCAAATGGTCTAATTGATTTTTCTTTTTGGTCGAAATATTGTCTGTATTTTGGATCAAAAGTGCAGTCATATGCTGGGTTAGACAGAGAAGATTTCAGTTTGGTATAATACTGAAGGGCTAATTTTTCACTTCTGATCTGTAGAGGTGCTTCATAAGCTTCAGCGTATAGGCTGTCAATTGGAGAGGTTCTAAATGCTCCTAATACCAGTCTTAAGCTTTCATGATGAATAGGGTCAAGTTGTTTCAGATAAGATTTCCTGGCAGATCTGTATACGAAAATGCCATAGTCAAGTTGAGAGCAGAGAAGAGGTCTATATAACTTAGAGTTTGATGGTCAGCTCCATGTGGGAAATGACTCTCAAAAGTTGTTGGGCACGGGTTGATTTGTTTTTTTAGGTATTTTATGTGTGAGATGAATGAAAGTTTTTTTATCGAATATTACACTGAGGAATTTGTATTAGTTAACAACTGGTATTTCGGAGTCATCAATTTTTAGGACAGGGTCATTATGTAAAAATGCATGCATTTAGTTTTAGACTTGGAGAATTTAAATCCATTTTCTCTTACCCATTTATTTAATTTGTTTAAGTTTAGTTGGAGTTGTCGCACTACTATGTTCATATGAGTGGCCCGATAGCATATGACGGAGTTGTCAACGTAGAGAGCTCAGTCGATTGAGGGGGTTAGACATTTTACAATATCATTGATTTTGATGGAGAAGAGAGTAACAGAGAGGATGCTGCCTTGCGGAACACGTTCCTCTTAATGTTGTGAATCTGAAAAGGTGGATCCCACACGTACCCTAAATGTTCTTTTGAAAAGAAAGTTTTTTATGAACATTGGCAGTCTTCCTCTTAAGCCTAGATCATGTAAGTCCCACATAATACCATACTTCCACGTTGTGTCATAAGCCTTCTCTAAGTCAAAAAATACTGCCGTTAGATGTTGTTTTCTGATGAAGGTTTCTAGTTGTATCAAATGATCTATGGTTCCTCTCCTTTTCCGGAATCCCGTTTGCACATTTGTTATTAGACCATTTGTCTTGAGATACCATGTCAGTCTACTGTTTATCATCCGCTCCATCATCTTACAAAGGCTGCTAGTCAATGCGATGGATCAATAATTCTGCGGATTCGCTGTATCTTTGCCTGATTTGGGGATCAGGACAATTATTGATTGTCTCCATGTTTCTGGGAAAGTACCGTTCACCCAAATATTATCATATAACTTTAGTAGGCATTTGATTGATTCGACTGGTAGCTGCTTGAGAAACTCATCATATATTTCATCAGGATTGACAGCTGAGTGGTTGGATGTTTTTATGGAGTCCACTAGTTCAGTTAGGGTAAATGGCTTATTGTATTCTTCAGAGTTATTTGAAGAAAAACTCATGATGACTGTATTTTTGAAAATTGTAGCAACGCAATGGATTGGGTATGAATTGCTCAACTCTCTCCATTGTGTAGCCTACTTTTATCTTCTCTGGTATTTTGGGTTGGTCAAATGTCATTATGTAGGTGTTAATTTTAATGAGTTTACCCTCTTTTTTGATTGTAACTATCTTTACTTCTGTTACACCTTGTTTCTTCATTCCTTTTTTTATTTCTTTAATTGTGCATAATGACAATTCCTTACTTCTTACAACCCTTTTACTTATATTCAAGGATTTGTGAGGGTAAGTTTTTACATTTATAGAATGGAGTTTAGTCATTTTCAGTAGAAAATCGTCATTTTTTTTAATCTACTTCAACAAGCAGAGTTTGATTTTTTAGTTTTTTTTTACATGGACGGGGGTCATATAACTAGATATTACTTTTTCAATTAAAAATGGCGATAGGTTTGTTATTGGCGTTTTCATAGATTCAATTACCATGAATCTTGGGAAACTTGCCACTCCTTCATAGTCCGATTCAGTTTCCGTTAGGGTTCGTTTCAGTTTTTTTGATGAAGAAAAAGCCATGATTGCTAATTGTTATTCGCTGGTCCCATGCTCCACCACCCACAATGGAGTCCAACTTGAGAAGGGAATGAACCAAAGGGGCAACCCATTTGCCTTGGCTGAGACAGGGATACAATACCAGTATACTCATGCAAAAAATATGATTCTGAGCCTCTGCCAAATTCTGCTTTTAATTACACAACAATCTCACAGCGGTCATAACTCCTACCTCTCAGCACAATTGACCCTCAGCCCCAGCCTTCTAGCACGTATGGAATAAAGGGTTGGGAATAGTTCCACAAAAGTAGATCGAGTAGTTCCACAAGAGCAGATTGTATGATACAATTGGGAGAAAAAACAAACATATGAGCTAGGGCATGTTGGGATTAGCCAATTAATCAGACCGGGCCCAATCCGACCATCCATCAGACCAAGTAAGGGCCAAAGTGATGTGTTGCAAGCCATTGTCCACTCTGATGCTGGATCAATGACTGCTCAACCACCAGGGTTCCGTCCTAGCACCTTATTGGTTGCCACCCACGGCCAACAGGTGGCCTCGTGTGTGTGGGGGGGGTTATCCCTCTGCAGAGGTGCAGTCAGCATATTCTACAGCCCCAGCTAACAGGGCGCTAAAAGTTATTGTTATTAGTTAGGCCTGGGACTTATTGAGTGATGTGTTATGTTCTTACAATTAAAAGATATTTTAAGACATCTTATTATTGAATGGATACATTAAAATAGACTGGGACTTTCATATTTTCTTGTCAGCATACAAAAATATTTCTTTTTATTTATTTCTATTTATATATTTTTACTATGATAAATATAAACAGAATCAGTTCGTGATTTTTCTATTATGAGTATCACAATATGCATCATATCATGACCTAACTGTATCATTACATATGAGGATCATTAAATAAGTTTCCAGACTTTTTTCGTATGGGAACTTTTATTGATAGTACAAAATGAAACTCTAGTCCCCTTTGAAGTAATCTCCTCCAGCTGCAATGCACTTGTTGTACTGTTCCAACAACTTCTGGAAGGCCCCATGGAAGTCCCCTTGTGTGAGCGTGTCAATGACCTTCGTCACAGCCTTTTTCATCTCCTCAATTTTCTCATAACGACAGCCTCTAATGTTTTCCTTGAGCTTAGGGAAATATCAAAAGTCACAGGGAGCAAGGTCTGGACTATAGGGAGGGTGAGGAACTGTCTTGATGCCCATTTTGGTCAAATAGTCTGTGACAAGGATGGAGTTGTGGGCTGGTGCATTGTCCTGGTGGAAATGCCACAGATCCGATTTCAAGAGTGCTGGCCTCTTCCAACAAAATCTCTTCCTGAACTCCCTTAAAACCTCAACATAGTAACCCTAACCATTTGGCCAATCAACTCTGGTGTATTGACTTCCTTACTTCTCCCACACCTCTTATCATCCCTCACAAACTCCGTGCCTTCCTTGAATCTCTTATGCCACTCAAAAACTGATGCTCGATTCATGCAGGATACTCCAAAAACAGTCTGAAGCATTCCATACGTTTCTGTGGCATTTTTTCCAAGTTTAAAACACAATTTTATTGCATATCGTTCTTCTAAAGTGTCCTCACGTCCAGATTGCATTTTTGAAATTCACCAGCTGTGACAATCAGACTTTAGTAGGGTGTATTCCAATTCCTGCTGTAGCTGTTCATTTGAACCTGAAATCATAAAAATTGGTCAGTCATCTCATACGATGTATAGCAATAACATACTGAATTTTCAAGAGTCTATGACAATTTTAAATGCCTGTACAAAAAAGTCTGGCAGCTTATTGAATGCGCTACGTACCTTATATGAAAAATTTAAGATTTGCAGAAGATGTACTGATATCAGTTAAGTTACAAGAAAATACTTAATATTGTGACGGCAAATTAAAATAAAAAGATCCCCGGATGAGCAACCATTTAAAAGCGTATGGGAACTGGTGCATTCAAATATTGTTATCACCAAATGGGGAGTTTATTTTTTTTGCACGTGTGAAGACAGGGCGGTCTGGCACTTGATCCCTCGTAGAATAAGTCCATGTTCAGAGTCCTTTCTCAGGCATATAGCAACTGGCATATTATGTGGGGGTTAATTTAGGGCTAGACTGACCGCCATTGGCAAGAGGTTTCCAAATTTCACACTACACACACACCCACCAAGGCCACTAGCTCTTCCTACCCCTAGAACAATGGAAGATATGGACCTCTAGGTTTAGATATAAAAATATTATTTATAGCAGTCGACAACTCCGGTTTCCTGTATAACATTTTTAAAGGAAAATATAGTACAGCTTAGGCAAGAATAACCTGAGGCGAAAGAAGCTGAAAAAGAACATGAAACAGACAATTTGATAGTAGACGACACAAATGAGCAACTTCAACACGTGGGAACATTAAAATATAACAATCTTTTTAATACACACGCGGATACACATATTCAACGTGTCGGCTATATTATCAGCGGATAATACATGACAATAAATGTCTTTCTTCCTTTTTTTTTCTTTTCTTTAGTCTTCCTGACATTGAGAGAGAGAGTATACAATTGGGTGTAGGGAGAAATAGTCTTAATGTTTACTTTACGTATTTTCTCTTTTACGGGCTGGCGAAGTTTTTATGCATAGGGCTCTGGCTTGAAGGCATTAAGTTCTTCTTGTCCAAGATTCTATTTTGCTTTATTCTCCCAGTGACTTCGGCGGTAGTTTCAATATATCTTATCACTTCAACTACTGTTCCGCAAATCCCGGTTTTGGTGCTTCGCCAGGAGTTTGGCGCGAGATTCGCCCCATCTGTTCACAATGACCTCTGTTCCAAAACTATTTTCCTTACCCCTATTTCCGCTGCTGAAAAAGGGGCTACTTCTGTTTTAGGATTCTAGCCAATCATTAGCCTTTTCTCTTCCTTTCCCTGGTCACAGAGTGCAAACATCTGTTGGCTTTCACTCTGACCCACATTCTTTACTTTCTCCGACAGGCCATGAGGAATTGACCTATATTACTATCCTCCCTTAACGGTCATTCTTTTGGACGGCCTGCTAATTCAAACATGGAAGGGTAGGGGACATTCCTTATCTCTCTCTCCTCAGTGGTCGACCACGTGACAATATAAAGAAAATCTTAAGGTAGAGTTAAAAATGAACAGAACCCCCCCCCCCCGTAACAATCAGTTATAATGTCCTAAAAACGATCATAAAAATAAATGAAACAGTTCAGAAATAAATTATTTAGAATAGATAATAAAATTTTAAAAAGAGCTCATCAAAATTAAATAAAACAATGTATAACAACTGGTTGGAAAGCATTAAATAAAAATAAAGACATAATGAAAAGCATCCCGTCAATAGCCTTAAAATATAAAATCTCTAATAAATGTATATCTATTTTGACACAAAAGAGTGGGAAACACAGAAATTATCAAAAATCACTTGAAAAAGAACTCAGATTTACATAAAGATCAATAGAAAGAGCAATATTAGTAACAACTATCTTTTAATGTAAATAAAGAGATACTATAGAATTGATTAAGACATAAAAATGTGGATGGACATTTGCATAGCAAAAATAAAGGATAATAGATGGTGCTAAATAGTTAGTTGACTAGTTGCTCAATGAATACTAAATTCAGTAGGAGAAAATAAGATAAATGAAGAGAAGAGATACAAATGGTTGTAGTTAAGATGTAGCAGAGATTATGATTGTCATGGAAAATAATAAAGGCTTTTTTTTGAGCAACAAACTGATTGTCAATGATGATGATGAGATTTTTTGCATGTACTCCTTCAATGATTCGATAATCAGAACCTGTGATGCTGAGGATTAATTTCTCCAAAAGCCATTTTGATTTTTCCTAAGAATTTTCTCAACTTCAGGTCACATACAATTGAGAAGAAAGGTACTATAAACCTAAGCACTTATAGCAAGTTATGTTTGTAGTTCTTCATGATTCTTAGGTTGCCTTTCTTGAAAAGGGGGGGATGCAGCCTATCATCTATTTCTTTATATTTTGTTTATAGTGTTGCATAATCAAAGAAGTATGTCATCAAATTTCCTTGTCTTCCATACTTCAGGAAGTATTTTGTTGAGGCCTGCAGCTTTTGTACTTTTGATTTTTTTCAGTACCTCAGTCAAGTTCTTCCTCTGTAAACTGTCCAAGTTTGATGTCTAATTAGCCATTAATAATTTCTTCAATAGGTTTATCAGTGGTTTTAGGTGGGTTTCCAAGCTGATTCTTGAAATGTTCTTTCCATTTCTGAAGTCTTTCTTCTTGGCTGGCAGCTTTTAGTTTTACTCTTTAGGTGCTTTTCCTTCTGCTCACTTCATTTGCCATGCTAATTGTGATTGCCTATCTTCTACTGAATTTTTGATTTTATTGATTTGGCCTTGCATGTATTCTAGTTCTTTCTGGTACATATATGTTCTCTCTGAGCTTTCTTATGCTATATAAAACACAAAGGTAAAAGTTTGCTCACCGAATTGAGACACAGACTTCTTTGACATAGTTGCAGGTGTGCTGCAAAGGGACACATTAGCCCCATACCTGATTATTATCTGCCAAGACTATGAGCTTTGAATGTCGGTATATTTGATGAAAAGAAAATGGCTTTACACGGGCAAAGGCAATAAGCAGAAGATACCCCCACACAAACGATTACGGACACGGACTATGCTGACATAGGGCTTCTGGCAAATACACCTGCCCTGGCCCAATCCCTGCTGCATAGTCTGGAACAAGCAGCAGGTGGCATAAGCCTCCATGTCAACACAGTCTTAACAGAGTTCATATGTTTTAATCAAAGAGGCAACATCTCCACACTAAATGGTAGATCTCTGAAATTTGTGGACAAGTTCACCTATCTCAGAAGCAGCGTCTCATCATATAGAGAGAAAACTTGACAGCAATTGCACAAGAATGCTGTGAGCTGTATTGAAACAAGTCCTGGAGGCAATATCTCACAAAGCAGCAGTTATACGGACACCTAACACCCAACTTGAAAACCATCTAAATTAGACAAGCAAGATATGCAGGACACTGCTTGAGAAAAGTGAGCTCATAAGCGATGTACTCCTGTGGACCCTCTCACACGAACAAGGGTAGGGCAACCAGCTAGAACCTATCTACTACAGCTCTGTACTGATACAGGATGTAGCATGGAAGACCTACTGAAAGCAATGGATGATAGGAACGAGTGGCAGGAGAGGGTCAGGGAAATCCATGCTAGCAGCACACTGCTGCTGCTGCTGATGATGATGATGATGGGCTTTCTTAAGTTTTTGCTCATTGGTATTTGTTGGGTTTCTTTTATAAAGTAAGGATACTTTTTTTCATGTTATCTTGTTTTTCCCTAACTGCTCTTGATTCTCAGGGAAATCTACATTTGGCTCTTGGTTGAGTTGGTATGCGATCTGCTGCTACTTTGATGTGGGCAGTAACAAAGTTTTTATAGTCCTTATTCAAAATATGTCTTCCAGATGTCTCCAGAAGAGTATCAGACTTGTTTCTTAGTTACCATTTATCAATTGCCAATTGGCAAATGAGAACCAGTCAGAAATTAAGTTTTACCTGCATAGACTTAGGTGAATCTTTGCTGATCAAAACATACTCCTTTAAAAGAGGAGTATGCCTCACAGTTCAAAACGCTATTCATCTAGTTCTTGTTTATGAATATACAATCTATCTGCGCTTTGAAATTACTTGGGTAGGGATAAGTCTATAATTTTCTTTCTTTTTTTGAATTTAGTGTTTAGGCATGCAAGCATGTTCTTAATAGAAAACTCTGCTTGATTTTCACTAGTTCTGTTTGGTGAGTTGTATAAGCAGAATTTACTATTTACATCTTTGCCTATTTGAGCATTCATGTCTTCACTGATGATCAGAAGATGTTAGGGAATATGTCAAAAAAAGGAAAAGAAAGGTGGTGATGGTTGTTTCATCACTGACATTAGGACTGTAGTACGAGATGATTGCTGTGCAAGATTTGCCATTAGATGTCATACACATTCTCAGGTGAATTTTCTCTGTGCTATTTAGCGAATTTAAGGCATGAGGACCAAGAAACATTCCTACACCTCCAATGGTGACATTGACAAAGTTTTTCCACACAGATGTTGACACCATCATAAAGTTGCGCAGCTAGCATGGATTTCCCTAACTCTCACCATTCGTCCCTATCATTCATCACTCCTGGCAGGTCTTCTAAACTACATCCCATGTCCATACAGAACTGTTGTAGATAAGAAGTTCTTGGTTGGCCAACACTAGCACGTTCATGTGAAGGGGTCCATAAGAATGTCATTTATCAATTTGTCCTTGCTTCTCCTGCAGTATCCCACATGCCTTGTTCATCTTATTTAGATGGTTTTAGAGATAGGAGGTAGGGGGCAGTACAACTATTGATTCATGGGATGTTGCTTCCAGGATTTGTTCAATATAGCTCATTGCATCCTTGTGCAGTTCCTGTCTAGCTATTTCTCGATATGTTTCATCAGCGTCCATGTGGTGCATCCATACAGTAGAGCTGATACAATAACTGCTTGAAAGAAATTGCATTTTATTTCATTGGATAGGTCAGAATTCCATATGATTGATAACAGTCCATGCCTTCACTAGGCACATATTGATGTCACTTTCAGTAGATGAGATGCTGTTACCGAAGTATGCAAACTTGTCCACTAATTTCAGAGAACCACCATTTGGAGTGGAGATGTCTCTTTTTTGATTAAAACATGTGTACTTTGTTTTGTCTGCATTCAGATGGAAGCCAATGTAGGGATTCAGCTTGAGTAGGTGTATTTGCATTCAGATGGAGGCCAATGTTGGGATTCAGCTCGAGTTGGTGTATTTGCAAGAAGAGCTATGTCATTTACATAGCCTGCATCCATAATAGTTTCTGCAAGATATCGGCTGCTTCTCGCCTTTTTGGTGTAAAGCCGTTTTCTTTCATCAGTTCTATCAATGTTTGAAGTATGTAGTTGTAATGAATAAAATACACAATGAGGAGAAACTTTACTTAGGTTTTATTAAACACACATAAAGTCATTAGTAAACAGAAATTATTTATAGTCGGGAGCAGTCCATTCTACAATGAAAGGCAGGGGGGGGTGAATGTTTTCTACAATTTTCCCTGCCTCCTCCACAATAGGGTCATACTTCAATATCATTTGAGAAGAACCTTTCCTGGTGTGGATAGCCACGTTGGAATAGAAAAGCCAGTTGAGGATCAGCAAGAACAGTTGAATAGCTGTTCACGAGTAGTTGCATTCATGGCTGTTGAAAGTCATGTGTGAATTGAATATAAAGCTTGCTGCAACACATTGATTTATATGTAGGCATTGTGTTACAAGTGCTAGAGTCATTGCTTTCCACAATATGCCATTATACCTCTCGCACTGTCCATTACCTGGGAGGTTTTATGGAGAGGTACGGCTAGTTGAAATTCCATGCCCATATAAGAAGGTTTTCACTTCAGTTGACATGAAGCTGAAACCCCGATCCGAATGCACATATATAGGCATACTGAAGATGCCAAAGAGTTGTGATGACATATCAGGACAAGCAAAGGCAAAGAGGAAACAAAAATATTTGTCTATTACTGCAAATAGAAACTGGTTACAAGAAGAGAGGATAGGAGTCTTTGAAATCAACACTGAGCCTTTCAAAAGGCATGGTTGCTTTTATTAGGGGCATAGGGTCAGGTTGATAAAATTGAAGCTGGCCTTCAGCACATACAGTGCAAGAGGCAGATAATCTCTTTACATTCTCCACAGAGAAAGGAAGGTTCTTTGACTTAACAAAATGCATAATTCATGTAACAGGTGACAAAGAGAGTTGTGTAATTTCTCTAGAGGTGTCCAAACTTACAGCAGAACAATAAGCTATGGATAACATATCCACAGTAACATTATCTTTCCCTGGACAGTATTTAACATTGAAACTAACAGACAAATTCAACACTCCAACTTTGGATTTTATTATTTTTTTTTTTTTTATCTTCCTAGCCTGTTTTGAAGTTAACATGAATGCCACAGATAGTTATATTGTCTCAGTAGGCAAATGTATAGGAGAGTGAATTGTCAGCTTATCAATTATACTTTGAAAGCAAGTAACTGCATTGGTTACTCCAAATGGTAATCTATAGAATTGGTATAACTTGCCATCTGCTTCAAAGGCAGTATAAATTTTGTCTTTTTTGGATATTGGGATCTGGTGGTAAGCGGATTTCAAATCTACAATACTACACATTTTGTATTGTGCCACCTTGTTTACCAATTCCTTGATCTTTGGTAAAGGGAAGGCATCCAGCATAGTGAATCTGTTAACCATCTGAGAATACTCAACCACCATCCTCTTTTTATGTCATTCATTAGTAGTCACTAGGACTTGGGCTGGCCAAGGAAATGTGCTGGGCTCAATAATTACTTCAGTAGCAATGAATTCTTAATCTTGCTTACAGTATCTTCTAGATTTACAGATATTGGTTTGCGATTCTCAGCAAGATTAGCAAAGAGTCAGGGTGGAAGAACAGAGAAAGTAATCAATCCGCACACACTTAAGGTGGGAGGGCACTTTCCAATAAAGTTTACACAGATACTTTCATGTTGACCCATAAAATCTTGCCCAAGAATGACAGCAGCACACAAATCAGGAAGCACAAACAGTTTAACATCAAAATATTTTTGCCTTTCCACTTCCACATTTACCAGGCAATATCCTGGCATATGAGAGCTCAGAGGTGTCAACACCATTGATATGGTATTTGTAGCGAGAGAGGAAACTTACCTCCTGGATCAAAGCACATAAGACATGCCTCCAATTGTCATCACGTTCAGAATCGCTCTCTTCCAAGACTGGCATCGATCTGCATCAATGATTGTTCACGAGCAGTCAGTGTCAGTCAGTGCTGAACACTTCACTCCATCAACATAGATGCTCGCTGCTGGGAGTGCTGCATTTACATCTTCATGAGGGCGAAGACTGGCGTTGATGCCTTGTCCCCCATTTCGTTTCCCGAACAATCCCAGGCCCAGTGTCCAATCTCACCACACTGGAAACAACATGTCCTGCGCTTCCGGCAGTCCTTTGCAATGTGACCCTTGCTGTTGCATCTATGGCAGATCACATTGGAAATGGAGCCACTCTTAGCAGCAGGTGCAATGTCACCATGGGGTTAGCTCACAGCCACGGCCATGTCCTGGCTTTGGTCCCCAGTTGTCAATACTCTGGCTTGTGCTAGCAGGTCTCTCATGGCCAGGGTTTCGATATTTGGGCCTTGCTGCAGCTCAATTGATACGGCATTAGGGAAACCTGTGACAAAAGCCAGCTTCGTGAACCTCTCCAGTCAAGCTCCCTTAAACCCAGCCAACTGCCTGATTTTGTTGGCATATACATCGACACGTTCACCAGCCCACCTAACCATGGTCAATTTTCTGTATGCTGTGAACACACCATCCATAAATGCTTCCTTAAGCCAGGCCTCAATCAGGCTGATGTCCTTCTGGTCCTCCTCCTTCATTTCCATATAGAGAGCCAGAACACCCCCCTCCAGGTACAATGGCAGCAAGCTGGCAACATCATCTACAAGCCGAAGTCTGGCCACTAGCCTGACCTTTTTTAGCCATGCCACCACGTCACCCTCACTGGAAAATGGCTTTAAAATGTCACTGCTGAAGTGAACCTTTGCCATTACGCCAAAATAGCTTGTTGTAGAACAAGAGCAGTAGCGCAGTCTCCAGACAATTGGGTAGCCTCTGTTGACTAAAAAAAAGCCCTTCCTCAGTACACCTCTGGTCAACTCATTTGTTCTCTCAGTCAAAAAAAGCAGTTCGCAAAGAACAACAACCACTTGTTCCTGTTGCTGGCATGCTCTTTTATGCAAGTTCCGGCCTATAAAAATTTACATGCATGGTAGATTTCTTCTTGCGAGAGACGAGATCGGCCCACCATAACTTCTGCCTCTAGAAGTGGACATATTTTCTAGTGCTTGACACGCAAGGCATAGTAAGGAACTTACCTCCTGGATCAAAGCGCGTAAGGGGTCATGCTGCATCTGCTTACATTGACGACATCTCTTACGCGCTTTGATCCAGGAGGTAAGTTTCCTCTCTCGCTACAGTATTATTCCCCAGTAGGGTACACAGACAAAGCTTTTGAACCAGTGATTAACTGATGAAGCTCTCAGTACTCCCAAGAACTGACTTTCTTCTCTTTTAGTTTTATAGAGATAGTTGCAGCAAACAAATCTGTAAAAGATGCTGCTATTATCACAGAATTAGGAGAATGAAGAGTAGCAAAAGTTCAAGAACAACATATTTTAGCATAATGGCTAATTTTGCCACATCTTTGACACATGGTGTTCCAAACTGGACAGTCATAGCGAGGATGCCTATTGTTTCCACAAAAGAAACACTTGAGTTTTAGAAGCTGCAGTGGATGTTACGTTTCTATTCAGGTCACGGGGGTTACCCTCAGAGGGGGCTGCAGCATTAAAAACTGTTTGAGAGATAGAAGACTCTGAATTTTTCTAAGCTTGTTCAAGAGCTCTGGCTTGGTCAAATGCAGTGGTAAGGTCCAGGATTACATTTTTATGTAATCATTGTCAAATATTAATGAACAGAAGTCCACTCATGAAGGCATCTATGTTCCTCAGCGTTGACTGCCTTGTTGTTGCAATCCTCGCATAAACGCCTCAAATTTAGAAGAAATTCATCTAGTGCTTCTTCTGGTTTTTGCTGGTGCATTGATAGTATATACCTGGCATGGATTTTATTCTTAGGCTTGTCATATGATTGCTGGAGTTTACTGATAGCTCACTTATAGTCTAGACAGTCAGAGATTAACTCATACACTGAAGGGCCTATAAAGTTTAGGTGCAACTTTCGTCGGTCGGAGGCATATTGTTCTATACTTTGCAGGAAATTCCCAAAAGTAGCAAGCCAGTGCCTCCAATCCTTTACAGCATGACTCAAACTGGGGAAAGTTTCAAACATCTGAGGTCACAAAATTTTGTCCATATTTTGAGACGATGTGTCTTGAGTAAATTGTAATGAATAGAAGACATGATGAGGAGAAACCTTACTTAGGTTTTATTCAACACACAAAGTCATTAGTAAACAAATTATTTATAGTCAGGAACAGTCCATTCTACAATGAAAGGCAGGAACAAATGAATGTTCACTACAGTAGACTAGGCAGATTATGAACAGACATAGAGATAACATATCGTCTTGCAGAACACCAGCAACCATGTCAAAGAAGTCTGTCTTCATCTTGTGAGCGAACCTTGACTTTTGTGTTACTATAGAGCATCATAATCATAGTTTCTTTGAGAAGACCAAAATGCAAATGTTGAAATGAATGGATATCTTTTTCATTGCTCCCTGAAAATGATATATTTTAAAGTAAATAAGTGGTGATTTTTTATTTATCTACTTATCAATTTATATGTCTATTCTTTGTATCATATTCTTTATTCAAGTAAAATCAAATATCAACTATATATATATATGTGTGTGTGTGTGTGTGTGTGCGCGTATACATTAATTATGTACAAATTTATCATTACTATTTGTTTATTTTAAGATATTGATACATAAATTGCTCTATTTAAAAAAAAAATTAACTTTATAAATTTGGTACAAATGATTGAGCTTTATCTATTCGTTCATCTATTCATATCTTAATATAATGTAAAAAGAGGTACCAAGACTTAGTAAATAGTTATATGCTTTTTCTTTATTCTTTTAAATTTGCACATAATTTATTTCATAAGTTACAGTACATTAGAATTAAGTGATTCATTTATTCATTTTTATTTTGTAATATTTATTCATCTAATTTTTTTTTAATAGATTAGCAATAACTGTATAAAAAATAATTTAACTATATTTTTAACAATAATATTTAAATACATTTTTTACCCATAATTTGAATATATTTTCTTTTACCTGTCATTGACTTTTTAAAAAGTTACTTTACTTGAATTTTTTTTATAATATGCAAAACCAAAAATTAAGATTCAGTAACCTCCCATTGCAACTCAAATTATTTCAAATATATCATCTCAGAGCAGCAGTGCTACTACACGCATAAATTTTGATAGCAATTATGAGATACATATTTTGTATCCCAGTCATCATGATTAAAGTACTTGTTGACTCTTCATAATGTGTATAAGAAACAATAAACAACCATCATACTAAGGCAATTAAAAAACATAAAATTAATGGCATAATGGAAATCATCAAAAAGATGATTTTCACCATGTCATGATGAGAGTTATTTTGTCATAAAACTTTTAGTACTTGAAAATGAGTTATAGTTTCAATTTAATCAAGTAAAATAATATGGTTAGAAACAAAAACTTTAAATAAAAAAAGTAGAGTTAAGTAAAAGCTAGAGTTTTATTTTCTGATAAAAATTAGTTTGAGTAACTGCATGTAGTAAAGTTATATATATATATATATATATATATATATATACACACACATACAGGGCTTTACAAGCTCCATTACTTTTGGAGCTGCTACATCCCACTCACATGCCCAAAATTAGAGCTAGCTCCAGCTCCATCTCAGCTTTTTTTGAGAGCTCCATAGTGAAAATATACCTTCTTTGATAAACATTATATTTCGCCAATAAGTGATCAAAATATAGGTGTGGGCATCAAAGGAACTCATCCATATGGGTGGGGATGTCACTTTAAATGTAAGACCGTAAGATAATATTTGACAAAATCTTGCTAATATTTTGAGATTTGTTAAGATGGGATTTCTTGCTCCTAAAGGAGAACATGTCAGACAGAGCATAAGTTTATGCATAAATTTGTATTGCCTAAGGTATAAAATAGAAATCCCTGAAATATTTTTAAACAATTTAAATGTTCATTACATTAACAACCTATTTTTTCAGGGGAGAAAAATTTGACCTGATATTTGTTCAATCCCAAGGTTTCAGCCAGATATTTTTGTATGAAATTTCAGGACATTAATTGGATCTCTGAATAGTTTATTGGTAATTTACTGATATTTTTTGGCCATTGTATATTCAAAAATACACTTTATATTTTGAATCAAATACCAACATAAATACTGTTAATGGGTTTTCAAAAGAAATCAGATCGATTTATCGAAGTTCATAAAACTTTTTTTAAATAATTATTAATAAAAAAGTATATAATTTAAATATATTTATTGTAATCATTTCTAAAGAAAAAAAACTATGGCGAACCTTATTTCTTTGAAAATTAATTATTTTATTATTTATTTTGGAAGGGAATTTAAATTTGTTCTAAGTAAATAAAGTTTTACTTTTAAACATTACATTAGTGATTATTTTCTTTTTAAAGAAAAAAGCAGCAAACATTTCTCCAAGAGAGAAGAGACAGAATTTAAATATCACAAAATATGAATTCATAAAAAAATCCATTGAAATATTTTTGACTTTGGGGGTAAAAAAATATTCTCCTAGGTACAAGAGAAACTTGGAAAATAAACTTTGAACAGCAGACAAAAACACAAATCTTCTATTTTCAAGAGTTGTGGTGATATATTGTATTATTTCTCTGAGGTGAGGAATATATATAATGGGTAGGGGTCAAATGGCTTCAAAACGGATTCAGGGTAGCAATTGGCTGAAAATTGCCATTTCATTTATTACTATACACTGTTGTTTTCAAGGAAATAAAATCTAAGAATCATATTTAAGTTATATCTTTTCAAATTATTATTTTAATTAAACAGTAGGGATGAACAAAACTATGTCAGTCTAGCATGCTACTAATAGTTATTTCTTTTTAAAGAAGCAAAAACTATATAATGTATATTGTAAAAATTTTCTTGATGAAGACATTTATTCTTTCAAAATTTACAACAACAAATAACAATTTCAAGTTTTATTTGTTTTTGAAAAGCAAAAAAATAATTATCAACCAGCTTACTGTCGAAATTATTTTTTTGAATTATGGAGGTTTGTGTTGACGGGACTTTTTTCGCCTTCACTGGAGGAAGTGGATTCGTGACGTGACTGGAACTAACACTGTTTTTGATGTTGAAGCGGGAAATAGCAAACAAGGCTTTTTTTTTGGAAGAAGACTTTGGTGAGAGCAGACCACTCAAAAAGGAGCTCCGCACTTGACTGCTGAATAGAAAAATTTCTAATGGCTGACTGAGAACCTGATGGAGTTCTATCAGGTATCCTTTATCAATTGCTGAATCTCCTAGTTGAAAGGAGATATTTTTAATTGCTGACCAGAGGAAATTTTATTGAGTTTCAAATTCAATTGCTGAGTCTCCTATTCGAATGGAGATATTTACAATTGCTGAACTGAGGCAATTTTTTCAAGTTTTCTATGCTGAGAACACAAAAATTATGAATGCTGAACACTAGGCTGGAAGGAGTGCTGCGACTGGCCTACGAATGTAAACATATCAGATTACACCTCGTCCTAGAGAAATAACACCTGGGCGCGGACGGAAATAATGAAGCCCTTTTTCGATTTTAACCGGCCGTTACAGCTAAGAAAGGGATAAATTAATATTTATCAACATTTGCAAAACACTTCTGCCAGAAATAATTCTATAAAAATGGAAGTAATACTTTTCGTAAGCCTATACCAGGCTAAAGAAATACTTATTTTCTACGTCCATTTTTTATAGAACTTTCTATCCACGTGGCGCGACAAAAGTGGAGTTCCCTTTCTTCCATATAAAAAGGCTTCAGGCGGCAAAAAATTCAGAGGTCTACGCGGACGCTCTCACGGGCCACTCGGCTCCATGAGGCTCGGGTCCTACGTTATCGTGGTTACACCCACCTCACCGCCACTTCTTTTTTTTTTACGGTCCTTTTTAAGGGCTATGAGAGGTCACCTTCTGCGGGTCGGTGCATCTCTGGCAGTCAGTAATGATCAGTCGAAATAGACGGCCTGGAGGCAAACACAAAGAGGACTCACTAAGACCAGCTGGTCTTAACCATCGCTAGGTTCCGCTCGTCCGCGCAGCGCTAAAGGCAGGGGTTGACCTTTAGCTACTGCTCCACCATCCGCGCAGCACTAAGATAATGCCAATCTTAGCCTCGGCCTCCTGGCCTGTTCGCTCGACAGTGCAGAGCTTTGGCATGAGCCTTAGCTATCGTCTCGATACGTCCGCACAGCTTTGGCGCGAAACAGCCTTAGCCACCGCCTCGATACGTCCATACAACTTTGGCGTGACAAAGCCATAGCTCCCATCAACGATACGCCCGCACAGCTATCTGGCACGACAAAGCCATAGCTACCGACCACGACGCCCCGGTGATGCAGTCCACGTAACGACTCGCTGTTACGGACTGCCCCAGCAACGCAGCATCTAGTCCACATAACGACTTGCTGTTACGGACTACACTGGCATTGCAGCATCTGGCACACGTAACGACTCACTGTTACGGGCTAGCAACCTGATCAACACACCCCCGGTTAACCCAACGTACTGTCAAAACCGGGATATCGATCTACTGACCACGACGCTCCTGCAATGCAGCCACGTAACGACTCGCTGTTACAGACTGCCCCGGCAACGCTGTACCTAGTCCATGTAACGACTCGCTGTTACAGACTACACTAGCATTGCAACAACTAGCTCACGTAACAACTCGCTGTTACGAGCTAGCAACCATGACTCAACCATACCAACGAAATGTCAAAACCGGGACATCGATTTACCAGCGACCAACTTCAGCTTTCCGCAACGACTCGACCAACCTCAACTGCCCGGCTAGCAACTGTCCAACTGTATCCAACATCCTCGACCGATCTCAGCTTACCAGCATCAAACATCTAGCTGTATCTCCATGACTCGACCTACGCCAGCTACCCTCGTCGAACGTCCTACTGCACACAACTACAACGCGACCATACCAGCTAACGACGTAACCCATCTTAGCTGAAGACTACATACAACCGCCACGGACATTTACATACACATTTGTAATTCCGGCAAATAAAATCGTCTTTTTTGTTGTACCTATTATCTTGCCTTCTGTCTCCCTTCATTGTCTTTGGCCACGCACATTCGCACGCGCGTTACACTTAATTTATTTGCAGAGTCGACGCGCTTATACAGCTCCGCAACAGGAGTTCTTCCTTCCCTTCAAGACTCTTCATAAAAGGAACTTTCTAAGAAACAAACGACTGAAATCTGTCTCAATACATTTTTTTTTTAATTACAATTGCTCCTGCGGCTGTTCAACTGAAGATTTTACTGTCATGAAGACTTCCATTTTTAAAGGACTTTTTTTGAACCTGTAAGACTGTTTTGTTTTTGAATTCTGATGAATTCTATTATTTTTTAGTATCTGTACCTCTGCTTTGTTTGTTGTCTACAGCTCAAATCTTTTTTTGGAAACTACTGTCTAGAGTTAACCGTTCAGTCATTCGACTGAATGCTAAAGTGAAATATGTGCTTTCTTTCTTTTTAAGTGAATGTGTAAAGCATATTTTATATATATTTTTTTATGTGTAAATAAATAGACAGTTTATTGGACGCATGTGTTACTTTTATTCCTGGTTTAATATTGGAATTTAAATTGACACATGTGAGGGTGGTTATCTTGTAGTTAAAGAAGGCTGTGAGTTATCACCATTACAGTGAGGTTGTTTTTTACGTTGAAGGACTTGTTTCTTGTGTTATCTTTTTATAAGAAATATTATCCTTTAATTACCCTTTTTAGTTGAATACGCTGAGACTTGTAATTTTTGACAACATTAGTAAAATATACTAAGTAATAAACATGCTTGTTGTTTTTACAAACAAATCGTCGTATTCCTTTTTTCTTTGAATGACTTATCAAATGTCTATGATATGTTTTGAAATATTGGTGTAAAATGGCCCATCAGAAATGTAGCACCTCGCAGACAAATTTTGCTTGCTTCTAAACAAAAAAAAAATCAGAAGTCCAAATTTTTTGGCTTTCCTGCCTAATTTTCATGTTTGGTTTGGTTTCTTTGTTTAATGGCATATCAACTCTTTAGGTTATTTAATGCCAAAGCCATTCTAGAAGAACAGTAGTGGTACTATTTAACCCATAGCTGGGAGGATAAGGGGGTTCATACCTTTCCCAAGGGTATTTGCCCGAAAGTGAACGTAATAGTGCGACTGGAGTACGAACTCGCGTACTACGATTCCGCAGTCCATCGCTTTAACCATTACACCACGAGGACACCCCCCCCAATTTTCATGTGTAACTACCCCCCACTCTCTATCTCATACATTTGACACAGTCATAAAAAACCCAAAGAGTTTAGCTCAAACTTTCTTTTCTCTTTTATTGTTTAAAAAAGAAAAAAAATTCAAATAATTTTGGAACAAGGAGTGTGAAGTGCAAAAACCACGCTCTTTAGTCCCTAATAGAGTTGCTCACGTTCCACTTCAGTTGAATATAAAATGAACCCTCTTCTCCTGTGCTCTTTTTTGGAGGGCTCCGTAATATATATATATATATATATATATACACACACAGATTCGTGGTTTTGTGCTCTTTTTGACTAAGAACAAAATACCGTTTTTTGTTTTGGTTTTTTTTTTCTTCATCAGTTTATCTGACCAGTTTCCGATGTGGGACTTGTATGTTCATCGAACAGATATTACATTTAGCTCTTATGAGCCAAAAAGGCGAATTGTATATTTTTACAAAAAATAGCTTGTTTTTTTTTTATTTAGTCTTGACTACAGACAAAAAAATTCTCATCACTGCTATTCAAATAATCACTTCCCGAGAGATGAAGCGCTTTTTCTTTTCTTTTTACTTCGTAAGCATTAAATTAACTAAAAGTACGAGCATCACAAAGGGTTGGTTTAGACTAGTTAAGAGCAGTTTTTAAAGACATGGTATCCACCGTCGCTACCATAGTAGTAAATATTCTCGAATGAATAGCTTAAAAATCTGTTTACAATACAAAAGATCAACTAAAACAAACAACAAAATAAAACTATTACATTCAACTTTTCAAATTATAAAATTCTTAAGAGAGAAAAAAAAAGAGAAAAAACGAAGTTGATATATTTTTAAAAATAGGTTTAGTGATTTTTTTCTCAAGTGAAAAAAAAAATTACGAAAGTGTGCAGGATTTTGTGAGAAAAAAGTTGCAAAATTTAAAATCCTTTTTTTTTTAATGACATCATATCTACATTACATTAGACTCAAGATTTACTAAGTCTTAAAAATCATCATTTGCAGATTTCGTAAATGTAAACACTTCATTCAATATGTACTTCCTTTGAATACCTCCATAAAATGTAGCTGAAGTAGGAACCTTTTCCTTTATGTTGGATGATCGAAAAATAAAATACTGTTGTAAACGTTATTTATTTATCCTATTCTTAAATTCTCGGATCTACAGTTTCCAAAATAAATTGATTATATAAATATAATTGTGCCCGTATTTATTCTGTTGACATTTTCCTAGGACACGAGGACTTGATAGATGAGGAGAGTCTTCTTCTCTAAGGTTTTTTTTCCAAATCATTAGTTACACTTCCGTGTTTTAAGGCGATCATGATAGTTTCATGAACAAGAACAATATTGTATTTACTAATAAAAATAAAAAAAGAACATTTACAAAGAAACAAGTCTCATGTTCGAGCCTATTTTTTTCTACAGAGTAACTTGAAAGAATAAAGAGCAAATCAATTTTAAGTTCAGATTTAAGTAAAAACACTTTCTAAAAACTTTGTTTAACGGACGTAATCATTCTTTGTTATTTCCGTCTCATCGTCAAAAATATCTTTAGTACAAACATATTTTCCGTAAAGAAACATTTATAAAATTTCATACCAACCAAAAAGAAAAAAAATACAGCTATTTCCTAAGGTTACATGGTCAGAATTAAAAATTTCTCAGATGATTTTTACATTTTTCAAAATATCATTTCGAAAATATTAGTTGTATTTGATAAATATATATTTTTAATATTTATTTTAAAATCACCTTTTTAAAATTTTTGTCTTATGATCACATCAAATAAAAGTGACTAATAATTGTAAATGGTAATTCTTTTGAACGTAAGTGAAACCAATATTATTTTTTGTGGCTACCAACACAGGGCGTTGGTGGAGCAAAGAAGATTAAAACAAGTGTCGTCCAAACCAAGTAAGGCGGGGCATTTTCAGTTTGGTAAAAAATAGAAAAATAAATGTTAATCGTTTTCTAATATAGAATTAAAAGAACTAAAATAATGTACAAGTAATATCTAACACCTCGAAAAGTTTTTACAATAAATACATGAACTTTACTTTAAAAAAAGGGAAGAGTAGATCCAACTACAGTTACTCGGTTGCAATGTTTTGAAAATTAAAGCTTCCGTTTTGTTTTTTCCAAGTTAAACAAACTTTTCTATTTCATTTACTTAGTTATCTTTCTTTAAAGGAAAAAAAAAGAATATATCTCTTGAAATATGAAATACAAGATTTTATTAAACCAACAGAAAAGTGTCTTACCTTTTCAAATGATGAGCTGCTGTTTAGTAGTAGTTTTCAGACCTCGATATCTATTTCATCACCAGTTTATTTCTCCGCATTCCTGTAGGTATTTGTTTGTAAGATGCCAACATGGTGCGAAAAATAATAAAATCTTATGTGTACTAAATGTTATTAATACACTAGAGAATTAAGAAAAACAAGAACATCAGAACAATAAATACTTCTTGTGTCTAGTTTTATTTAAACCTACTTGTTTCACTTTTAAAAAGAGGAAAAAGGTTAACTCTGAACAAGAAACTACTACAAGTAAAATAATAATAATTATTATTAATCGTATATTACATGTAGCTTAGATGTTGGTGGTTAAGTCAGTAACCGCTTTTAGTAGCACGTGTTTTGTACAATGAAAGGAAAGGATGGAAGACAACGCTGTCATTTAACTTTATTTCGGTTTTTGTTATTTGTTCAATTAGAAAAAACTGTTTCCAATTCACATAGTGGAAATCTTTTTAAAGAAAAAAAATTTAGTAAAGCATGTTGAATTACTTAATTCATACTATTATCGATAATCAATCTCAAGTTATTCATTAAGGTTTTAATCTAAATTAGAACTTACGACAGAAATAAAATCATTAAAAAATCTTTTTTGATGATGTGTTCAACGTCTAAAAAGTTGTAACTATACAATGAGAAAAGGTGGGGGCTTTGATTAAGTTTAAGTTACACGCAAAACTAAAACAAACATTTTACAGATTTTAACACAAAAAGCTAAAATTTGATCAACAGTAAATAAAAATGTACAAAAGTGATAGAACGTCTTCGTTTAAAAGTTATTAAAATTAATTTTCCTTAAATTTGTCTTTTTATAGAAAACTGAACAAAAATTGATAAAAATTTAACATCAAAGTTTTTAAAAAGTTTATAAGCATCTAGCAGCCCATTAAACCGAAATAGGAGTTCGCTCCTCATCGGGTTCTCGCCACATAACTTGTCATACTAAGCAGAGTTTATTAATAATCGGAGTTCTGCTGTAGCGTAATAAGTTAGCCAGTTCATTTATTTAACTGATTAAATCAATTCAAGTTCGATCTTCACTGACTGTGGTTTTGTTTGAAATAAAACGAATAACTAAAACATTATTGGTGGAACTTAGATATAGGATTAAACAAAAAGACTAAATTCAGTTTAGTAATTCAATTTATCACTGCACATGATTGTATAAAAAATATTTCGCGTAATTTACATTTTTCTTTGCCGTTGTATTTTCTTTTAATTTTGCTTACAACACCAAAAGTTTTATAACTTTACAACAACCCAACCTCACAATAAATTCTGGTTCCTTTTTCTACTTTGTTGAGTTTATTTGTTAAATTTTACTTAAGGCATGAGTCTCGCTTTGGCAGTACATATACTAAAATTGATTGCTCAGTATATCAGTTTATCTACGAACTGGGACTATGAGACGAGATAGTTAACTATTTCACTACAGCGGAGTTTAATAGGTTATTAAAAAAAATTTTCGACGAAACTTACCAGGAGATCTCTCTCAATAGGAAACTTTACGCAGATTTAATGTACTGGCTGATCATGAAAAATAAGTGAAGTACACTCAATATAAAATCGAAACCCAGCTTTAGCTAGATTTGAACAGAGCCTATAAACATTGAACACCCGTAGCGTAGCAATATTTATTTGGAAAAGTAATATACATTTGTAGTTGAGCATGAAGCTAAAATATTTGGGGGAGGGAGCGGTCTTCTGTTTGTCTGAAGAACTAATCTTAACTTTAATCATTGACCCATTTATACTATACAATAATAACATGCATATCATCCACACTTCTAATACCAAATTCATAATTTCTCTATGAAAGATACCTACTTCGAAATTTGCTCAGCTTAACACTGACCAAGTGAGAGAAAAAGTTCGTGAAATGACATATATATACCATTAATTTTAGTTTTTGAAAATTTTATGAGGGGATAGGATCCTTAAAATATCCAGATAATAAAATAAAAATGTTAAAAACGTGGCAATGAATTATGGCACTTACGACTAATAACTTGCTAGTGAAGAACCTCTGGTTTACATTGACGGAAACAGACGGAATTTGCCGAATTTCATGAAATACCGGATGCGAGGAATCCCATAATTCTGCGCGTGGAGTTGCAACTAAAGGTAATTTATCGAATCATTTCATTTTGAAATAATTTGGTATCCCGTAAGTAAAATGGTCCAGTTAATTTGCATTGCATTTTTTCACCTGCTCTTTGGTCAGATATCATAAGTAAATTATGGATAGTTTTCATCGTCTGCTATTTTTATTTACTTCTATTCTTACTACTTCTCCCCCTACTTTATAGGCTCTGTTAGACTCCTTTATCTTTTTTAAAAAAAACTATTTCCTTGTCTATCCCTTTTAAAAGTTTGATCATGCATACATAGAATAATTTATATAGTGTAAAAATTTAGAATAAATATTGTCTCAATAACCACTACTATAATTTACAATATCTATTTGTAAGTAAAGATCGAAATCATTACAAAATCTGGATAGGAAATATTTTGATTCAAGAAATTGTTTTAATTTGATGGATGTTTTCTCTTTCTTTTTAAATTTTGCTTGAAAACAACTAGTGGAAAATATGATGTGACAATTTTTACCAAAAGTGTTAATTGAATTGTGCTAATGAATTATTTCCATAGATGTGATTGTTTAATGTATGTTTTCAAGAGGTTATGTGTGTTTACTCAAACATTTTTTAATAAAATTATTTACTGTGCGAATTTATTAAAAATGCACACGTACTATTTTCAATTAAATTGAAATAATTTCCTTTTCTTGTAGAGAGAGATACATTATGGAAAGACTGTTACGACTTGGTGGCGGTGTTCCATCACTTGGGCAGGTTAGCTCTACTCACTTATTAGAAAACATTTTGAAAATATCTCACCAATAATTACCACAAATGAATCAGTGTCAATATGTCAATAACTGGACATATGAATGAGTTTGATTTGTCGCCGTTTGTACAGAATTTTCGTTCATTTTGCAATAATGTACAAAAAAATTAGATATACTTTATGTTTCTGCCATTTGCTTTATTTTATTTTTTTACGGAACAGTTACAGTTAGGTTCCAAAAATTACAAATTAGCTATTGGCCATTACTCGACAACTTTCTAGTTGTTAGAGTAAAAAAATATTGTCAGTAACCGAATTATAGTTAGTTGAAGGTATGATTTGGAGATTTAACTTTTTTGCTGCTGTTGCTTTTTGATGAAGCAAATAATTAAAACTTACTCTTGCCTGGATAGGCTATTACATTTTTATATCATTTTTTGTACATTATTCCTCAATTTATAAAAAACTTTCAGTACAAGCATCAATTTGTTTGATCATTTTTAATATACATTCTGAGAACGTAGGTCAACAATCCAATCAAAATTCATTGACTTCACAAAATTTATGTATTTTATTAATGTTTGTTTTTAAATACACGTTAATCATATTAAGCTTGGTGTTTTAGTTCTGCTTAGTCTTCTGGACAGTTCGGAATGAGTTGTTTTTTTTTCTAATTGAGTCTTGAGCTCAAAATTCAATTTTTTTATGGTGATTTAACACGAAGTGATCAGGGTAAATGCAAATGAAAAAATTAATTTCTCTTGATAAGTAGATTAAAATTTGTACCAAACTCTGAGAATCAGATCTCGTTCACTAGTGGACTGATTAGAGTAACCCAAAACTCTGAAAAGAAAGAGTCCATTTACAAAGTTCTTCTTTGGCAATACTTAATTTTGGTGATGATGATGCAGACCTACTTTTCCTAATGCTACTCTGTCCGAGTGTTGTCCCTAGATGGAATCAATCAATGTTTTCTGACAATATCCTCCTTTCATTAAAAGCCACACCCACCTGAACCAATCAAAAGGCTGATTTCTTCTTGAGAAAGAAGCTCCACCTACTTTGACCGCCCATGAAAAAGACATTACTTTGTCTTATCTGATGCTAGCAGCTCTTTAAATCTCTTCAAACCAGACAATTTGGTATCAATCACTCTTAAACTCAGGACAATTTTTTTCTCTTTTCATGTCTGATTTAGTGGTTATTACTTTGGTCAATTTTTACCTAACTTGCTGGCAATCAGATTTTCAAAATTCGATTTTAAAGCTCTACACTCACCATTTATTTACTGGCATGCAGCCACCCTTTATGATTCTAGGGTGGCACTATGTCACTTTTTTTTTATTTTACTAAGTAAAAAACTTTGTAACTTGACATTCCTTTTGGCAGATTACTTGAGGTCACTTAGCTGCTAGCTCAACCAATTCCAGTCTCCAGACTGGAAGTGGCTTTAGCCAGCTGCCTAGCATTTATGCCATGTGGCAAACAATACAAGCATAGATTCATGTTGCACTTTGAATTTTGATTGGATTGTTGACTTACGTTCTTAGAATATATATATATAAAAAAGGGTCAAATAAATTGATGCTGGTACAGAATAACTCATCTAGGTACCTTTTTTTTAAATGAGTTGTTAGAGCACACTTATTTGCTCACAGTTAAATGGTCTCAATTATTGCTAACACTAATAATTCTATTTGATATTAATCATTTGTTTGCACTCAGTTATTTCAAGTATTGCTATCTCAGTGTAATTATCGCACCTTTAAGATAAAATAGAGTTGGGTACTTGTTTGCTGCAATTTAAAAAATATAGTTAGGACAATCATATAGGTGCTAGGGTTTCACATGACCAGCCAACTGATCAGATAGAGCTTCTCTGATCACCCATCTTGCCCAGTAAGAGCCAAAGTAGGGTGCTGCAGGTTATGTGACCACTTGAGCTGCCAGGTCATGGACTGCTCAGGCACCAGGATCCTGTCCTAAAGCATTAGGAGTTACCACCCATGGCCAATGGGTAATCTTGGGCGGGGGGGTAGCCCTTTACAGAGGTGTAGTCAATATATTCTACAGCCCTCGTTTACAAAGCAGTTAAATCAGTTTGATTTTACTGATGAAAAGAAAAAGGATTTACATTATATGTACATTCACAAAATTTCAATCAAAGAAAAACTTTCTTTTATCTGTTCACAAAATCAGTACTGATTTCAGGAAAGCAAAAGTTAAAGCAATTTAAATTTAATATCACACGTAAAATATGAAGCATGACTCCTAAACCCATTTATTGTGTTTTCATGATGTTCTATTTCAACTAAGTACCTAATTTTGAGGTGAGTTCTCTTTCAACTTCTTACACTTTTTAACTTTATATTGTATACCCTTAAATTTTGTCTTTTGGAAAGTTGAATGAACATGCTTTATGTCAGTACAATGTTTAAAATAATTATCCAATTTTTGTATGAATATTAATGTAATGCAACAAAAATGATACACCTTAGCATAAGTTTTATCATCACAACAGAGTTAAAACCCTCTAACATCGAGAATAAAGCAATTTCCAATATATTTTGGAGCTTAATATGGATTTGCATTTACTCAGATCACTATAATTTGTCAAGGGGGATAACTGGTGTTTATAGTGTCATTATTTATTTTATAATGTAAACTATAAACGGGATGTGCTTCAATATTAAGTTTAATATTCAATAGTCACTGGAGCTAGCCTTTGAGTTTATTTTTATTTCAGTTGTTTGAGGAAGTAAACTTTTTCTTACGTCACAAAAATGCTAATTGAGAAAATCAATCAAAAAAACATCATCAAAATATTAAATTACTAAACTTTAATTTTCTAAAAAAGTAATAAGCTACATTGTTAATATAGGGAGTGCTTGTACTTTAGGATTATCTTCTTTTTTTTTTTTTTTTTTTTTTTTTTTTTTTTTAATTTGAATGAGCTAAAAATTATTCATGCAACTTTACTTGATTTGTAAACGGATGGATTAAGATGAATAAAAGGTAAATGTATTGACATCTATATATTTTTAAAATATATTTATCAGATTCAATGTAATTATCTTGCAAAATCTCAATTTTAAAATATGGAATTTGAGTATTTTCTGTCGTTTTTTTTGTTTGTTTGTTTTTTTAATTAAAGAGAGTTACTTTAATAGAAAAATTATGCTATAATGTATATTTTACTTTTGAAAGAATATAAACATGAGTGAAAAAATTAATTTAGCTCAACCTCAGTTATTTTTTTTCATCTTATTCATTATGTTGATTTTTCAGCATACTATGTTCTTGAACATCTTACTTTTAGGGTGCACCATCAGCTGATGCTCCAACTGTGGATACTGCAGAACAAGTCTACATCTCTTCATTAGCCCTCCTTAAAGTAAGTTGAAGTATCATCTGTTATCCAAACAATTCTTGGAGTAATAACTTGAAATTTTACATAACTACTCTTTGTAACTGAATACTTTTTTTTTTTTTTTTTTGATGGGGAGAGTAAAATTGATTGATTGATAGATCTTTTTGAGATATTTAACCCAAAAAATTTGCACAAGTCTCATTTCAAATTCAATTCCTTATAATTGTTTTCTAAAACAATCTCAGTCATGAAAATTACAGAACATTTATGGAATATAAAATCATTAATTTGTATTTATAATTAAGAAGGGTTTGCCAATCATTTATAGACAACTAAACAGTTTAATGTAAAGCTACCAAATTTAATATTCATACTTACTGAAACCAGAGTTTGGTTTTGATATTCTTTGTTCCTTGTGGAATAAGAGGGTTTCTTATAGAGAAGGTCTCTGACAATAAATTATCAACAGAAAGGCACGTTGCTACAAGATATAACTGATTTTGCAAAATTTGAATTTTCAAACCCTGAAATTGTCTGAAGATAATCATTCACATTTAATTCAAGATTACTTATTAGGTTTCTCTGTAGTTCTTCCTGCTGGATATGTGAAATAATAGCATCATATTAGGACTAACAATCTGGACAAAAGCAAAAATGTTTACATTAAAAAATATTTCTCTACAAAACTCTGAAAATTTTATGCAGAACAGTCACGGTAAAAATATAACTGGTAAATCTTTTTTTTGTCATGTGGATTTGTCTTTTACAGCAAGAATCACTATTTATAACTGTTTAGTATGACGTTTTTCAATTATTGCTCGATGTTTGTTTTTCTTAAATTATAAAACTTATTTGATGACTTATCCACTTTGTTTGTTTTTTTTCGGCTTTTCGATGTAATTATGATAGTGTATGATTTTTTTTTTTTTGACAGATGCTGAAACATGGCCGTGCAGGTGTCCCAATGGAAGTCATGGGTCTAATGTTGGGAGAATTTGTTGATGATTACACTGTCAGGGTTATTGATGTTTTTGCTATGCCACAATCAGGAACTGTAAGTTGTACACACCATTTGTACTAGTTGATTAATGTTTTTTGACATTTTCTAATATCTGTGAAACAAGTTGCATGTGAGATTGAACATCTTCATCAGAAATATGTATTTTCTTTACTTTAATAATAACAGTTCTGTTGGCAAGTTCATGTGCTTGATAAGCTTTTATTTTCTCTTTGCAAATATAAATGTGGAGTGTTTTTTTGCAAAGGGATGAATATATTTTTTATTATTTGTTCTCTTGTAGGGTGTGAGTGTAGAAGCAGTAGATCCAGTATTTCAAGCAAAAATGTTGGACATGCTGAAGCAAACAGGAAGGTAAAAGCATTATTTCTTTTTTAATTGCTATCATCAAAATAATTCTTTCCACTGATGTTTACAATTATGCTCCTTATATAATGGCTCAGCAAGCATATTGGATTATATTTAAAAGAAAGACAAAGTATCTGATATATCTTGAGGGGAATATACTCAGTATAAATAAGACTCTACACGAAGAGTAAGTATAACAAGTTTATCGTTCAAAAGTACAATGTACAAATAATATATGGACACTCGATTGTATCTTGAATGGTAGAGTGGGTACTCTCGCTTCTACCCCTTGGTTACCGCTTACTCACACCTTTTATAGACCGAGTAATCTATTCACAGGGGGTTTCAGGATCTTCCACTATATCACCTTCCCCCTGAGCTAAATTCTTCATCGAATTTTGCTTTTAGTATTTCTTTCTTTTAGGATTAAGACATAGGTGTTTAATCCTCTTCCTTTTCCTGCTACTAATTTTCTTCTCAGTCCGTGTACTTTCACATTTAGAAGAATCAGTAGTTTTTTGTTTCGTTGTTGCCTCTATCGGCATTCCAACATTCTTGGGTGGTTTTATTTGAAAAGAGTCATATAATACCTCCATTGGTATTTCTTCATTATTTTGGACAGTTTCTATGTATCGGGGTCTCAATTGATTTATATGTCTCTTACAGACAAACTTTGATTCTTGAATTATGTAGATAACTCTCCCGATTCTTCTAGTTACAATACCATCCTCCCAAAAATATTTTCCAGCCTGATAGTTCCTAAAGAAGACTTTATCCCCTTCTTAATACGATTTATAGTTCATCTTTATTTTCGTATAGTTCTTCTTTCTATTTGACAACAACCTGTTGAATACTGAACGTATTTTCCTTGCATACATGATCTCGACAGGCAATAAATTTCCCTTTATATTCTGATTGGGCGTTATTCTGTAAACCATCAGAAAAGTTTGAATGTTTTTCTCTTCAGTGTCGAACCCTTTGTTTTTTTTTTTTTTTAATGCTCATTTAAATGCATCAACAAACCTCTCTGCCTGTCTATTTATGTGTTGTTATGTGTTCAATTGCTAATGAATCACAATAAACTTTATATTCGCTTCCAGTGAACATCATTCCATTGTCACTTACTATGGTATTAGGGACTCCCAGCCAACTAAACACTTCGTTTAGTGCTCTTATCGTATTTGTAGCTGTTGGATGTTTATATTTGAAAACTTCTGGCCATTTAGAGTAGCTATCTATGATTACCAAATAATAATATCCATTTAATGGCCCTGCGTAGTCCATATGAATACGTGACCAAGTGATATCCGTCTTTGGCCAGGGCTGAGTTCTTACTGGTGGTGATTTGGCTGCTAATTGACACCCTTTCCAATGTCTTACCAAATCCTCAATGTCCTGGTCCATTTTTGGCCAATACGTGTAACTTCTCATTAATGATTTCATTCTTGATATACCTGGATGACCCAAATGAAATTCTTTCAACACTTTCTCTTGTAAGACATGTGGTATTACTACTCTTTGCGCATACATCAAAGTTTCATCACATATTGAAAATGGCGATACTTTTAGTTTTTTATTTTTCTCATTCCCTTTCACTTGTTTATTTATGTTGATTATGTACTGTTACAAGACGAGATCTTGCCTTGATTTGAAAAAACAAAAAGAAAGAAAAAAAGAAACGGAAGTTAACACTTCGAGTTCTCAACTAAAAATGAAAAGTTAGTCGCTCATGCATAGGCTCCGCGCAGAACTTCCGTTTGCGATAAATTAACAAAAAAAAATACATTAATAAATATCCAATCGGAACGCTTCCCGCGGGGCACAAAAATTGCCGTTCTGAGCCTACAGAAAACGTATAAATAGACGGACCAAACAATCATCAGTCCAGTTGCGTTCCTACACCACAGACTTGTTCCCTCACACGACCCGTGTTAAGGATTCTTCACCCCGTCTGGCGCCTGTCATCCGATACATCAAACGCTCTCCGCAGCTACCAACGTATCCTAATTCCGAGAAAACCATCCCTTCACCACGAGACAAGTACAGTACATGAACTTTGTAGCTACTGCCACTGAATTCATTCTTTGACTGTGAATGTATTTCTCCGTTCTACTCTCTGTACTTAATCTATCTATAAAAAATTTCTATAACATCATTACTGTGTTATTGTGAGTATCTATACGTTCTTTGTTTTGCAACCATACGCATTTCTCGCCCACAACTCAGAATATAACAGTACTCATCCGTTTTTTGCTGCTTTTTTAAGTTCTTCCAGCATAACTGGTAATTCGCTAACGGTATTAATCAATACTTCCATTAGTTCTTGTTCTTGTTTCAGTGCTGCAGTCACTGTTTCTTCCAATAGTTCAGCATTGTCCGGGATCAGTCTCAAAAGACCATCTGCGTGTGCGATTTTCTTGGATGGCATATATTGTATTTTGAAGTTGTAATTTAATAAAATCACACTCCATCTTTGTAACCTATTTGCGGAATGCGTAGGAACACCTTTTTTCGACCCAAAAATGGACAATAACGGTTTATGGTCGGTTTGTAGAACAAATGTTCTCCCGTGAATAAATCTATGAAATTTTTTCACAGCGTACATTATTGCAAGTCCCTCCTTCTCAATTTGACTATAATTTCTCTTCACAGGTAGTAAAGCATCTTGAAGCATGAGCTATAGGTTTTGTTGCTCCATCCTCAAATCTATGTAGCAGCACAGTCCCTATGCCATAATCACTTGCGTCTGAAGCTACAATTAACTCCTTTTTCAGATTGTAGTGGGCTAAAGCTAAATCTGATAATAAGCACTTCTTTATTTTATTAAATGCATTGTCGCATTCTTTAGTCCAGCACCACTTTTTATTTTTACTCAATAACTTATTCAATGGCACTCTCAATTCATGCATATGAGGAATATATAAATTGTAATAGCTTGCTAAACCAAGAAACGATTGTCATTTAGTTACATTATCCAGAATAGACATATTTTTTATGGCTTTTGTTCTTTTTGGGTTCAGTCTTGTTCCTTCATGATCGATTATCTGACTCAAATATTCTATTTTGTTCATACAAAATTCGCACTGACCCTAAATCCATATTTCTCAATTCTTTTAAAAACTTCTCGGACATGACTTTTGTGTTCCTCGAAATTTTCGCTCTTTATTAATATATTGTCTAAGTATGCCATAGCATATTCCAGACCAGAAAGCATCATATCCAAAATTTGCTGAAATAGACATAGTGCTACCTTCAGACCGAATGGCAACCGTCTCAGTTAATATAAACCTATGTGTGTGAATGGTTAGATACTTTGTATATTCTTCTTCTACTTTGACTTGCAGTTAAACTTCTGACAAATCAATTTTCGAGAAGACTTTGCCTCCATTCAACTTTGAAAATATCTCCTCCAGTGTGGGAAGTGGATATGTGTGATCCCTTAGACATTCGTTCAGTCCGGTTGAGAAATCCGCGCAGACCCTTATCTTATTGTTTTTCTTTTTCACGTAGACTGTAGGTGATGCCCATTCCGAGTAGTCTACTTTTTTAATTACTCTATTTTCTTCTAATCTCTGTAACTCTTCGTCTATCGTTTCTAATGATGAAAATGGGACTTTTCTTTTTGGTTTGAATACTGGTTTTACGTTGTCTTTGAGTTTGAATCTTACTTCAGTCTTCGTACAACAACCAAGTTTGTTCGCGAAAACTTGATTAAATTCACTTTTTAACTTGTTCACAAAGTTTTCAGTTTGTTTTGACTTTCCCATACTCGAGGCATTTAATCTCCTACAAAATGCGTTTATCGGCTTCTCCCATAAATCAAATAAAACTGTGGAGGTGCCCATGGCGTAATGGTTATTGTCGTAGGAAATGGACACGGCGACACGAGTTCAAAACCTGGACAAGACTGATTGCATTTCACATAGCACTAATACCCTTGGGAAAGGTATGAATCCAATTATTCTCCCTCCAGCTATGGGTAAATAGTAGGACAGACTGGGTTCTTCAGCCTTGCTGAGGCAACTAGTCTAGGAGAAGGAAAACTCTGAATTCAAACCTGTTAAACTCCGCTTAAAAAATTGACCTTGTCATATCCTGCCTGAGTGGAGGGGGTGGTAAATATGATAAATCAAATAAAACTATTAAGTCAATGCCAAATAAATTTGCATTTTTCCCTGCTATGACATAGATCTTTGTTTTATGTGTTTTGCCTTCGAGTGTTACTTTAGCATCAAATTCTCCTTTGAATTTTAGCTTGCTTCCCGAAATACCTCTTGCTATTTTGCTTTTATTTCGTAATTCAGGTTTGCCTCTTTTTCCAGGTAGTTTCGTCAATTGTAGAAATGTCACTCCCTGTATTCAGCAAACAAGTAATATTTTGACCATTAACTTTCATGTCTACATATTTTCTTTTCCTGTTATTTTCCATAACTTTCGATAAAACTGCATTTATCTTTTTAGGCTTCTGATAATTTCTCTTTCTACACATAGAAGCCTTGTTCTTGAACAAATCTTGTTCCTAAAATAACATCTACTTGTATGATTCGAACTTCCACATGCTTTGCAATAAATTTTTCTCCCATAGTGTTCTTTTACCCTTCTTTCATAAGGTTCACTTTCCTTTCTTTATTGTCACGTTTGACTTTATTCGGGCAACATTTTTTTCTTCAATACGTTATCCCATCTGATATGAATTAATTTCTGGCATTCTTCCAATACTTTTTGCAATGTTATCTCCATATCTTGTTCTAACATTGTCAATATCTTCAACCAAATCACTTTATCCTTATTTGATGTCAAGCCTTGTACAAATATTAAACACTTAAACATGTCCTCCTTAAGGTCTTTAAGTTTGAACCGTTCACACTGGGCATTTACTTTCCCAGCGTATGCTACGAAATCTTCATCACCTTTGTTAAATATCTTCAAACATTTATACCTGGTATGAAACAAGCTATCCCGTTCTCCAAACATTTTGGATAGAGTTTCTATAGTTTCTTCAAATGACATCTCTTCCGGTTTATTCGGCAATATGTAATTCGTATATATCGTGTTTTCATGAGCGCCTAACTTTTGTAGTAATAACATAATTTTTTCCTCATCGGACCATGATTGACACCTTTTTGCAAAAATTGTTTTGTACCTTTTAAAGTTTGCAGGAAAAGTTATTCCTTCCTCAGGTTTATTAATAAATTCTGACAGCGAGTTTGCTATGCCCTCTGCAGAAAAAGTGTTCAAAACTTTTTCCCATTCGCCTTGCTTCAACAATATTCTTTGCAAAATTTCCTGCTGTTTTACAATTTGTTTTTGCACATCTGTCTGTTGTTTCTGGAAATTTTCTTGTTGCTGTACAAACTGTTGTTGTAATTGTTGTACTGCGGCGCCTAACATTTTTGTCAATTCCATTAATTGTTCCATATTTAGCATAAAACAAATATGTAAAACAAAATCCAACCAAACAGTTGACCAACAATTAAATAGTTTTGGCCAGAAAGACGTAGTTTTACTTTTTCTTTCAAAGTGGAGATGAGGAAAGCCAAAAAACTACTAATCATTTTTTTTTTTTATTTTTTTTTTTTTTTAAACGCCACTGTTGGTTTGAAGTGCTTCAAATCCTTTATTTATCCTTATATTTCCGGGTGTGTTGAAAATTTTTTTTTTTCTTCAACTGGTTCACCTAATACGGTGACAAAAAAAAACCCTACGTTGTTCATCCAATCTTATAGATTGAATGGGAATTCGTTTTACAAATCCTTTGTTGCCAAATCTGGTATAGATTTGGGTGTGAGTTCACACTTGAATCTTCGTTGCTAAATCTGATATAGATTTGTGTGTAAGTCCATTCTCAAAATCCCTCGTCGCCAAATCTGATATATCCCTGGGGGAATATACTCAGTATAAATAAGACTCCACATGAAGAGTAAGTATAACAAGTTTATCATTCAAAAGTACAACGTACAAATAATATATGGACACTCGATTGTGTCTTGAATGTCAGAGGGGGTACTCTCGCTTCTACCCCTTGGTTACCGCTTACTCACGTCTTTCATAGACCGAGTAATCCATTCACAGGGGGTTTCAGGATCTTCCACTATATCAGTATAATTAGATTATTGATAGGTTATGCAATAATCTTATTGATTTTATTAGATGAAAAATGAAATGTCCGTCTTTTGGGTGAGTGAGGGAATTTTTTTCTTTGAGGAATGTCTTATTCCTTTGAAGAAATAATCTATATGAATAAATATCTTGATTTTGTAATAATTTTATTTCTAGACCTGAAATGGTTGTTGGTTGGTACCATTCACATCCTGGTTTTGGTTGTTGGTTATCTGGAGTTGATATCAATACTCAACAAAGTTTTGAAGCCCTCTCAGAAAGGGCTGTTGCTGTTGTTGTTGACCCTATTCAGAGTGTGAAAGGAAAGGTTTGTTATTATTTTTCGCTTCTAAATGTTTCTCGTTGAGTGGAAATATATGGACAGGCACCACCCCCCAAAAAAAAACTTTGGTATTTTTAATATACATCTTATATTTGTATCTCATACAGATGTATAGTTTTTTCTTTCTTTCACACTACATATATATGCCCGTATTTTATTATAATTTGGCTCAAACTTAAATTTGTATACCATCAAATAAATATCTTTAATATATGATAATAATCTTGTAAATCTTGTACTAGGTATAAATTTTGTATTACAATAGCCTAAATCATTTACTAGATGTGATTAAAAATTGTTTTTCATTTGAATTAATTTTATTAATTGCATTTTTATTATTCAGGGTTTTTGGACTACCGCCTTCATCTTTATTGTTATATTCACAATGTTTTGGACAATATGTCCTCTGGCCTTTTTCAGGTGTTTCTTGTCAAACTCAGGAGCCTACACGTAACTTTGAACCATGTCCATTTTTGATTAAATTTTTTGATTCCATTTATCATAATCAGGTACAAGTGTTAAGAATTCCTGTATTGTTGCTCGCCCAGTCAGGATTAAACCTGCAACCTCCAGATGATTGTCACTTAGAAGCTTAGGAAACTAACGCCTATAACTTATGCTGTGTCCTGCTGGACAGTTCAGAGTGAATTTTTGGGACTTATAAACTTAATATTCTTACATCACTATGAATTACTGCTATTATGTATGATTTTTTTACCTGAGCTCATATTACGATTTTTTAAGATGGAAATTGAGACAAGCATTTGAGAAATCAAAGCCTCCGAAACCAAACATCTCAAAAGCAGAGAGACTAGCCATCAAATCATTACAGGATGATGACAATATCATAAACCTTCCAACAGACAAAAGCAATGCTATTGTAGCAATGGATAGGATGGAATACTCCAACAAATTGGTGGACTTGATTGGAAATGGTGGCTATTGTAATGTAAAGAAGGACCTGACCCTGAAGACGGAAAGGAAACTGTCACAGATCCTCAGTAAGAACAAAAAACCCATACCACTAATAAAACAGACAGTTAACTCTACATTACAGAAAGCTACAACACATATATGGCCTTCTAAAAATACATAAGAATGGTATTCCATTAAAACCCATTGTCAGCAACCGAGGTTCAGCATGTTACCTATTAAGCCGCTTCCTTGTGTAGAACATGGAGAGAATCAGTAATGCTCTCATTCATTCCAACTAGATGGTCAGTCTAGATGTAGTAAGTCTGTTTACTAAGATACCTACTGATGAGACACTTTGCTATGGTAAGGGATAAGCTGGCCGCAGATCCCTTGCTAGAAGAATGCACCTGTATCTTGATAGATAATCAAATTGAAATGTTGACTTTCTGTTGACAACCTACTTCAGGATGGGATCTGATATATACCAACAAGAAGGACTGGCTATAGGATCACTGTTGTCACCAGTATTAGCCAACATACACATGGAATACTTCGAAGAAATGGCATTAGGATCTACATCATCAAAGCCATCTATGTGGCTTAGAGACATAGATGACATTCATTTTCTAGCCTCATCAGGAAAATGTTCAAACATTACATGATCATGTGTACTCAATGCCACCATCTATACAGTTCCCTATTGAGAAAGAACAAGATAATAAATTACCTTTCCTCAATGTATTAGTAATACACACAGAGCAAGGTCATCTGTGTATCATAAGCCTAGCTTCACTGGACAGTACCTCAATTTCAACACCCATCATCTATAATATTAAGGAAGGAATCATCCAGTGTCGAGCAAAAGCCATTAGTAGCAACACTGATGCGTATCAAGAAATGATTAACCTCCATGACCTCCATCACAACTACCCAGAGAGCATAACATCGGCTCCAAGAAACCCGGATAGGAGGATAGAGGATGATACACAAAAACTCACCACAGTATGTCTGCCCTATGTCAAAGGCCTAGCTGAAAGGATCCAAAAGATATGTAGTCCATATGACATCAGGACAATATTCACTAATGGCTCAACTCTCCAGAGGTATCTCTTCTGTGTCAAGCCACCAACAGAATTTAACATGAGTAAGAACTATGTGTACTCCATCCCTTGCAGTTGTGGTAAAGTATACAAAGGTTTGACATGCCGCCCACTAAAAGTAAGGCTAGAAGAATACCGAAAAGGAGTAGTATGAGGTAAAACTGAAAAGTCAGGTATGGCAGACCATATATAGAAAGAAAAGGGAAACCATCTGCCCTTATGAGATGAAGTTAAACTAACACTGGAGAATTTGACACCTTCAAGAATCGGCACATATGTTGAGCTACAGTGACCTGTTGAGTTGACCAAGTATAGAGATGAATACAATATAGGAACCAATAATCAAAAAGGTTAGATAAAAAAAATCGTAAGAGAGCTCAGGTAAAATAATTATATATAATAGTTGCAATTCATTGTGATGCAAGAACATTAAGTTTATAAGTCCTAAAATTTCACTCTGAACTGTCCAACAGGACACATAGCATAGGTTATAGGCGTTAGTTTCCTAAGCTTCTAAGTGACAATCATCTGGAGGTTACAGGTTCAATCCTGACTGCAGGTAAGTAACAATACAGGAATACTTAATACTTGTACCTGGTTATGGTTAACAGAATCAGCAAGTAACGACCCCTGTGGATTGAATAAAGAACGTGGTTCCAAGTTCTGTGTAGACTCCCAAGTTCCACAAGAAATACCTGAAGAAGGCCAAAGGACATCTGAAACATTGTGAATATAATAATAAAGATGAAAACAATATTCCAAAAACCCTAAATGATGAAAAATTATCAAGCTTTGGCTCAGAAATTATGACAACTAATTGCATTTTATCTTTTATCTGTTTCTTTCTTCAGGTTGTAATTGATGCTTTTCGCTTGATTAACCCTAACATGATGGTCCTTGGTCAAGAACCAAGACAAACTACTTCTAACCTTGGCCATCTTCATAAACCTTCCATTCAGGTCAGTTTTTCTTTAAACATTTTGCATACAAACTGGCAATAATGTATTACAAACATCATTGTGGAGATTTTTGTCTCTTTTCCTGATTATTAAAAATTCTTTTAAGAAAAAGAATAACAAGAATATAGACTTTTTAATAGAAAATTTATCACTTAATATAACATAAATGCATCAAGTAAAACATTGTTGTGGTGCTACATTTCACTTTCATAGGAGAATTTGGGATCATAACCATTTGAGACAGCTGTGAAGAGCATTACAAAGTTATCCACATGTTGATCAAAATATATGGATTGTTTTAGACATGGAAGAAACTAGCAACATCAGAAAAAAGTTAACATTTGAAAAAAACTGTTTTCTTTTTACTGAAATTGAGCTCTTTAAGAAGTTAGGACTGACATTAAAACAAGATATATATATATATATATAAAGATCACTGAATACCAGTAAAATTAAACATATTTCTTTTTTATGTAAAGTTTTATTAGTCTTGCTGAATTTCTAAAGTAGTCATATGTGGATCACATAATTGACTGAACATTTTCTTTCTAAAAATATTTTGGCAACATTTTTTTGTTATTGATTTTGATATACCGGTGAGAATAAACAATTGTCTTTAAAAAATTTTTTTTTGTCCTGGCAAAACATTGGATAAATGACCATAGTTATTGGATGTATTGGATTGATAGATGTATTTTATTTCTTACAGGCTCTTATCCATGGCCTGAATAGACATTATTATTCAATAGCCATCAACTATCGTAAGAATGAATTAGAACAGAAGGTAAGTTGATTGAATATTGAGTAACAATGACAGTGTATAAAATATTTAAAGTGCTTTGCTTTAACAGTAATCTCTGTTTTGTTTAGCTTACAAAATGATTTCAGCCTTTTAATAATTAGATTGCTGAATAGGTGTATTTTGATTTAAAAAAAACTTTTTTTTTTTAATTTAATGACATTATTCTTTCAGATGTTACTTAATTTGCACAAAAAGAGTTGGGTTGATGGACTCACATTACAAGATTATAGTGACCACTGCAAACTTAATGAAGAGATTGTTAAAGAAATGCTGGACTTGGCTAAGAACTACCACAAGGTGGGTGGTGCATTTATTTGTGGAAAATTTTACAAAATTTATCAAATACAAAACTATGCCTTATCACAAATTCAAAATCTCCCTATATTTATTCAAAGATAACCTGAGAAACCTTTTTATCTGAAAAGTTATTTATCTCTTCTGGTTGAAAATTAGTCATTGCAAGAAAGAACTATCTGTATGAAATCTTACAGAAAGTGACAAACATAGCAGAGATTTTTTTTCTTAATTGAATATTTTAAATGCTGAAAATAATTTTTAGAGGATTTTATTTTTTATCAATATACGTAACCTCTCTAAAAAAATTCTGAAAGTCATTGTTGAGTATTAGAAGTTTAATATTCGGATTTAAATAAGATTTTAAAAAAGAAATCCCTATAATGATTGTTAAGTATTAATAAATTTCTTTGGCTCAAAGCATATTAGTACTTCTTATTCCTTATTTCATCTAACAAAAGGTGAAGGTGTAATAGAGAATTACAAAAACGTCAGTAAGAACTTGTCTGATTTAAAAGGTTTTCACAATGTGGAAAGTATATGAATGTTTTTCTATACACTCGAATTTTGAAGTATTACTCCCTTTTTGGTTAGTGTGATTGCATATTGAATTTGTTTTTATTACCCAAAACTTTGTTGAAAAGCATTCAGTGTCTTTGTGACAGCTGTCATATCAGAGTACGTTTTAATTTGTTAGAACTGCTGTATTTATTGATTCTAAAATGGATGAAAATAAGTAACAATTTCAGCATATGCTTTTTTTAAGAATAATAAAAATACAATTCAAAACACGAAAAAATCTGTGCAGATTATGGAAAAGTTACTGTGAATAATTGAACATCAAAATATTTATTGAATTTTAGTGCTCTTACTTGATTATGTTGGTTGCTTTGGTTTCCTCATAAATAAAAATAACTATACTGGACCATCTTTCCATGTGTAATTCACTACTTAATATAATAAAAATGTTTTTTAAAACAAATTGTAGGTTTTGAAAATTTGATACTATACAACATGGAATGCAGGAGATTGTGAAGCAACAGAAATGAATCACTGCTGTTGTAAACTACTTTTAGTTAAAAGTATTCACTATTTCTCTGGTTTTGTTGAGTGGTTGGGTTTTATGGCATAACCCTTGTAGGTTATTTAATGTCAAATCCTGTTTATACATATATCAAATATGATTTGTAAATAAGTAGTTTGTTGGTAACATTTTAAATTAAGCAGAGTTTATTTGTTTGCACACAATTAAAGGTTTCAAGTATTTCTATGTAACATTAACAATTCAATTTAAAATCAGTCATTTGTATGCACACAGTTAAATGATTAAACATTTCTATTTGACCTATAGATAGGACCCTAACTGGTACTACCACTCTGGGTCAATGAACCCTGGAGTAATGGCAATAAAGAAGTAATGGCAATAAAGGAGTACTCTGCATTTACCCGAGCTCCAGGACTGAAGCCACACCATCAGTTTGTTTAGAGTCATATCTATGATACTTGAGGCAGGTGGGGGTCTTACCTCTCTGTAGAGATGCAGTCAGCATATTCTACAGCCCCAGCCAACTGGGCTGTTATGCTTTGGACTTGTTTATCAACTGGTGGATATTTGCATATGAATACAATTCCCCACCCCAAGAAAAGATGAACTTTCCCCAAAAAATTTTAAACAAAAATAATGTTTACTTCTTTCTTAGTGGTAAATCTCCAGTCATTTTGGTTCTTTGGTGATACACTTTGAGCACCTTAGAGGATTCGGGAAGGGGTACATTTTTGTAGGAGAGTTATTGGTTCCTAGTTCAGCCCCTTTGGTTGAATCACTAAATACTGGTTGTAGTGCAGTACAGGGCTAAAACTATTGTAACTCATTCGGGTTCAGAAATTATTGTTCCTTCTCCAGCATGAGCAAGATGTCAAGAAACAATACTTTTTTTTCATTTGGTAAAAGCATAATCAGGATTCACCAATTCAGCTTCTCATATAGTAGGCAAGTATTTGTTGTTCTGAACAGTTTCTCATAAGCACTTTTCCAGAAGAGTTAACCATGAAAAAACAGATTGGGGGGGGTAGATTTGCTTGGATAAGAAAATATCTATTCATGGGTGGTATAATTCATGGCTGTACACAGTAAGGAATCGATTGAGTGAAGAGTATCAGATTGTACAATTTCCCATTGATGCACAGGTAAACCTCTCAATTTTAAGGCTAAGTAGATTGTCCTCCACAGTTCCATTCAGCCTCTCCACTTGACTGTTTCCCTGTAGGCTGTACATAATAGATTCACTAGTGGCTACTCCTTTCTCTTGAAAAAATCTTCTCAATTCCTCCAACATAAAACTAGGTCCTCTATCAGAGAGCATGTAACTATGAATATCAAATATGCAAAACAATTTACTCAATACAATTGTGGTGAGCATGTCCTTACACACAAAGACAAAAGGGAAGCAACTATATTCATCAATAATAAGTCAATAAATACTTGTTTCCTCCTTGAGTTGAAGGAAACAGTCCAAAAATGATGATGCTGTGTACGTCATGAAATTGGGAGTTCTTTACTGTAAGCTCATTTAAAGAGCTGATTTGAACAAGTACTGCTTTTGATTAGATCAACTGAAGTTCAGAGAACGGTCATAATATTCCATCAGAATATTGCTGAATTATGTATTGCTTTAATCATTAGGTAAAAAATTATTTTAACTTGGCTAGGTTGAGAATTCTTTGATTAAAAGAAAATTCAATCCCCCTGTTAGACGGCAAAGTATTAAGTTGCTTGAAAGTGGAACCAAACTGTAGATTTTTTTCAAAATTGGTCTTTGATTTTTACAAGTATAACTGAAATCAATTTCTAAAGTAAATATATCCTATTATGTACCTTCGATACACAATTTTTTCTCTCAGTCTAGTCAAACGAGCTGGATTGTTTAAATCTTATTTCACTGATACGATTATAAAAAAACATCTAGAACTATTTTAATAGATTATATCAAAGTTCCCTGTGTCATTCATTTTTTAGTGACTGGAGGAAAATTTGTTAGAACAATTTCTTAATTTTCTTTTTGAATACTAGTTTTCATTGGCTATTATGTTTCGTTTGGATAAATTTCAACATTTCTGTAATATAGTTGTACAATATAAACCTGGACAGTGTTTTATAACTGGGACAAAAGCTAGTAAAAAAAATTGACTAAAAGCTACTCTTTTTTGCAAGAGAAAATTCTTATATATATATATATCAACTAGTCAGAATATTTCTTCCAGAAATGGTGACCTTCATCTATTTCTGGACTACATGAACTTGAGAAAAAAGTCCATGTAAAGAAAGTATCTTGGTGCTTATTAGTTGGCCTAGCTTCTTTCCCTGGGGTCTGTCTATTTAACTTTGATCACATTTGTAGACTAGGTTTGGGTATAAGACATACAGAGTAGGGTCCATCCTATTTATAAACTTAGCAGCAGCAGGTACTCAGTGGAAATTAGCCAATCAGAGACTAGGATTGAAAGCATCTAAAATCAGTAACAATTATCGTCAGATACTGAATTACTGTTTTACAGTTTCTATCGGATGGACATATCTTTTTTAGAATTCATTGCTATAATTGTATATAATCTGACAGTTTTTTGGAGGTTTAAAAAATATTTCTTAGAGATTAGGATTCAAAATTTTCCTGGAGACTGTAAAAAATATTTTCAGGGACTCTTCTAAGATGAAAAAAATTTTTTTTTTTTCTACTATCACAAACTGGACTGAGTGCTGCCAACATCAATGGAGCCTTCTTCTTATGTTATTACATGAGTAACCATTACTGGCTATAGAATATTTCCAAGTGTACTACTGATTTCTTTAAATCTCAACTGCTTTCTTAATGATGTTAAAAGGTTCTACAAACTGTGTTTATAAATGAAAAAGAATATTTTTCCTGGATAAAAAGTCAAATCCATTCATCAAATATGATGAAATAACAAAATTAAGGTACTTCAAAACATGCTGGAACAGTCTGTTCCATAGGTAACTAAACAGAAAATGCATGCAAGGTGCATCAAAGAGCATTTAGCCACAAGTGGGCACAAAGCAGCAGAAGGTGCCTTGGATGCAGCAATAAAAAAAGTGGTGAAACTCTTTAACATTGCTTATTTCATTGCTAAAGAGGCTGCTTTTACTGTTTCCCTAGCTTGTGGTACTCCATCACACAAACCTGGACCTCATAAAAATGACCAAGCATACTGATCACATCCATCTGTTTGTGCTTCATTGACTGAAATTGACATAAAATGAAAATTATGTTCAAATTATATTTAAATAGGTTTATTTTCTAAACATTTTCATGTTATATTTATAATAAAAAAACATTTTGATTTTTAGATGGTTTACATTTTTTACGAGACTTGCAAAAAAAAGTTAGTTTAGAGCCACATTAGATATGAAGCTTGTTTCTTACTATTCTGCAAGATAAAATGGAAAAATAAAATACTTATTTGAAATTTTAAGCCATTGTCTTAAAAATGTCAAGAAACTTTTTAACCCTATCAATGAAGTACAATATGGGATTGATGTTATTTAAGAAATTTCATAAATTTTTATTTTATAAAATGAAGAAAATGCAAGCTAAATGATGAAATGATACATAATGTAAAATTTCAAGTGCTTTTCATACAATAAAATGGGGATTATTTATAAGTTTAAAAATTGAATGTTTTTTTGTGCTTTTAAATATATCTATTCCATATACAATTGTTCTGACAAGACATATCTCTTTATTAACATGTTTTGATCAATTCATTCTTCAGCTCTCATTTTCTTTGAGAAAAAGATTCAATCTTTGGTATGTTAATGATTATTCTCAAAATTATTAATTGTATTTATTCCACTTTTTTACTTCGAAAAAAAAAAAAAATTCATTAATAAAATGTGAAAAAAAATATCAAATTTGAAAATATTTTATCTAAAACAATATCCGTAAAACATCTATAATATAATGGTTAGCAAACTAGGCTAACAGAACATTACTAATAAGTTTGATTTTTGCTGAGTTTCATCTTCATACTTCTGGTTTTGTGCCACAACTAGGTTAAGCTCAGTAATAAAACATTATTATAGCTATAATAAAAATTACATTATTTGGTTAAAATAGAAAAACATTTAGGCAGCAGGCAAAATCATGTGACCATGCCGGTAAAATGTAATCATGAAAAAATAAATTAAAGTTTTACTTAACCATGTAGGTAAATTGGAATTTTTTTATTTAAAATTTTTTTTTTTTACTGCTAATTGTTATTGCTCTGAGATTCCCATCATTTAACGAAAAAACAAACAAAAGATTTTATCCATTTGTGATTTTTTTATGTTTCTTTGAACATATATGTAAAAGTTTCAGAGTGAGGATCTAAAATATTAAACAAATATCTTAATTTTTTTATTATACCAATCACTAGTTATATTTTAACTTCTGCAAGATATCTAGATGTTATTCACTAGCTGTAATAACCAGTTTTCAAAAAGAGAATAACTTTCTATAAACTTTAACAGTCTCAATTTAGTAATCATGCAGGGCATGACTTAAGTTTTCTTACAAGTGCAATACATCAACTTATTTTCTATTTTGCAGGCATTAGAAGAAGAGGAAACTATGACACCACAACAATTGGCTATTAAAAATGTTGGAAAACAGGTGAACATATTAAGTGTTTTATAAAAATATTCTCATTTCCATAAAAAGGTTATGTCAAAACATATACCATTTTTGTAAATAGCAACTATTGTTATTACTTAAAGTTATTTATACATTTTATTAACCTTTTATCATTAATTATGAAACATCAATTAACATTTCTCATGACAAATAATTCTCTTTAAAAATCAAGCATGAGCATTTAATGCTTTTAGTAACTAAACTTTACTGTAACATTTATTCTGAATATATTTAGCTTTCAGATTATAACCATTAACAAAGTGAAGGAAGGGCATCCTATACCTATTTTCAAACATTTCTCATGTACATATGTATATTCTTAATACATCATTTTTGTTTTTACTTTAGGATCCTAAACGTCATCTGGAAGAACATGTTGATGTGCTGATGACCAAGAACATTGTCCAGTGTTTAGGAGCTATGTTACACACAGTTGTCTTCAAATAATGTGTTTGTTTTTAAACCTTTTTATCCTACAAATAAATGATACTTACTGTTTATATTTTATGTTTTGCTTCATTAAAAACAATATTTTTTTGTTAAATGACTTGATTTTTTATACCACTATTTGATAATTTAAAGTTAAAAAAAATATTAACAACAAAACAATTGTTTTAATTCAAGGATATGATGTTGAAAGATTTAAATAATGTATAGAATTTGGCATATTTCCAGCATGGCAACTTTAATAATTACAACAATGATTTTTCAAGCATAGATTTCAATCTGTTGATTTCTGCGTCATGTTGTTTGTCAACTTCAGCACTTTTCCTGTATTGTTCTGTCATAAAATCTACCCATTCTTGCCCGCGTTTTGCCCGCCTGTCTTGCAAATAGTCAGTCTGGTGTAGAATAAAAAAAATAAATAAGTAAATAATTAAAAAAAAAAAAAAAAAAAAAAAAAAGATTATTGTCGGAAAATATAATTTGTGAGTGTTCAGGAGACCAACTGAATTATCTGATAAGATTAGTCTCTATGATGTCCTTTAGCACTGCCTTTTTAAATACGTCAAGCCACATCGACAATTTTTGCTTTATATAGCCTTTACAAATAGAAGAGGGAATTATTAAAGTATTATCAGGGTAGTTAAGTAGTGAAACTATCTTAAGCAAATAAAATGATTAAACTTACAAATGGACACTTTAAAAGGATGTTAACACTAACATGGTGATATAGAACTAATGAATTTAAAGAATTTTATGGCAATCATGGAAATTATTTGGAAATTTAAAAAAAAAAATCTCAACAATTTGGTTTTCTTTTTTACCATGAATATAAAGGATAATTCTAATAATTTGAAATAGACCTACCTGAGTTTTATGCTCTTTGTTACAAATCCGTTCACATATCAGAGTTGCCATGTCAGCTGTAAAATGTTAATAATTAATCACTGTAGGTAGGTCTGTTTTAAAATCATTACTATAGGAGATTAGTTTTACATGACATTGTTAAAGAAGAAAAAAAAAGGAAACAAAGTTATTAGCAGAACAAATAAAATTACTTACTCTTAGCAGCAATGTCTGTCAGGCAAATTTCAGCCTGTTGCAGACAGCCTGGGAGGTACAAATCTTGCATTAAGGAAACTTCTTCTCTGCATTTCTCAAGGGTTACCATGTCACGATGACCTCTTTTGTCCTATACAAAAATAACAGATGGGCCTCATGATTAGATTGACAGAAAGTGGAAAATCAAAAGACAAAACTAAAAATTGATGTGACAAGATAAATCAAATATTCTGTGTTAGGTATAATATCTCTAAAAAAAATGTTGTATTCTTTTCTAACAAGAATTAAAGGTCAATGATCAAACCCAACTAAAAAAGGCAGGATTTTAAACGCATTATAATCAAACATTTCCCACAAATGGAATTCATACAACACATTCTTTCCACCCTTACTTTTATTTTGGATTTGTGCTAATTTCACAGATATTAAAACTTCATGTACTAGTTTTTTCATAAATGCTTTTGTGTCAAAATTGGCTTAGACTAACAAATCTTCATGGCAACAATTCATTAACTACAAATCCTATTCTAGCATATATCATCTATTGATTTCATAATCAAAATGTAATTGCATTAATATGTCATATTGTTAAAATCCTGCAATTATATAAACATGGTTTGGTTTGGTTTGGTTTATTTAATAGAATATCATCCCTAATATTTAATGCTGAAATTCAATTAATTTGTAAGTGAAAGATTATTATCATATCTATATTTACAATATTCCAGTGCTGCAATCACTTTTTAAACTGTACTTTTTTTATAATAATTATTTGCACAGTCATATGATATCAAGTATTACTATCCAATTCTAAATATTTTCCAACAGACCAGCTAGACAGATGGCCCCATAGAATGGACCTGGGAGTAATGGTAATGAAAGAGTATCCCACACAACCTAGAGCTCAAGAACTAGAACTTCACCACCAGATGGAGTTTAGTGTTACACTCAGAATACTCCCGGGGTAGGGTCTTACTCTTCTGCAGAAGATACAGCTGGCATATTCCAAACCCTGCCAACAAAACAAGGTTTGATAAGAATACATAATTTCATTTGATAATTTAGAGGTACTAATGAGTTTGTTTTTTGGTAAATAAATTTGGGAAGTAATTCTTAAATAACTAATCACCTTTATTCTTTTCAATAAGATTGTCACTTAGTTGTGGTTAATGTGTTTGGGAATTTTTTTTTTTTTTATAATTATTGTCTTAAGTTTGTTTATATCTTCAACATATCAGATTTTGCATATTTTGTGTTCTGTGATCAAGGTCTTTTTTGTCCATCCTGTTATTCTCTTAAGTGTTTTCATTTATAACTAATACAGCTTTAAATATGTCTACATATGAAGTAGGTTATCAGCAACAGCAGTAGAATTAGCACAGTCATGTATGTAATGAAAAACAAGCTTCACAATTGTTTTTGTACAAGAGTTAAAAATTTAAACAATGCATTGATTGCCATAACCAACAAGGATCTTTAAAGCTTAGTATTTTTCAATCAAAGACATGATTATCAGATCTATTAAAATTTTATAATTCTTTCTACAGAAAAAAAAACAAATGATGAGCTGTCACTAATAATTTAGGAAGATAAGAACATAAATGGTTTGACAGCTTTCTTTGACCTTGCTATTTCCTCAGGATTCTTCCAATTTTTACATTTCTGAAGAATAATTTATATTTACTCTCTTTGGTTGATTTGGATGTTTAAATGAATTTTATTCTTTACATTAAAAAAGAAAAGGAGAGATTTTTATTTATTTTTAACATTTAATAGTTCAAATAAAACTATTACATATATTAGACTATAATAAATAAATGGAGGATTAGTAAATTAGGTATGAGAGAGAAGACAGTAAAATTACAAATAATTCTTTTTCAGAAGAATAGAAACTTATGTAATATTTTACAAGTCTTAAATGATTAAAATAAAACAAAAAAAAAGACTCTAACCTCAAATTCTCTTAGAAAATAATTAATGTCTCCTTGTAAAACAGGGCGGTGATCAAAGATACGACTCTCCAATTCACCCAGATCTGAAAGAGAAAATACACACTAGAGCTGGAGCAAACCTATCTTCAGATGCACAAAACATTTAAAGACTATTTCAATGTAGAAACCGATAATTAGGGGCCTCCAGCTGGGTGTGAAAAACATTGTTACATCATCAGTTTATGCTATAATTGATGAACCTGTCAACACTTTACCTTTTTTAATCTCCTCATTCCCTAAAATAATTTGATACATAAAAAGTTGATTCAAAGAAAAATAGTTTATTTAAAGATTATATTATCAGATTGCAGGGAAAAACTGCAGAAATAAAAGTCCGACAGCAGTTCCTTCTATCTCATGCATAGCTTCAAAGTAGCAGGAAGAAATGGATTTTGCAACTCACTTTTTCAATTGTCACAGAGGGCAATCACAGACACACAGGTCGCATCCCTCTCACTTTCCTCACCGCATCACCACGTTTCGTCCAACCGTCAACAAAAACAATGACAACAAAGTCCCAAGTAACTGCTGACATTTCTCCTTTTATGTCTGTCCAAAATTTGTATGAGTGCTACTCTTGTATTACTGGAGACAAGAAACACCCCCAAAAACGGCCATGTTTCTTTCCTAACTACTTTGCATGTGAAACATGTATTCGTTTCAGACTCCATGGTAAGTCATTTCTCTCGTTACCCTCCACCCCCGATCTCATAACCACAAAGGTGGCAACCTAGTGGTGGTCATTTTCAACAAGTGCTTCTTTGCAAAGGCAGGGAGAAGGCCTTTGCTTTGGCCTCCCCTCTTTGGGTGGATCGTCAGACTCCACATTTTGCTTGTCAAGCAGCAGACTCTCTGCTCTGCTATCAAATATCTCATTGAAGTCTTCCTCAGACACTGTGAAACTGAGGCGCAGACGCATATCTTTCATGTGGCAGGGTATTCCATCCACCAGGAATGACTGCAGGCAGATTATTTTTGTCACCTGACCCCAGTCGAATTTCATGGTACATACGATCTCCAATTTAGTAAAAACTGTACCTGGGATCTAGAGACGTCATCAAGGTGTCAACTCCTTTCACCCTTAATTTATATTGGTGGATCCTGTTAGCAAGTGCAGTCTGGGGTGATTCATTGTCTTTGGGGGTAACATTGTGCCAATAGACGGCTTCCTGGCCACAATTCATTTCACCATGCATTGACAACGCTCTGCTATACCATTTCCGGCTGGGGCATATGCGCAACAAAACTGCAAGTTAACACCCCACTCAGGTGCAAAAGCTCTGAATACTCTGCTGCAGAAGGCTGGGTCATTGTCTGTGAGTAGCTTTTAGGGTGGGCCCAGCTTGAAGAACACCCCTTCCAGCTGGTGAATCACAGTTGCAAAGTCCTGTCTTGCCAATTGCTTCCAAATTGAAAAGTACAATGGGCTACAGTCAGTTAGTGTCTAAAAATGATGGGCACCATAGTGCAGATATCTCTACCAGTTCCTGTTTACTTCAAGCTCTCCTTTTTCCCAGTGAATTGGTGCTGGGTCTATCAACTGTCATTCCTCACATGCCCATATGGATGACCTAACAGCAGACCTTGTTATTGGCGGGCAGACTCTCCTGACGAAGTCGGTAGTGTGTCACACTCCTGGATGTCCACTGTTTCTGTGGATGGACATGATTTGGTCTGTGTCCAGCTCATCTATGTGAATTGCACCAATCAGTGGCCTTGGTCTGTTGACCCTCCTCATTGCATCGAACCATCACTGCAACACTCTCATTAGTCAATTCAGGGTCAATGGTACTAACATCACGTCCACAGTCAACTGATATTTCTCCACAAGATCCTTGAGTCTCCTACACAGCATTTCACTTGCTGCCCTCGTATGCACTTGTGCTCTCCCAGTCAGAGTGTTGGATACCCAGTAGTACACACACACACACACAAAATCTGATAGATATTCATTTGGCATCAGTGACACCTTGCTTGTGGAGTTTACTTTTTAATTCATCTAAAATGCAGAGGAAGAGATCTGGGCTTCTCACGACACTCTTTGATGAATTCAGGGAGTTGTGGGAGTAAGCTTTTACTTTTAGGTTGTGAAAGTATTTCTGTTCTAGTAGTAGGTCTGAGAAAGTTTTTGGGGGCACTTCTACCAGCAGAGTATTGTTGATTAATTTTTTTCATAGATTTTGGTTTTATTAAACTGCAAAGGGTTTTTTCAATAATGAAGAGAGACAACTTTGTGATTGGGGTATCCACCATTGACTCCAGCATGATAAATTAGGAGAAAAGGGTCTGGTCATAGTCAGACTCTGCATGCGGGGTGTTTTTGCTTGGGTTTTGGTTTTGTTTTTTATCGATAGGGATTACTGCTGAGTTCACTGACTATGCTCCCTACCCACCACGGAGCCCTATGAAGGGAAATGTCAAGGGGGGAAACCCATTTGCCTCAACAAATCAGGACTACACATTCAGTACTCACACTGAGGAAAAGGACAAGCAATTTGGGATCTCTAAGTTTTCATTCCCAAGTTTATTACTCACCTAGAGATAAAAGGAGAAACATAGGTCTTACTTCAGCTTGATTAACCCTGTAGTCACCGCTTTCTGCTTTGGAAACCTACAAAGGTCTTTTGCAGGCCTCCGAAAGAGGGCTTGACATGAATCAGGCCTCTCCAACCGCCCATCTAGCCCAGTAAGGGCCAAAGTGGAGTGTTGCTAATCATGTGGCCACTTAGGCAACTGGGTTACAGACAGCTCAACCACCAGGATCCTGTTGCTAAAGCATCATGGGTAACCACCCACGACCAACAGGTGTCCTCTTTGGGAGGGGTCTTACCCCTCTACTGAGGTGCAGTCAGTGTATTCTATAGCCCCAACCGACAGGGTGGATAAGTTATTTGTTTGTACATAGTGGTTTTGAGTACTGCTATCATCAACAATTCAATTTGACATCAGTTGCTTGTTTGGTCACAATTGAATAATCAAACTTCTTTTTAAAAGAATTCAATTTTGCATAAGTCATTTGTTTGTACAGAGTTGAGATGTCAAATCATTCTATTTGACCCATAGATAGGACCTTGTCAGGTGCTACCACTCCATTCCAGAGTGGACCTGAGAGCAATGGCAATGAAGGGGTACTCTGCATTCCCCCGAAGCTCTATTACTGAAGCCTCACCATCAGATTGTTTAGTGTCATATCCCTCTGCAGAGATACAGCTGGCGTACAGCCCCAGCCGACACATACTGGGAGGTGTCCAACAAGCTTCCCACACAAAGAGAATACTGAACCATCGTGTGACAACACCAAGTGCATCAGGAACCACACTTCCTCACCTCTATTCACCTTGTTCTATCACAACCACTAGTCCTAGCACCCAAGCACCATCCTCCAACCATTCTGGTTCTTTGCATTCCAGCCCAAACTGAGCCAGATGTTCTCTGATGTGGGTTGCGGGCATGACATCCTCATTGATGTAGATGTCATCTATGTATGCAGATGCCTACTGCTTCTTCCTGAGTCAGCACCATGCTGATGATAGTCTTTATGATGAGAGGAGCCACATTCAGACTGAATCTCAAACATGTCAGGCAGTATCATTTCCAGTCAACTTTCACAGTCTGGAATGGCCACAGTGACTCATGGACATGTACCTGGAGGTACACTCTCCTGAGAGCTAGCAAAGACATGTTAGAACCCTTTTGCTGCTATTGGTGCAGACATCTGCATTGGCCGTGAATGCATCAAAGCGTTGGTTAAGCTCTCAGAAGTCCATCACTGGACGTACTTTAGATTTATTTTGCTGTAGTACGGTCATCATGGGAATTAGCCCTTTGGGAGGCCCCAGTTTTTCTTTTGGATATGGCTCAAGCCAGCCATTACTCATTCACGTACGGAGTTCTACTCATAACCCTCCAGACCCATTCCATGTCATGTGTTACAGTTCAGAAGGGTTTTCAGCGATAAAATTTATTTAAAATCGCCCTTATAATACTTTACTCTCTTTTCTTTTTGGCTCGTGTAGTCTTAAGGCATTACTCTCTTTCATGTAATACATAATAAAAAAAACATACCTATGACCATTTTTAATAATAGTCTTGTTTCTAGTGTCATGTGCATTACATTTGGACATGAAGGATATTTTAAACATTTTTAAACAATGTATAAACTCTGCGAATTGTGCCTTTATTTTTTTTATAAAAATGGGTTTTTCTAAATTTTTATGGAGGCTTCTAATTATTAAAATAGTCCTTTTGTAAATTTTTATTCATTGAACCCCTGAGAATTAAGATATTTATTGTCACGTGTGTTACACCTTAGTGTCACGTGCATTACCCATGTGAAATCTCACCAATTTCTAAAGCTCTGTGAAGTGAGAAAATACTCAAATTTGGCAACCAATCAGAATAAAGAATTTTCTTAATCTTAGTTTTTGTCCTGAGAGAATTGGTCATTTGGTTTGGACAGCACTGTCTCTTAAAGTTCAGGCTCCATAGCATAAACAATTTTCATTGAAAAGATTTCAAACCTGCACTGGTTAGTGTAAAAATCTTCTTTTTTTTTTTTCATATATGCATCATAAAAATATATAAAGTAGTTTTTTTTAAAACTGTTTGAACGCACACACATATACATAAGAATTTTGGAGTAGAAATTTTTCGGACAGCATTCATTTTTTAAGCAGCAGCAATAATCCACAAGGCCAGCTTAGTTTTCCATATGGTTGATAAAGAAAATTATTTTCTCAAGCCTTGAATATTTTAACTTGTGATGAGAAGAAAAATTAAATATTTCAATTATTTGTTTATTTTGTTGTCAATGGAATTTTTTTTTATCTTCGATAATTTATTTTTAACATTTAGACAAGGACCTATTTGAAATAAAAATATTTCATATCAACAAAGCTGAAAACTACTGGTTGCCAAATGCTGCTGTTTGAAGTTATCGGCAAATAAAACACTTTTTTGTTTTAAGTTGTTCTATCACCTCCTACCTCACACTCACATTTTTCTTTCAGTAACAACATCTTAAGTTTAAGAAGGCGTAATGCATTTCAAGGGAAAAAAAAAAAACTAAAAATATTAGATGCAACATTTCATACTATTTTTGTTTCAATGAAATGAATTTTCTAAAATAATTTCTAATATTTATGTAAGCATAAACCTACACATGGTATTAGAAAAAACAAATAAATAAATAAAAATGGGTGCGTTCATTTTTATTAAACTTCGAAAGTAAAACGATTCCTTTTATTGTAAAATATTTTTTTTTTTACACCTTGCTCCATATCAATACTTACTTAGTTGCTTTACTTGGCTCAAAAATTTAGATAAAGAAATTAATTAGCATAATTACAAAAATAGCATTCGTTACAATTAAAGAAGATAATGAAAATATTTAGTAATAAAATAAATTACTTTTTTATCATTTTTATGAATCATTAGATTTTGTATCAAAACTTCTTATTGATATCAAAGGGTTAGACATATTTTTATTTCTAAGTAATTGTAAGTGATAAATAGAATGATAAGTGACTAGCTTTTTAAGTTAGAATAGAAAGTCTTTGACTTTATAGCTAGTTTTTTCCAAATCCCAAAAATTGTTGATTCAGTTTTCAGATGGAAACCTCAAGTGTGAAAAAAACATCTGCTGAAAGAATGAGAGCTCTAAGGAAATGAAGGAAAGAAGTGGGTACATCTTTTCAAGAACAAGAAAATGCCAGGATTTCAGCTCTTCAAAAAAGTCAGCGAGAAACAATGAATATAGATCAACTAAAAGAACATCGTAAAAAAGTTGCTGAACGCGTCTGTCTCTTTTGATTACGTAAAAAGCTAAGACAGCAAGAAATCATTGAGTCACTCCCTGTCAAATCAGGCAAAGGGTTCAAGACGCCTCAATCATTGGGAAATGCAATCTGAAAATTAGACAATAACTTGCCTAAGTCACCTACAAAACAAAGGGTCATTGTTAATGGTTTAGCCAAGTGGGTAGGACTGGAATTGAGTCCAAAAATCACACATAACCATGGACAAAGGATAAACCAAAGATTTACAGAAGAGAACAAAAAGTTGATAACAGACTTTCATGTAAATACAGATGTTGTGTATACCATGCCTGGAATGCATGATGAAATGACAGTTTGGGAAAATGGGATCAAATCAAAACGCAGGAAATATTATTTAATCATGTTTTTAAAGGAAGATTATAAGCTGTTTAAACAGTCCTACACTGATATTACTGTAGGGTTCAGTAAATTTGCATCTCTGAGGCCAGCGAATGTGTTATTGCTTAAAGATCAGCATCCAGACATGGGCAAATGTGAAATTCATGAAAATTTTCTTCTTAAAATTAAAGGTCTAAGAATTACCTATGATGAACATTTTTGGCCTAGCATTCTTTGTGATGACAGTCTTGATTTGACTTCTTGTTGGAGAGGTATTTGTGTTAATTGCCAATTGAAGAATAAGTTCACAATAGAGAAAAGCGATGCTGACATAGTTTTTTTGGAAAGAATGGATAAAAACTGAAACCGGACATCTGCGAAGAGACCAAAAACAAAGGTGTGAAGGTGAATTAAAAGAAGATCTTTTCAGTGAATTTTCTTTTTTCAAAGAACATGTGAGAGAATTAAACCGATTCAGTCTACAGCCTTTACGGAGGTCAAAAAGAGGAGTGATGGCCATGTTTTACAATGTGACTTCGCAATGACTTACAGTTGTGATTATCAAAATGAAGTCCAAAGTGTTTTGTGGTCTCGGAAATGCATTAATTTATTTACTGCTGCTCTGCTTAGTAAGAGCCAAGTTTGCCAACCATTCTTGATAATCACAGATAACCAAGACAAAGGAAAAAAATTTTGTTTTTACCTTTATAAATGCTTTGACAGACTACATTCAATTTGAAAAAGGGGACATACTCATAATCTACACATAATCTACATCAGAGTTTTAAAATAGATACATTGTGAAACTGGTATCTATGTTATCAAAAAAATTCCAGTGCAAAGTTTCCTGGAAATATTTTGCTACATCACATGGAAAAGGTGTTGTTGATGGAATTGGTGGCTCAGCCAAATCTCTTGTGAGAAAAAGAGTCATGAATCAAGGTAAAAATGCTGTGATTGTACAAAACTCAGCTGATTTTTACAAAGTAGCAAAAGATGACATGAAGGGAGTAACTGTTCTTCATATAAGTGAAGGACAAATTTCAGAGCTGATAAAAGAAAAGAAACCTTGGGAAAATATTAAAGATCCCTCAGGCATGAGTAAGATGCATGTTATTAGTTGTTGTGATGGTTTGACAATAGAAATGTTCAAGACAAATTTAAGTAAGGATCCATCATCACTATTTTATATGAAGATGAGGATGTGGACAGAAGCGAGAAACTCAATGTAGGTGATTGGACCTTAGTCTCCTCTGATGGAAAAAATTTCCCTGCTGACGTTATTATGTCAATTATAGATACTGATATAGAAGTATCAGTAATGAAGTATTCCAGAAAAGGCAAATGGTACTGGCCAGATAAAGCTGATATAATTGCATACCAGCCCAAGAATGTGATCGGAAAACCGAGTCCACCAGTTCCAGTAGGAATGGTAGATATTGTGCTTTATCATTTTCAACCAGAAATTTTTCAATCTATTTTATAGCATTGTATGAGTATGTTATTCATTATGTTGAAATCCACTGATTATTGAAGGTTTTGAAGTGATATTTTGGCATGTAATACGTGATGTCACGTGTGTTACACAAATTCAAAGTTGTTCTTTCAAGAAGAAAAAAATAGCTAGATTATTTTGTTTGCAGTAATATACTAGCTTATAAATAGAAAGGATATTTTCCTCAGAGGTTTTATTGAAGAATGAGAAAAAAAAATGTTGATTTATGAAATTTTCATGTAAAAATGGTTAACAACAGAAACTCAGGACCTCAATTATTTTGAAATCTGTATATGTATCAATCATGAAAAATATAATTAAACATAATTCTATGTTATTTATTAGTAAAAATGAATGTCTGAAAAATAGGCAATTCTTTCATTTTCTGACTTCAATAAATAGCCGACGTTTATAGCCTCAGCACAGACAACACAGAAAAGATCAGAATTGGAATTTTTTATTTTTTTGTAGTTTAGGGTGTTGTCTTTCAGAAAAAACATAACAGTGCTAGAAAATATTGGATTTAAAATTCTCTGATTTTGGACCACTTTCCATGGAATGAGCCTCCTGGATCTCCACTGCTACCAGATACTCCAACACCCTGACATGCAGTCCTCTAACCACTTCTATGTCACAGACTAGGCTCAGCTCAGATGGTCAAATGTGACAGTGAAGTCAGGTTCATTAATAGTAATGGCTGCACACTTAGCTACTAACCGGTCACCAATCTGTATTAATCCTGACGGCCCAACAGCAATGCCTCCCAATGCTTTCATGGCATCAATCCCCAAAAGCAGGTCGAACCCCAGTGCAACGTAGACAGGACATGCCTCCAATTGTCATGACATCCACCATCGCTCTCTTCCGAGACTAGCACCAATCTGCATCCATGATCGTTCGTGATCATTCATGAACAGTCGGTATCAATTAGCACTGAACACTGCATCCCGTTGACATAAATGTTTCGCACTGGGAGCACTGTATTTACATCTTTGTTGGGGAGAAGGCTTGCACTGATGCCTTGTCTAGTCTCATTTTCTGAAGTCTCAAGCCCAATATTCAATATCCCGACATCAGTAGCAGTGCGTTCCACACTTCTAGCAGTCCTTTGCTACATGACCTTTGCCATTGCACCTGTAACATGTTATACTGGCAATAGGGTCACTTTTGGTGGGAGGTGTGGAGCTACTATAGAGTGAGCACACAGCCACGACCATGTTCTGGCTTCGGTCCCCAGTCATCATCAGCACTCTCGCTCTTGTTAATAGATCCCCCATTGTCAGAGTTTTGATATTTGGTGCCTGTCAGAGTTCAATGGAGATGATATCAGGGAACCCCATGACAAAGGCTAGTTTGGTGAATCTTTTTGTCTTGGCTCCCTCAAATCCAGTCAATCCAATCAACTCCCTGATCTTATTAGTGAAGACATCCATGCGTTTGCTGGCCCACTTGACCATGGTCAGTTTTCTGTATGTTGTGAATGGATTATTGAAGGCCTCTTTTAGCTGGGCTTCAATCTGCTCTGCATCTCTCTAACTAGTCTCCTCCAGGTATAATGGTAGCAAGCTAGCCACATCATCCACTTTCTGAAGTCTTACAACCAACCTGATTTTTTTCAGCCACATCACCCTTGCCGGAAAATGGCTTTATGATGTCGCTGCTTATGCGAACCTTTGCCAGATTTCCTAAAATAGCTTGTGGAAATAAAAGTCCGATGCGCGACGGCAGTTTGTTCTATCTCGTACATAGATTCAAAGTAGCAGGAGGAAATGGATTTCGGGACTCCCTTTCTCAACTATCATAGAGGGCAATCACAGACACACAAGTTGTGTCTCTCTCACTTTCCTCTCTCGCTTGCCATGTCACTACATTCATCCAACTGTCAGCAAGAACGATGACAACAAAGTTTCAGCTACTGCTGACGTTTCTGCTTTTATGTCTGTCCAAAATTTGCATGAGCGCAACTCTTGTCTTACTGGAGATGAGACAGGCGTCCTAAAAATTGTGCCTCCAAGAACGGCCATGTTTCTTTCCTAATAGAACTTTGCATGCGAGACATGTTCATGTTTGTTTTGGACTCCGTGGTAAGTCATTTCTTTTGTTACAAAAACTCACCTTTACCTTGGAATATAAGCAAAATATCTGTTTCTTCAACAGGAGTTATTTATTTAAAATCACCATAGATCAAAGGCTAACTAACTGTTGGTTCTGCTTCCTTCCTCTTTATGCACAAAAACAAAAATAATTTAAACATTACTGCCCTTTGACGATTATACTTTAAAATCTTATTTTTCTTTAAAATCTAAAACAAATTGATAAGACTCATAAAATACTTACTTTTATTGCAAAAAGACAGAGGTTGTTTAGCGTAAAGAATTGATGTAAAAAGAGAAAAAAAAGATTGAACCAACTATCACTTTTCTCTTTAAAATGTAAAGAAATTCAAGGAAGCAAGCAAATCTCTTAAAAATAAAAATAGTACCCTTGTTCGATTACTAAAATTCAGTGTTATAAAATATTAAAAGATTTTTCAAAAATTGCATTAGTGTATTTTAAAGATTTTAAAAAAATTTAATGCTTTAAAAATCTTTTTTTAAGGTTCAATATTATTTCATCACAAAGGAATTAAAGCTGCTTAAAAATTAATTTTCCTGAGAATTTTTCCCTTCGCATTTCTAAAGATTATAGTATATATTTATGGAAAAATAAACCCCAAAAAAAGTCTTCCAACTATAATATTGCATTTTTTTCTGGCACTTTTTATTTAAGAATTTGAATTTTTTAAAAGAGTTTTTAAATAAACAAAAATTTAAAAAAAAACAACAAAAATCTGATATTTTTTAGAACTTATCTTTATAGAAATGTTACAAATTTGACCACTCTCAATATATTATGTTCAGATTAATATATTTTAGAAATAAACTCAAAAGTGAATAAGTACCGAAAAATTCATGAAAATCAAACGATTAACTGATTTTACATAGAATTTTTAAAACGGTGAGTAGTAGTGAGCAGGTTTGAGCGCGTAAAATATGGTTACGTAATTAAGTCCATTCATTGAATAATTCCAAAATGTAAACACTTTTCGTTCATAATTTTCGTAAGCGAATTTTTTTCTTTAATGTTTCTTCTTTTGAATACTCCAAAATTATGAGAATAACATTAACTCTTATTTGAGCTAATATAGAGTGGTGTACTTTCACATTATCGAAGGTGCCTACCGATGATGATGCTAATGTCCCAAATATAATAAACTTGAATATTTAAAGAGCTTACTAATTACTAAATAGCGGAAATTCCGTTTAGATAAATCAGTTAAAATTTTAAATGACTTTTTCCCTTATAACGTAAAATATTTAACTATACTGATTTTAAAAGTTTCGTAATGCTTCAAGAATTGAAAATATACAAATTCATGTAAACACTTCACACAAACAAATTAAGCTTTATCAAAAAGATGATTCTTAGTAATACTAGTTACTACTAAATAAAAGTTTAATTCAATGCAAACTATTATGTACTTTAGCTGATGCTATTTTCATTGGTATAAATTAGAAAATATATGCTACTGAAAAATACCTCCGATCCTATTGCTAATTCATCTTAGCTAGCTAGACCAATGCTAGATAGTCACTAGAGCAGTGTCAACGAACGATTTGAGTGGGGTAACAAATTAAAGAAAATTGTGTTACTTGTAATCATTCGATTGTCTTCACAGATTACCTTGTTGGCAACAATACGGAGACTTGCGGAATAGTGCCGCGAACAAAAAGGGTCTGTTCTCGTAGGGGAAAAAAGTTGAACTCTTGGTGATGTCCGCCATGAGCGGCATGTTTGTCAAACTGTAAAAGAAAAACCCGCCCAATATCTTTCCACCATATATAGAGGCAGGAAGAAAAAGTTTTAATGTCAAGGTAGCCTCGTACATATATCACTACGCGATCGTACAATATCTCTTAACCTTCGCTCTTCCCGCCGTCAACAAATATTTTCATTTCAATCCAGACATTGGTGGCGCAAATAAGTTTCTCTTCCTGTATATGACAGCAACTATGCTACATGAAAACATATACTATGTCTAACGGATATACACGAAAAATTGTTCAACAGAGTTAAACAATACAAATAGGTCAGGTTATTCAATCATAAACAGTAGGTTTCTACAATATTATATTTTTCTTCTTACCTTTAAACACAAGATCAAACGCCATTGCGGGTACACATCAACTTCCGGCTGACATGCGCTGTAGCAAGTTCCTGGATATTGAACTATTGAGAATACGTAAATTCGAGCCAAGTGCATGCACCCTCAAGCATATGTGAAGACGAAATTTACCAATATTTGTATTTTATTTTGACTAAATTTTTTTAAAAAATTGTCTTTATTTGTTAGGGCCAGTTTTTATTTTTTTAAGCATTGCTGCAGATAACATGTCCGCATTTCCATGACTATGGACAGCAGGCGATGCGTCTTGATGTAAACGTCATTAACTTGTTAGATGAATGTTATTCGTATGAATAATTATTGGCCGAAAAAAATCTGGTCATCGCTCGTCGCATGCCAAATACTCATACATTCATTTAAAAAAAGAACTAATTTACAAAGAAATGACTTGAAAGAATGCTCCCATCCAAGAAATCAAACTTAAGCGAATCCAAGCGAAATTTTGTTGTTTCCTCAAATAAAAGAAGAGGTAATGTGCATGGGCAGTATATCGAAACTAAGGCAAAAGAGTCCTATGTTAAAATTAACATAATCATGCTTTTGTAAAATAATTTCACTTATTAGTTTGCATGTCAATTCTTAGATTTAGTTTCTATTTTTAATTTCCACTGCAAGAGTTTATTTGGCTGAGATATCAGTTGTAACTTGTTTGTTTGACAGAGAAATCAAATTTTTTAAAATTCTGTTGCAGTTTTTAAAGAGTTTCCACTTTCGTTTCGTTTCTTCGTAAATTTGTTTTTTGAAATAAGGGAGATAAGAAAAGAACGTTTTCTATTCGATTTTGAATGATTATCAAAAATCTAATATGAAATTTGTTACAAATTGTTTACTGTAAAACATAATTTAGTCGAAAAACTGTAATTAAAAAATTGTAAGCCAATATACGTTGATTTTTTTTTTAATTACCGAAAACTAGTAATTAGGTTTAACTAAATTTTTGCTACCAATGAATTTATGAAAATAGTACTCTCTTCTTAAGAAAACCCAATAAACTACTATTAATTTCATTCGAAACTTAACGTAGAAAATAAAATATAATTAAACTAAAATATTTTTAGAAAGCTTTCAGTTGCTATATATATATATATATATATATATATATATATATATACATATAAAATAAGTGGATAACTCAAACACCAGTTTAGTAGTAATATTTCGTTCTTTATAAACAGAATTTTATCAGATTCTAATGAAATTTTGTTGATAAAGAACGAAATATAGCCATTTAACCTGTTGTGTTTGATTTATCTACTTTTTCACACACACACACACATATATATATATATATATATGTGTGTGTGTGTGCGTGCGTATAGTTGGGCAGCAGTCTTTCATTTAAGCATGTTTGATTAAATAATAAAGACACATTTTGTCTATATAATTTTATTAAGATCCTTTCAAGTTTCCTGATAAGTGTCTTGATTTCAGGTTGGAATTGGTGGATGAATTTACCAAAATTGTCCGGAGTGCTTTCGGACCTTGCATCAGGTTGCTTGCATGTATAAATCGTGTTTTTTGAAAGAGTTTTTTTTTTTTTATAACATTACAAAATTCCGTAAACGCATAGTTGTATAAAACTGATGAATTTAAAAAAACAGAATGCTATTAACAGAAATAGAATATCATCAAGAAATATAGAATATTAAAAAAAATTGAATTAATTTAGAAAATAGCAACATTTTGAAATACTATATAATCAAACATATATATATATATATACACACACACACATGCACAACTTTTGGTTTATGAAAGCAATTATTGGATGGGAATTATTTGAAAGATCTATTTTAATAAATGTTCTGGGTTTTTAAATTTCTTTAGTATTTTTTTTTTTTAATGAAATATTGTTATAATACTTATTTGTGCCTTAATGGAAAAAATATAGTTTAATCATAATTCAATAAACCAGAGAATATTTCACATGCACCTGATGTAACAGCTTTTTGTTACTATAATATTTTAACTTAAATTATCACAGAAAACAATTTTAAAAATTAGAACAAATTGAGTAATTAGATGAGTAAGACAAATACTCAGTTTGGAAAAAAATTATTTCAATCAGGATTTACAGAATTAGTCTGCACAAAATTTACCAAAGGTTGGTTGGTTGGGTTTTATGGTATATCAACCTTTGGAGGTTATTTAATGCCAAATCCATTTTTATACAAATAGTTCCATTTCAAACAATTCAGTTTAGCACGAGTACACAGTTTAATTGTCAAAAACATCTCTATTTCAAGCAATTCAGTTTAGTCAAACAATTCAGTTTAGTATAAGTATAGATTTTGTTTACACACAGTTGAATGTCAAAACAGTTCAATATTAAACAATTCAGTTTAGCTTAAGTACAGTTTCATTGCAAACAATTCAGTTTAGTATAAGCACGCAATTTAAATGTAAGTACACAGTTTAATTGTCAAAAACATTTGTTTCAAGCTATTCAGTTTAGTCAAACAGTTCTCATTCAAACAAATCAGTTTAACATAAGTATGCAGTTTAATTCTATTTAACCCATAGATAGGGCCCTATCAGGTGCTACCATTCCAGGCCAGAGTGGACCTAGGAGAAATGGCAATGAAGGGGTGCTCTACATTCCCCAAAGCCCCAGCATCACTGGAGCCTCACCATCGGATTGTTTGTAGTCTTATATCCAGGGCACTCATGGGGGGTGCAGTCGGTGTATTCTACAGCCCCAGTCGACTGGGCAATACACAGTTAATGTCAAAATAGTTTTATTTCAGATAATTCAGTTTAGCATAAGTACAGAGTTTAGAGGTCAAAACAGTTCTATTTCGAGCAATTCAGTTCAGCATAAGTAGACAGTTTAAATGTCAAAACAGCTCTATTTTAAACAATCCAATTTAGCATAAATATGCAGTTTAAATGCCAAAAACAGTTAACTCAAATCATGGTTTAATTCTATTTAACCCATAGATAGGACCTTTATCAGGTACTACCACTCTGGGCCAGAATGGACCTGGGAGCGATGGCAATGAAGGGGTACTCTGCATTCCCCAAAGCTCCATCAGATTGTTTAGTGTCATTATCAGGAGACTCATGGGGGGGGGTCTTACCCCTCTGCAGAGAAGCAGTCAGTGTATTCTACCACCCCAGCCGACAGGGCAATTTACCAAAGGAAGAGTAATTTCATTATCTTTTTGATGCTGACCAATTCCTTCTTGTTTAGATAGCATACATAAATTGAAATACTAGACACTAAAGCTAATATCAAAATGAAACAATTTTTATTGGCTAAACCACCTTTTGAGCAATCAAAAGCATGCTTCCATTTTCAGAAAATTCAATAGCAATATTTGGCAAACATTATTAGGTCTATCAGAATTATTTCCATATAATGTAATAATTATTAAGCTAGAGATTTTTATGAGGTTGTCCACATATTTTTGCTATTTCACTAGATTAAAAGGCACAGAATTCTTTTTATATTTCTATAACAAAACTTACGACCATTTTGTTGAGAATTTTTTTTCCCACCACAAGAGAAAATAAGGGAAAAAAACGAGTAAGGCTGGTCAGGCAGAAAAAAATTGCACCTATCTTGAGAAATCAGCTGCGATTCAGAGGGGGGTGAAAATTAATGTCTTTTTATGACCTGATGGCAACAATAGGTATGTGTGTGTGTATGTATGTATATATATATATATATATATAATGATAAAATTAAGTGGAAAAGTGGATAAATCAAACAATTACAACATTCAAGGAAGAACTTCAAACTCTGAAATTCTTCCGTGAATAAAGAATGAAATATTACTACTAAACCCAAAGTGTTTGATTTATCCACTTTTCATCATCTTGTCAGATTCTAGCATTCATACATACATATATAAGGAATAGTGAGAGGTACATTTCACCTCCTAAAATAGTTAAGTCGGTGGTCATGAGAGACTTCTGGCATGAAACCACTAACTATAAATGTTAGTAAAGATTAGTAATTCACTTTCAGTTAAGAGACATCACAAAGTAAGCACACCGCCCCTTCACACCTAACCAACCATAAATAATATGGCTAGCCAGCCATCAATTTTTTCCACAATTTAAAATTATTAGTTTAGTAAGGTCAGAAAAAGTAAAGTTGGCAATCTTAGATGAGGGTGACCCGATGGCTCCCTTTTCAATAGCTACTACACCAAGATGTAGGGCAGGGCACTACACCATTCCCTGGATTACTCCACTTTATCCTTGGTTCATACCTTATAATGCTGAGTGTTAAGCAAGGCGGCATCAAGTACCATTTTTTGAGTCTTTGGTATGATTTGACCTGAGCTTGAACCCTGGTCACCCGAACCATTGGCGGACACTCAAATCATTAGGCCAATGCCCTGGTAAGGTAAATTTATCAAATAAAAGGTGAAGGATAATAAATATGATATTCTTTGTATGTTACTATAGAAAAATTGAATAGTTGAAACAAAGCATTTTTTTTAAGTGATAAAATAAAGATTTAAAAAAAAATCACTAGGTTAGGAAAGCATGTTTTTATGTATTTTGAAATCAAGAAATAAATGTGAACATTCTTAAGATAAAGGAAAAAATTTAAAAGAAAAACTAAGCTTCACAAAAGAAATAACAAAAACAATAATAATCTATATATACAGTCAGTCTTATTTATTAAGAAGAAAGAAAAATATTAACTGAGTAGGGTGTGAGAGATTATTTAAAGACAACTGTGTGTAACATGGCTCCTAAGCACTGAATGATATTCTTGGTCATCAATACATCAACATGTTCTTCAAGATGACGTTTTGGATCCTGAAACAAAGAAAAATAAATTAGAATAAACAAAATGATTCACTTAATGTATAATGTGATTAATGATTACAAAAAAAATCAGAACCCAAATTCACAGAGGGGGTCAAAAGAATCTAAAAATTTATACCTGTTTTCCAACATTTTTAATTGCTAACTGTTCAGGAGTCATATGTTCTTCTTCTTCTAAAGCCTAAGGATAATAAAATATGAGGATTCAGTAAAGATTTAAAAATCAATTTGAAAATTTAAGCAAAACTGCTAATAATTAATAATGAAATATTGTTTGTAAAGAACTTAAAAAATATAACCAACATTTTATTCATTAAAAATACAGGAACAAAAAAAATGATAGGAAAAAAAAAAAGAATTGAATATATAATGAATGTCAGGTAATAAAAAGATCTACCTATATAATGAACAGTGTTACTTTTTTGTTTCTTTCTTTGACTAAGATGATACTGATTCTAGACAGAGCACAGATACTACAAAATGTTGTTCTCCCAGTCACTTTTGCCCAGAATCAGAGTTGTATATATACTTGTGGAAATCTAGTTAAATTTTTTTTTAAATTAAAAGTAATTATTTTGACTTTTTATTTACATATTTTATGTCATAGTTTTTATTAATAACCATGGTATTTCTAAACTCTTATCTTAGATAGAAGTGCTAATTCATACTTAATTAATCCAGACATTACAAAGTATATTTATACATATAAAAAGTATTGGAAGTGTTTTTATAAAACCAACCTTATGGTAGTTCTTAGCCAAGTCCAGCATTTCTTTAACAATCTCTTCATTAAGTTTGCAGTGGTCACTATAATCTTGTAATGTGAGTCCATCAACCCAACTCTTCTTGTGCAAATTAAGTAACATCTGCGACGATAATGTAATTAAATTTAAAAAAAATGTTTTTTTAAATCAAAACACATCTATTTAGCAATTTCATCATTAAAAGCTGAAATCATTTTGTATGTGGTGCATTCAATAAGTTTCCAGACTTTTTTGTACAGGCATTTAAAATTGTTGTAGACTCTTGAAAATTCAGTATGTTATTGCTATACATCTTATGAGATGACTGACTAATTTTTATGATTTCAGGTTCAAAGGAACAGCTACAACAGTAATTGGAATACACCCTATTAAAGCCTGATTTTCACAGCTGGTGAATTTCAAAAATGCAATCTGGACGTGAGGACACTTTAGAAGAACGATACGCAATAAAATTGTTTTAAACTTGGAAAAAATGCCACAGAAACGTATGGAATGCTTCAGACTGCTTTTCGACCACCTTGCATGAATCAAGCATCAGTTTTTGAGTGGCAAAAGAGATTCAAGGAAGGCAGGGAGTCTGTGAGGGATGATGAGAGGTGTGGGAGGAGTAAGGAAGTCAATACAGCAGAGTTGATTGGCCAAACGGTTAGGGTTAGGGTTACTATGTTGATGTTTTACGGGAGTTCAGGAAGAGTTGCCGTCAGAAGAGGCCAGCACTCTTCAAATTGGGTCAGTGGCATTTCCACCAGGACAATGCACCAGTCCACAACTCCATCCTTGACACAGACTATTTGACCAAGATGGGCATCAACACAGTTCCTCAGTGTCCCTATAGTCCAGACCTTGCTCCCTGTGACTTTTGGTTATTCTCTAAGCTCAGTGGCTGTCATTATGAGATAATTGAGGAGATGAAAGAGGCAGTGACGAAGGTCATTGACACGCTCACACAAGAGGACTTCCATCGGGCCTTCCAGAAGTTGTTGGAATGGTACAACAAATACATTGCAGCCGAAGGAGATTACTTCGAAGGAGACTAGAGTTTCATGTGTGTACTATCAATAAAAGTACCCATACGAAAAAAGTCTGGAAACTTATTAAATGACCATCATAAGCTAAACAAAACAGAGATTACTGTTAAAGCAAAGCACTTTAAATATTTCATACACTGTCATTGTTACTCAATATTCAATCAACTTACCTTCTGTTCTAATTCATTCTTACGATAGTTGATGGCTATTGAATAATAATGTCTATTCAGGCCATGGATAAGAGCCTGTAAGAAATAAAATACATCTATCAATCCAATACATCCAATAACTATGGTCATTTATTTATCCAATGTTTTGCCAGGACAAAAAAATTTTTTTTAAAAGACAATTATTTATTCTCACCGGTATATCAAAATCAATAACAAAAAAAAATGGTGCCAAAATATTTTTAGAAAGAAAATCTTCAGTCAATTATGTGATCCACATATGACTACTTTAGAAATTCAGCAAGACTGTTTAATAAAACTTTACATAAAAAAAGAAATATGTTTAATCTTACTGGTATTCAGTGATCTTTATATCTTGTTTTAATGTCAGTCTCTATTATCAATCCTAACATCTTAAAGAGCTCAATTTCAGTAAAAAGAAAACAGTTTTTTTCAAATGTTAACTTTTTTCTGATGTTGCTAGTTTCTTCCATGTCTAAAACAATCCATATATTTTGATCAACATGTGGATAACTTTGTAATGCTCTTCACAGCTGTCTCAAATGGTTATGATCCCAAATTCTCCTATGAAAGTGAAATGTAGCACCACAACAATGTTTTACTTGATGCATTTATGTTATATTAAGTGATAAATTTTCTATTAAAAAGTCTATATTCTTGTTATTCTTTTTCTTAAAAGAATTTTTAATAATCAGGAAAAGAGACAAAAATCTCCACAATGATGTTTGTAATACATTATTGCCAGTTTGTATGCAAAATGTTTAAAGAAAAACTGACCTGAATGGAAGGTTTATGAAGATGGCCAAGGTTAGAAGTAGTTTGTCTTGGTTCTTGACCAAGGACCATCATGTTAGGGTTAATCAAGCGAAAAGCATCAATTACAACCTGAAGAAAGAACAGAAAAAAGATAAAATGCTATTAAGAAAAGTAATTCAAATAAAAAACAATTTTTAATCACATCTAGTAAATGATTTAGGCCTTTGTAATATGAAATTTATATCTCGTACAAGATTTACCTTTGCTAAGTTATCATATGTTAAATTTTTTTTTTTTGCATGTCTATATATTTCCACTCAACAAGAAACATTTAGAAGCAAAAAATAATAACAAACCTTTCCTTTCACACTCTGAATAGGGTCAACAACAACAGCAACAGCCCTTTCTGAGAGAGCTTCAAAACTTTGTTGAGTATTGATATCAACTCCAGATAACCAACAACCAAAACCAGGATGTGAATGGTACCAACCAACAACCATTTCAGGTCTAGAAATAAAATTATTACAAAATCAAGATATTTATTTATATAGATTATTACTTCAAAGGAATAAGACATTCCTCAAAGAAAAAAATTCCCTCACTCACCCAAAAGACAGACACTTCATTTTTCATCTAATAAAATCAATAAGATTATTGCATAATTTATCAATAATCTATTGATACTTTGTCTTTCTTTTGAATATAATCCAATATGCTTGCTGAGCCATTATATAAGGAGCATAATTGTAAACATCAATGGAAAGAATTATTTTGATGATAGCAATTAAAAAAGAAATAATGCTTTTACCTTCCTGTTTGCTTCAGCATGTCCAACATTTTTGCTTGAAATACTGGATCTACTGCTTCTACACTCACACCCTACAAGAGAACAAATAATAAAAAATACATTCATCACTTTGCAAAAAAACACTCCACATTTATATTTGCAAAGAGAAAATAAAAGCTTATCAAGCCCATGAACTTGCCAACGGAACTGTTATTATTAAAGTAAAGAAAATACATTTTTCTGATGAAGATGTTCAATCTCACATGCAACTTGTTTTACAGATATTAGAAAATGTCAAAAAACATTAATCAACTAGTAAAAATGGTGTGTACAACTTACAGTTCCTGATTGTGGCATAGCAAAAACATCAATAACCCTGACAGTGTAATCATCAACAAATTCTCCCAACATTAGACCCATGACTTCCATTGGGACACCTGCACGGCCATGTTTCAGCATCTGTCAAAGAAAAAAAGAAAATATTTGCCATCCAATAAGAATTATATCATCAGTTGATATTTTTTTTTACAAAGCAACTTCAAGTTTTTCTAAGATTCTTCCAGACGGTATCTGCTGTAATTCAACTAGCCTTAGCTTCTATTACAACTGTCGAATTAGGACTGAACATTGGGTTAATAATGCACACAAATCTACAAAAATGTTATAGCAAAACAATATTCTATAAAGAGGTAGAAAACATAAAACAGGCTCTCATCAATAATGGGTTTCCTAACTATATTGTTGATGAACAAATTAAACATATGATTAAAAATGTTAACCAACAAAATAAACACTGTATTACTCTACACACTCAACAAACATATATCAAACTTTATCGTAACCAAATGCACTACATTTATAAATCAGATGAAAAAATATTGAAAACATTGATTCATAGAAACATACTCCCCACTGATCCTAATAAAAAGATAAAACTTATTATATATTATAATAAATTCAAAACCTCCAACTTGGTCATTAGAAATAATTCCTCTCCTTCGATTGGAGTTTTGCAAAAAACCAACATTATATATCAATTTAAATGTCCTTTAGTAGATTGTATCTCTGATAATAATAATAATAATATATATGTTGGTTTAACCTCAACTACCCTGTCGAGGAGACTTACAATGCACCTTTCTGATACAAGTTCAATAGCTCAGTATTTAAAAAAAAATATTCATGCCTAACAACAGAATTATGGAAAATTCTCACCAACAACACAACAATATTAGAACATCAAAATAATAAACAAAAACTACAGATTCTCGAAGCACATGCAACCGACACTTAACAGAATTAATTTTCAAACCAGTGCTAATGTACTTAAATGTCTTTAGCTACTGACACTATTTATAGAAACCCATTTAAAAGCAAACACTATACTCTCCAACGGTAAAGACACTCTTACATAGTAGTAATATGCAAAAACAAAAGTTACATCACTTTTGTAATAGATCCTTCCCTAGTGATGGCCCAAAGTCGGGCAGAAAGTACTAGGGATATATACAACTATGGACAATACATAAATCAATTCCTGCTGAATACAATAAAAGCAATATTGCAATATGAATGGATCCAGAAGAAAATATGTCGACAGAAAATGTCTATTATATTCAATGAAATGTGTATTAACGAAGAAATGCTGCCAAAAGATACATAATGTATATTTCGATCAACTATAACCTATATTTCTTTTTTTTCAATCAGTGATTTTCATGACCAGTTAATATGCTTAGAGTAATATTACAAATGACTTCAGAATATATGAACCTAAAATAAATGAAGTAACAATCTAGAAATTAGATTTTTATCGTTCAGGGTTTTCGGACTGATATTTCCTCTGGCCTTCTTCAGGCGTTTGTTGAACTCAGGAGCCTACATGGAACTTTGAACCACGTCCTTCATTTAATCCATGGAGGTTGCTTGTTCTGATTCCGTTAACCATAACCAGGTATAAGTGCTAAGTATTCCAGTATTGTTATTCGCCTGCAGTCAGGATTGAACATGCAACATCAGGAAACCAACGCCTATAACCGTTACACTATATGTCCTGCTGGACAGTTCAGAGTGAATTTTTGGGACTTATAGACTTAATGTTCTCACATCACAAGGAATACTACTACTATGTATGATTTTTTACCTGAGCTCATATTCCAATTTTTTTTTTTATCTAACCACCTGAAGAAGGCCAGGGGACATATTGGCCAAAATGTTATGACTATAACAAGATGAAGACCCTGAACGATAAAAATCAACAAGCTTCATTTCAAAAATTCAGACAACCAGAAATTAAATGTTAAAAAAGATTTCAAAGAATCTTCAATCTTATTTTCCTAAACTCTTTCAAAAGAAAAGTATAAAGCATATTGGGGGGGGAGAAATGTACTAGATCCTCTTACCTTTAGAAGTGCCAAAGAAGAAATGTAGACTTGTTCTGCTGTGTCTACTGTAGAAGCATCAGTTGATGTAGTACCCTTCATGTAAAGAAAAATATTCATGTTAAATAGAATAGATGCAGTTAATAATCTTACATTAATTATGTTATAATATAAAAAACAAAAAAATGATTCATTTTTATTTTATAAAAGTGGGCTTTATGTATATGACTAATTATATTTACTGCATGCACACAATAGATAATTAAGCCCAAAACTAAACGACTAGAAAATGAAGATGAAAGTTTTTTTTTCTACCCCCATAATGAAAATTTTTTTCATAGTACTGGCTTATTTACCAAAACATTTTTTGTTCCTCAATAATATCTGTATCAGAAAATAAGATATAAAAAAGTTTGGCTTGGGGTTACCCTCACTGCTCTTTTTAAGAAATGTAGGTGTTCATAGTATAAATATGTTTTACATATTTCAGAGGATAAATCTTAAACCAGGCAATACTTCACTGTCGTGGAATATTATAATGCCTTCTGTGTAACAAATCTAAGTATAAAATTAAAAATCAAGTTCTAGTTAATCACATTAATATATACATAGCTAATCTCATATTACAAATTTATTGCCACAATTTAGTCATGGTTTATAGTTAATATAGATATCAATATTTCAAGAAGTTTAGTTATTGAGATTATGGTATATTTTTAATGGTATTATCTGGTAAAGAGTAAAAACTAGAGGCAAAGGTACTATTTTCCCTGTTCAAAGTGGTTTATTTCAAGTGGACACATTTTTGATTCACTAAATTGGGTTTTACTTCAAACTAAGGAAATTCAAGACATAATATTTACTGACTGAATTCAAAATGAAAAAAACAGGTAAGATATTTATACAACAAATTGTACTCAATTTCTTTAACAAAGGAATTTTTGAAAAATTAAAGACAATAAAATTGAACATATACAGTTTTCCTTTTAAGATAAGCTAAAAAGAATGTTTGGGACAGAGGAATACATGTTCAATTCCTATAAGACTGAATTTTTGAGGTGAGAGGTGATGAAGAAATAGTCAGAAAAACGTAAATTTTCGAATTTTATTTTTATTGTTGTAAATCATTATAATCAAACTAAATTGTAATTACGTACATAAATAAGTAAATAAATTTTGATAATTAAATTGATATTATGGTTCGTTTTGAAGTCAATAAACTTTTTGAAATTAAGTTATTCTGAAAATCAGGCCAGTGTAACAAAAAAATGCATTTGTAATATGAAATTTATAAATTGGACATGACTTGACAAATGAACCAATTAGAATGGTCAAGTTTTGGTAGTGATGTTGTTTTTCAGTATAACTGCCAAAACATGATAATTAAGAAATATGATTTATTACCTAACTAATAATGCTTTTTGTAGCAATGCTCACAGTACCCTAAAACTTTGTATATATTTCCATTTTTGGTGTGTTACATCTGAAAAAGGCTTATAAAATTACTATAAACCCATAAAATCCTGTTAAATTATACATTAAACAAAAGGATATTGATTTTTCCAATAGTTCATCATGGCTGTTTATGCTAATTGTTTTTCTGTAATTTTTATCAATGACAGGTGAAAAAATGACTGGTTTGGGAGTATTTTATGGCATATCAACCCAAGTAGGTAACCTAAAGCCAAATCCTGTTTATATATATATATATATATATATATATATATATATATATATATATATACATGATTTGTAGGCAATATTATTTTTAAATGAGCTAGACGACGTTTTTTTGTACACAGTTAAATGGTTTCAAGTATTGTTATCTAATACTAATAATTCTATTTAATATTAATCATTTGTTTGTATACAATTAAATGGTTTCAAGTATTACTATCTCAGCATAATCGACTCTCAGCCACTGCTTTGTAACACCTTTAAGGTAAAATAGGGTTGGGTACTTGTTTACCACACAAGCATCCTAAAGAACATGATCAGAACAATCATACAGGTGATAGAGCTTGACATAAGCCAACTGATCAGATCAGGCCTCTCTAACTGTCCATCTAGCCCAGTAAGGACCAAAGTAGAATGTTGCAAGTCATGTGACCACTTCAGTTGCCAGATGATTGACAGCTCAGCTACCAGGATCTCATCCTGCAGGATTACAGGTCAACACCTACAGCCAACAAGTAGCCTTGTGGAGTGGAAGGGAGTCTTACTCCTCTATAGAGGTGTAGTCAACATGGTGGAGAAAAAAATGATGAATATTCAAATGCCCATTTTCTCTAACTTATAGTAGTCATATTTCAAAAGGTTATAGATGGATTTTGATAATTTAAAAACACAAAATCTTATATCAATTTATAAATTGATATAAGATTTTGTGTTTTTAAATTATCAAAATCCATCTACTCTATAAGTATTCTAATTGTGATTGCAAAATTCCATTTTAATTTTTTTCATGAGCATTGCTTCTTCTTGAAGTTTGATATAATTTTTTTAAAAATATAACATTATTATATTATCTTATTTTTTAATATTCTACATGAAAATTAATGTGTAGAGTAATAGGTGGCACAATACACTCATTGTTAAAGATGTAAACATTGTGTAAATATATGCATGTAAACTACTTTAAAATGCTTTGCAGTTAATGGGCTAGGTTAGGTTATTTGGTTTAATGGCATATCAAACTTTAATTGTTATTTAATGCCAGATCCTGTTTATACATCATATATGATTTTTAAGTGAATAGTTTGTAGCTAATTTTATTTTCAAATGAGTTAGAACTCATTTGTTGATACAGAGTTAAATACAGGGTGTCTCAAAATAGATGCAACCCATTAATATAATTCATATTGCATCAAGTGATCTTTCATCTAAGTCTTAAAAAGCAATCATGTCACTTCAAAAAGGTCAAACCAGATGACAAGGAAAAAAATTGATTGACTTTATCCTACAGTGCAGATGAAAGACCAAGTTCTTGGGAACATCTTAAAAGGGACATTTTTGCACTCCTTCTGACAGAATCTTTCACTGCATCCACATTGTCAGTACATCTTGCAGTCAACTTCCTGCCAGATCTGGAATTTTCTGCCTTCTTGTTGAGGTTGTTTACTGACCCTGAGGCTTGAAATTTGTGTACCCAATGAATTTGGCTTTTCTGGGAATAATTGTTAAGTTAAACTTCAAATCCTGGACCTGACTGATTGCATTTCACCTAGCACTAATACCTTTGGGAAAGGTATGAATCCAATTATTCTCCCTCCAGCTATGGGTAAATAGTAGGGCAGACTAGGTTCTTCAGCCTTGGTGAGGCAACTAGTCTAGGAGAAGGAAAACTCTGAATTCAAACCTGTTAAACTCCGCTTAAAAATTGACCTTGTGTCATATCCTTCCCGAGCGGAGGGGTTGGTAAATATGTTAAGTTAAACTTCCTGTTAAATTTTGCTTGCACAGTTTTGAATGATTTTGTTTCCAAATAAGTAGTAATGCAAAATATTTTTTCTTCTCTTGTCCAAGGCATTGTGATTGAGGATTAATTGTTGTTATAGTATACTATTTTCAAATTTGAAACAAAAAAGAATACATAATTAGTAGTACTAGAGTTATTAGCAGTCACATGGGTCCCATGTATATTGAGACACTCTGTAGTTCCAAGTATTGCTATTGAATACAAATAAATTTATTTGCACAGTTAAATGGTTTCAAATATTGCTATTTAACATTAGTAATTCTATTTATAAAGTTTAAATGGTTCTCAGTATTGTTATTTAATACCAACAATTGTATCTAATATTAATAACACTATTTAACACAAATAATTCTATTTAATATTAATAATAATCCTTAGTAAAAGCTATATCAGTTCTATTTGACCCATAGATGGGACCCAAGGAGGTATTACTACTCCAGGTCAGAATAGACCTGAAAGTAATGGTAATGAAGGAATATTCTACATTCCCCAAATTCCAAGACTAGAGAGCCTCACCATCACTCCAATAGCTGCTAAGGTTTATAATGCTCTGCTTCTCAATCATATGCATCCTGAAATCTAGAAAATTCCTAGGAAAAATCAGAATGGCTTTTGGAGAAATTGATCTAGAACATCACAGATTCAAACTATCTATCAAATCATCAAAAGACTATGTACAAAAAATCTCAAGGCAATACTATTGTTTATAGATTTCTCCAAAGCATTCAATTCCATACACAGAGCAAAAATAAAGCAATTGTTTTGCTCACCTGATAGTGACACCAACTTTGATATTGTCACTGGAGTCTTGCAAGGAGATGCATTAGCACCATATATGCATATAATCTGCCTAGATAACATACTTTGAATGTCAATAAAGTAGACAAAATTTGTCGACTTTACTAAGGCCTTTGACTCCATTCAGAGGAAAGATGGAGCAAATTCTACTCGCCTATGGCCTACCAAAAGAAAACCGTCGTAGCCATAATGATATTCTATAGAAACACCAAAGTAAAAGTCCGTTCCCCAGATGGAGGCACAGACTACTTCGATATTGTAGCAGGTGTACTGCAAGGAGACACATTAGCCCCATACTTCTTTATCGTCTGTCTAGACTATGTGCTTACAATATCTATCAAATAAAATCAAAGAAAACGGTTTCAAGCTAACAAAAGAAAGAAGCAGAAGGTACCCCAAAAAAACAATTACCGACGCCAACTACACCAATGATATAGCGCTTTTGGCGAAACCCTGCTACATAGTCTGAAACGAGCTGTTGCAGGCATCAGCCTCCATGTCAATGCACACAAGATGGAATATATGTGCTTTAAACAGGCAACATCTCCACACTAAACGGTAGCTCTCTGAAACTAGTTGACAAGTTCACCTACCAAGGGAGCAGTGTCTCATCAACCGAGACAGACATTGACACGTGACTAGCAAAGGCATGGACAGCTATTGATAAGCTATCAGTCATATAGAAGTCAGATCTGACCAATAAAACAAAGCTAACTAAACGTATGGAGAAAAAGCTTGATGGCAACTACACAAGAATGCTGTGAGCAATATTGAACAATTCCTGGAGACAGCACCCCACAAAGATGCAGTTGTACAGCCACAAAAACTATCAAAATTAGACGAACAAGACATGCGGGACACTGCTGGAGAAGTAGGGACAAGCTCATAAGTGATGTACTCCTGTGGACCCCTTCACATAGACGTGCAAAGGCAGGATGACCAGTTCGAACCTACATACAGCAGCCCTGAGGACCTGCCAGGAGCAATGGATGATAGGGATGGGTGGCAAGAGAGGGTCAGAGATATCCATGCTGATAGCATGACATGATGATGATGAATGTCAATAGATCTAATAAAAGAAAATGATTTCACACTAAAGAACGCAAGAAGCAGAAAACATTCTGTATAAACTATGACAGATGCAGCCTACACAGATGATCTAGAATTTCTCATAAATACACCTGCCAAGGCAAATCTCTACTGAAAATGATGCCAACATACATCTAGTGAAGGCATGGACTGCTATTAAAAGGTTACTGATCATATAAAGAAAAAGTTAAAAGGAAACTACACAAGAATTTTTTAAGCAAATCCAAGAAACAACACTCCACTAAACAGCAATTGTACAGCCACCAACCTCCAATCTCACTAACTATCCAATTAAGACTAACAAGACATGCTAGGTACAACTGCAGAAGTAATGATAAACTCATAAGCGACATTGTCGTTGTCCAACACTGTGAAGGTAACGTACCTGGGCATTCGAAGCGCGCACGAACGTGTCTGGCTTGTCGAAGAGAAACCGATATGGCTGCCGCGAGCATATTTGACGAGGGGAGATCTCGAACCAGCGAGAGGTAATGTACACGTATGCAAATAAGTGCGAGAGCTTACGAACATACAAATACGCACGGTAACGGCTGAAAGGCCGAAGCATTCTAAGTGCATTTGCCCGACGAACGCGTTACAACTCAATGAACAAACGAACGAAGGAAGGAAGGAAGGAAGGAGAACTAGGGAGAAAGCTAGAGAGAAGGAACAGCTACCGAGAGAGGGAGAGAGCGCTCAACTCAATCGGCCCTGAAACCAACAATAGTGGTCTCTGTTGGATTGATACAAGAATCAGTTTCCTATTGCCATTTACGCCCGCTCTGGACAACAAGCTATTTCGGCAATCATGGCCTTTGATCCAAAACTAATTCCTATTTTTGACGGGACCGATGCTGGGCAATCGGTGGTTGAATGGGTGGAGAAGGCAGAGTTGGTGTGCCGGTTGAGCGGGGTAAAACATATCGAATGTGTGGTGCCGATGCGCCTCTCGGGGGGTGCATACACAGTGTATCAGCAGCTGAGTGAGGAGAAGAGGGCTGACTTTGCCTGTATAAAAGATGTTCTGTACACAGCATTTGCTCTCAGTCCTGTAACGGCGTATAAGCAGTTCGCAGCGCGCCGTTTGCGTTCGGGAGAAACAGTGGACGTCTATTTGGCGGAGCTACGCAAGCTTGCGACTCAGTTCGGAGGTATGACGGAGAGAGGCCTGGTCTGCGCATTCATAGCTGGGTTGCCGGAGCATGCGGAGAATCTTCTCCAGGCCACTACCCGAGTAGACGATTTGCCGATATCCGACATATTGGCCCGTGTCCGAGCAATATTGAAGGACAGGCTCGCGGGCACAGAATCGGCAGCCGCAGCAGCTCAACTACCGGGACGTCAGGAGAAGGGAGTCACAGCTTTAAGGAGATGCTTATGTGTGTTAAGAGCCTGACCACATGGCTTGAGATTGTCCTAGGCGGCGCGGAAGTCCCAGGTCCCCAAAGAGTCTCATTTGTTATCGGTGCAATCGACAGGGCCACGTTGCACGAAATTGTCCGGGAAACGAGCGAGGGGACGAGTCTTCAGCGCCAGTCTCTCCCCTAGACCTCGTATGAATGGCGCTCTGCCTGCAGTCAGTGTGCAGATTGACGGAATACGACGAACTGCCCTGGTGGATACAGGCTGTACGCAAACCCTAGTTCGCAAGCCATGCTGTCAGACGTGGAAGAAAAAGCAAGTCTCCTTGATGGTTGTAGGAGGGAACTCGTCAATGTGTTGTGGAGAGAGCGTGGTCCAAATTGGCATCGGCAATGGACCTTCAGTCGCCGTACGAGTCCTGGTTGTAGATGAGGCGCTGTTTGGATATGATCTGCTACTCGGGCTAAATGCGATCAGGCAACTTGGTGGAATGACTATGTCTGCCACCGGCGAAGTGAAATTTCCTCAGTGTGAAAGACTGATGTGTGCTGCTATTACCCTTGACGAGCCTGATTTTCACGCTAAATACAACGAGACCAAGCGCGTATGGACCGCATCTTGGAAATGGGCCAGTGACCAGCCACCTGTGTCTTTGAAAAACAGGCTTTCAGAATACCCTGCCCCTAAGCGACTCCGAGGTGAATATGAGCGGGAGTTGCTGGCTTGGATTCAAAACGGTTGGCTGATTCCGTACCCGGAGAGCGAACTTGGCCCTCCTAAAGGCCTGATACCATTAATGGCCATATTACAGGAAAGTAAGCAGAAGGTCCGGCCAGTTATGGACTATCGCGAGTTGAATGAGCACGTGAACGCGTATACGGCGAATGCAGACGTATGTGCTCAAACCATGCGGGAATGGCGACGGCAGGGGCCAAAAGCCACCATAGTGGACCTACGCCGGGCATATCTGCAGATCCCCGTTGACAAGTCATTGTGGCCGTTCCAAACGGTGAAAATTAAAGGGCAGAGGTACTGCCTCACCCGCTTGGGGTTCGGGCTCAATGTAGCTCCCCAGATTATGCGGGCCATTGTAAAAGCTGTGATCGGGCAAGATGACACCGTCAGTCGCGCTACCTCTTCGTATGTCGATGACATATTTGTTAACGAAAGTGTGTGTTCGGCGGCGCAAGTGAAGACGCATCTTGAACGATTTGGGCTGACTTGTAAGAGTCCGGAACAACTAAGTAGTGGCGCTCGAGTGTTGGGCGTATACGTCTGGGAGGAGCGTGGCAAGCTGCGACGGCGAGCGTCCGAAGGTCCCCAATGTACTCACGCGTCGTGCCGTCTTTTCTGTGTGTGGGCGGCTGACCGGGCATTTTCCAGTGTGCAGCTGGCTCCGTGTTGCAGCTGCGTTTGTGAAACAGAGAGCTAACGCTGTGACAACCGGATGGGACGACGAAACACGAGACCCCATGTTGCGTCGGATGCTTGACAAAATTATGATGAGATTGTCACAAACTGATCCAGCACACGGTAACTGGTGCGCGGATGGTCAGGAAGTCACTGTGTGGGTGGATGCCAGCTCCCTGGCCACCGGGGTGGCTATTGAATATGACGGAGCCATCATTGAAGACGCAAGTTGGCTACGACCGGTGCACGCAGATAAGCACATCAACCTGGCGGAGCTTGACGCAGTGTTGAAGGGCATTACTCTGGCGCTGCACTGGAAGGCGAGTGTGATTCACCTGCGGACAGACTCGGCCTGCGTGCACCGGTGTATTTCTGACACCCTGTCCGGGAAAGCAAGAGTGCGGACTAAGGCGGCGTCGGAGATGTTAATAAGACGGCGACTGAGTACGCTCCAAGAATTAGCGGCAGAGTATAGACTGACAATTGACGTGGCACTCGTCAAATCCCAGGCGAACCGAGCCGATCCACTCACTAGAGTGCCCCAACGGTGGCTGGATGCACTTCGGAAAGAAGCGGAACCCATCGATCCAATATGCACCGCATCTATGGGTGAGCTGGATCTCGCTCGCATTCAGACCATTCACCGATCTTGTGGGCACCCTGGCGTAAAGCGCACACTCTACTTCGTGAAACTGGCGAGTCCTGAGGTCTCTAAGACAGCTGTTCGGGAGGTAGTTAGAGAATGCGAAGAGTGTCAGTCTATAGATCCAGCCCCGGTGAGTTGGAAAGCAGGCAGACTGGACATATGTGAGAACTGGAGGAGGGTTGCAATGGACGTGACTCACCTTGGAGGTCGTCATTACCTAACCTTAATCGACTGCGGACCCAGTCGGTTTGCTATTTGGAGTCCGTTATCATGCCAAGATGCTGCCAGCATTGTTCGGCAGTTGGAGACCGTGTTTTGCGAGAGGGGGGCACCTGTTGAGCTTCTCACAGATAACGGCACGACCTTTAGCGGAGAGGCGTTCTCTAGATTCGCCGAGCACTGGGGCGTTCGAACGAGATTCCGATGCGCATACGTACCGGCTGGCAACGGGATTGTGGAGAGATCTCACCGCACAATAAAGCGCATTGCCGCAAGAACACGGTGCTCGGTGATGGAGGCTGTATACTGGTACAATGTGACTCCCAAAGATGATGCGTCGGCGTCAACTGCACCAGCAAACCTAATATACTCATATACAGCCCGTATAAGAGGTGTTGATGTCACGTTACCACCTGAGGATGCCGGACCCAGCAGGTACAAGGTAGGGGATAATGTTTGGGTGAAAATCCCTCATGGACGATGTACAACCCAGTTCGGAAAGGGAACAATTACGGGTGTGTACAGCCCTCATTCGGTCCTTGTTGATGGGACACCTCGCCACATAAAGGATGTTCGTCTAGTGCGAGGAGCAGACGCCACTTATTGCAGCAGCGCTTCCTCTGAAGACGAAGTGCCGATGCTGTATTTACCGCGGGAGGATCCCGCAGCATCTGAAAGCGACCACAGCGACCGTGGTCAACATGGGCCCGGAGACACGTCCGAGGACGGCGATGTAGTCGAGAGCAATCCGCTCAGACGAAGCAGCAGACGCAAAAGACCTGCTCCGCGCTGTACGTTGTGTGATTCCCAAATCAGGGAGAAGTGTGAAGGTACTATTTACCAACCCCTCCGCTCGGGCAGGATATGACACAAGGTCAATTTTTTAAGCGGAGTTTAACAGGTTTGAATTCAGAGTTTTCCTTCTCCTAGACTAGTTGCCTCACCAAGGCTGAAGAACCTAGTCCGTCCTACTATTTAGGAGTGTGAAGGTAACGTACCTGGGCATTCGAAGCGCGCACGAACGTGTCTGGCTTGTCGAAGAGAAACCGATATGGCTGCCGCGAGCATATTTGACGAGGGGAGATCTCGAACCAGCGAGAGGTAATGTACACGTATGCAAATAAGTGCGAGAGCTTACGAACATACAAATACGCACGGTAACGGCTGAAAGGCCGAAGCATTCTAAGTGCATTTGCCCGACGAACGCGTTACAACTCAACGAACGAACGAACGAAGGAAGGAAGGAAGGAGAACTAGGGAGAAAGCGAGAGAGAAGGAACAGCTACCGAGAGAGGGAGAGAGCGCTCAACTCAATCGGCCCTGAAACCAACAATAGTGGTCTCTGTTGGATTGATACAAGAATCAGTTTCCTATTGCCGTTTACGCCCGCTCTGGACAACAAACACATTGGCACACCAGTGATGGCTGACCAGCAAAGACTTACATATGTTGGTACTGTGTGGACACTAGATGTAGTCTTGAAGACCTACCAGGAGCGATAGATAATAGGGATAGATGACAAGAGAGAGTCAGGGATCTCCATACTGTCATTGTGACATGATGATGGCAAGAGTTTCAAACTCAAGGATACACGAGAAGAAAGAGGCACAACAGTCTAAAAGGGAGGTGGGAAGAGGGATGAGTAGTTTTCATTAGTTATATAGCTTAACTGCAATAAAACTAATAGGTAGCAGAGGATACCCTTTAATTATCAAAATGAATGTACATATGACAGTAAATACCTGGAACTATTTGAACTAGTACAAAGAGCTCAATGGGAATAAATATTTTTTTTAACTTACTAAATTTACAACTAAGATTAGTGTTCTTATTACCTTCATTTGATCCTAATCAATTTATGATAATGACGTGAAGCAATTAGGAATTCTATTTTTGACTTCAAACCACATAAATTAGCCAGCTTTAATACAAAATTTAAATGTGCATCTGTAATTCTTGAGTGTAATGCAAATGGATTTATTTTCATTGTTGGAAAAAACTGCTCACACATGTATGTACTAGTGTGGCAGTACACTCGCCCTCACCAAACATGAGGGTGATTCCACCTCCAATCAGCTGACTATTTCATTAGTCAGTTATGTCTTCAGGTGACACAAATAATCCACCATCTGCCCACATTTTGTTCTTGATCCAAACAGCAGATCAATTGCTAATTGGAGTCGCCAATTGATGAGTAGATGGATGAGACTATACCATTAAAAAAGCCAAAAAAAGTCAACACCAATAAAAAGAGAACAAAATATGGCTTGCAAAAATAACAATATTTAGTAAAAAAAATTGTTTTTGAAAATAGCACATGTATTCACTCATCCCAGAGGTGGGAAGTTTTAGTCAGAGAGCCAGTTCATGAATTAACAATCAGTCAATTCATTAGCATTTTAAGTCAGGCAAAAGGGCTCCCAATCTATTATATAAGTTTTTAGGTTTTCTATTCTCACTTTCTATAGTCTAGCATAACACAATCTCAAATGGTGGTTATGTTTGCCTCGCTCAATCTTTAGCTCACAGCTTCTCTTGGTTCCTTGATTGTCACATACAAGGTGAATACAAATATCGTGTTATGTTAATTTCTCTTTGCTTCTTTACTTCTAGTACAAAGGTGTCTTGAAGTATCATAGTATTATTTCACCAAGTGTCATATTATATCAGGCTTTCTTTGCTTCTTTCAAAGTGTCAAATTATCTTAGGTTTTCTTTGCTTCTATACCCAGGGCAGTCTGGTCGAAGGCCAAAACTCAGAGTATGGCCAAAATTTTCCAAGATGAAAATAATTAGGAAAATCTCTCATGTGAAGGAAACTGGTAGAAATCTGGAACACTGAACTCTACAAAAATTTGCTTCAGTATAGCATTGAAATGAAGCTTCCACCAACTCCATCTAAAATGCCTTGAGAATAGTAACAAATATCAACAGTCAATGGAATAGCAAAAACCTGCTTTTCTAATGCCAGAAATTGATGAAAACAACAGTCAAACCTTGCACAAAGGTTTAAAATTACATCGGTACATTCTTTTAAGTACTGTAGTTTGACCCAGCCTAATGATTGCAAAAGTTATGAAGTGACATAAGTTACCACCTGTAAGCTGCTTTGCCTGCAACAAAAGTTTATATTGAAAAGATTTCACAGTCATACATAATCTGTTTTGGACCATGGAGCTTCAAGTTAAGCATGTTCCAATGGTTCTGTGAGGAATACAAGATTACATACTAAAGTGTAACCATTTAGTTCAAGAAGAGTTATGAAAATTTCAATTTCTTCTCTCAACCAAAAATACTTTTTCACTTCAGTATAGTAAAACAACTCTCCATACTCACAATCCATTGAAGATAGAAAAGAAATAAACTGTGATTGAGTACTCTTGCTCATATAAAATTGACAGTTTTAACAACTATATACATAACATTTTTCTGACAAAACAGGATTTGCTGACAAGCTTTCAAAATTTTTCTTTTCTCAGAACATCAATCTTTGATGAAATTACCCTCAATGAATGGTCTTGATTTTTCACACATTTCACAAAGAAACCTTGTTCTTACTGCATTTTTACTTATTTTAATGCAGATAAAAAAAATATTCTGTTGCTCTGAAGGGGCTGTTTTAAGCTGCTTAATCTTTCTTTTCAGACTTTTCCAGTGTATACTTCATATTGTTCTCTGTTGTTTGATTATGTCTCTAAATGTTATGCTTGTTGTTTGATTATGTCTAAATGTTATACAACTATATAGAGGCATATGATACTTTATTTTATACCTCTATTATATTGTTGAAAATTTTTTTTCCTTTTCTTTGGTACTGAGGACAGAATTTTCTTCAAACAAATGGAATATCATTGTTAGGGTAATTTACCCATGTACATATGTACTCTCCCAGCAATAAATAGCAGCAGGTACTGCTCTTAGGCGGAAGGCAATATTCAAGCAGACAGTCCTGGCAGTCAGACTGAAACAGTCTGACTGGTAACCTTCTCATTTGTATATGTTGTATTACTGTTCTTTGTTAATATATTTGTTTAACTCAATTCCTTTTTTGTGTCTTTATTTCTAGCCACTAACAAAGCCAGAACACCTTGGCGACAAAGAGTCTTAAGGAGCCTTGAGGACCCCAAAAGGACTACATGAAAATTGTCAATATTAGTTCAACATTGGACACACAAAATTCTATTTTCGTCACACTTGGTTCTATTCAAAGTACTTGCCAATCCAGAAAGAGAAACCGAACAAAAGAAAAAAAATTCTATTTTTCATCACACTTTGTTCTACTCAACAGTACTTAGCAAACCAGAAAAGGAAATTGAATGAAAAAAGTGTAACTAACTTCCACTGACCTTGAACATGAGCTGCTAAACTACGAGAGTTTACATTAAAAAAAAAAAACAAAAAAAAAACTTGTGATTCCCTGAGTGAGTAAGAAATTAAATTTTTTTTTTATTTTTATAAAAAAAAAAGCACTCATGATTTCCTGAGTAAGTAAGAAATTATTCAAAAGAAAAAAAAAAACCCAAAGTTTTTCACCTCAATTAAATTCTATTTCAGTTTAATCCTAAAGACAAACATGGATGAGTTTAAAGTCACCAGGCTCGATTTTCTTAAGTTCCAACATGAACAGCAAAAAAGAATGGAAGAGAAACAACTTGAGCAGCAAAAATGAATGGACCAAATCCAGCTGGATATATAAAAAGAATGGCTTGAAATACAAAAACAAAGAGAAATCAGACAAAAAAATCTCAAAGAAATCCTACTTCAAATTCAACAAGAACAAAGAAACTTGTTTGAACAGACAAACAGGGGATAAATTAGTGAAAATGAAAATGCATTCTCACAAAACACAATCTGGGGTGCAATAGACAATTTTACATATTCCCCAAATTCACCTCCTATTTTAGAAGGTTTGAGGATTTATACGCCATAGATTGTGTGAATTGGGCAGACTCTAAAAAAGTTTGCTAACTACTTCAAAAATTAGGCACCACAGAGCGCATCAACATTAACTGAGGCAGTTAAACATCTTACAGAAATTTTTAGTCCTAAAACTGCACTCTTTCATAAGAGATGGAAGTGTATGAATTTTACCTAAAAGGATAGTGAAAATTACATTATATTTGCCTCGGTTGTGAACAAGCATTGAGACGATTTCAAACTGTCAGAATTGAGTGCAAATAATTTCAAGTATCTGATATTTAGGGACTCTTTACAGTTAAAGACGCTAAAAGTAGACGTAGATCTCTGAATGAATTGGAAAACGAGCTAAACCTTACTCTCCAACAAATAGCGGAAGGCTGTTAAAGATTCGTAAGCGTATGCCAAGATTAAAAAAATATAGGGGAATCTGGTATAAGAAAGGTACATGAAAAAAAAACAACAAAAAAAAAAACAATCTAATTCACCCTCTAAATCAAACCAATACAAAAAGAAACAAGACAACTTGCCTCCTAGCCTGTGTTCTGGTTATAGGTCACTACATTGGTAAAAGGATTGCCCTTACTGGAATAAAAAGTGCCTAACTTGTAGCTATGTTGGGCACGTGAGCTCATACTGCCGAGCGAGAAGAAAAGGTTAATAGGTACGTAAAAAAACACAAAATCAGATAAACAAGATGGGTTAAACATGAGGAAATATGTGCAAGTACAAATTCTAAATAAGAATATAAAATTACAGTTAGATTATGGGTCAAATTTGACAATCATAAATCTACACATTTTAAAAAAGTTGGGAAAATCAACATTACTAAGATCTAATAAAATGGCTAGGTCCATGACAAAGGAGAAAATCAAGTTTGAAGGAGAACTTATCACAAACGTAACCTTTCAAGGAAGGACGTTAAAACTGAAAATGTTTGTATTAAAGAATACTGAAAATTTATTCGGCACTGACTGAATGGAGAAATTTAAGTTGTAGGACATGTCAATTAATTCATTATGCCGAAAACTTGAAAACCTGACCACCAAGGCAAAAGATTTAATAAAAGATTTAAAAGAAACTTTTCCAGAAGTTTTTTCTGGGGCCCTTGGTCGGTGTAATAAGATGATGGCAAAATTCAAGTTAAAAGATGACATCCAGCCAGTGTTTAAGAAAAAAAGAAATGTGCCCCTTGCCTCTTTACCACAAATAAATGAAAAACTCAACAGACTTGAAAGAACTGGTGTCTTGTCAAAAATTGTGTACAGTCAATGGGCTTCACCAACCATTGATATGAAAAAGAAGTCAAAGGAGATCCAGGTTTAGACTGACTTCTCGAGAGGGATTAATGCTACACTCAAAGACTATCACTACCCTTTACCAAACCCAGAAGAAATTTTTGCAAAACTAAATGGAAGAAAATGTTTTTTTTAAATCGACCTCAGTGACGCTTATCTTCAAATACCGGTGGAGGTAGAATGTTCTAAGTTGCTCTGCATCAACACTCATCATGGGGTTGTACAAATTTGGATGTCTTCCATTTGGGTTATGCCAACAACTAATGGACACTATGCTGAGCGACCTTAATTTCGCAGTTTCATATTTGGATGACATATTAATGAACAGTCAAAATGTAGAACAACATAAGGAACTTTCATAAAGTCTTCTCAAGAATTCAGGAGTACGGTTTCAAATTGAAAAAATCCAAATGTGACTTCTTTATGGAGAAGATTAAATACTTGGGGAACATTATCAACAAAGATGGCAGAAGGCCAGACTCAGAACGGGCTACCACAATCAAAGACATGCAAGCTCCCGAAAATATCTCTGCCTTACAAAGTTTCTTAGGACTGGCAAACTACTACCTAATATGCACAACTTACATGCCCCTTTAAACAAACTTCTGAAAAAAGACAAGGACTGGGAGTAGACACCTGTAATGACAGGAAGCATTCGTCAAAATAAAAAGTCTTGACGTTGGACTTGTTTTTCCCCTACTATAACCCAGACTTGGACATTATAGTTGCCAGCAACACCAGTTCATATGGCATTAGAGTATGAATTCTGCACAAGAGATGGATCTCACAAACCAGTTGCTCACATGTCAAGAACACTTCTTCCTATAGAAAAGAACTACTCCCAAATTGAGGAGGAGTTGTTAGGGATTATTTTCACAGTAACAAAGTTTCATGGTAGACACTTCACATGCAGACGGACCATAAACCATTACTTACCATATTTAGTTCTAAAAAAAGGTCTGCCTGTGCATACAGCAAATAGATTGCAGAGATGGGGAACAATCCTCTTAAATTACAATTTTAAAATGGAGTTCCTACCATCTAAAAAACTGTCATGCCAACAGACTGTCTAGATTAATCCCGAAACACAAGGAACTTCTTGAAGATACTGTAATTGATTCTCTTCAAACAGAAGGAGAATTTAAAACAACATTATACAACACAGTAAGGGAACTCCCTGTAACTCTTGACCAAATCAAAAAAGAAGCTCTAAACGATGAGTTTATCAGCCAAACCAAAACCAAAATTTGTGAAAAGAACCAACAGACTTCAGATATTTTCTCCCTATGCAACAAAGTACTGCTATATAGTGAGTAAGTTGTCATTCCTACAACACTACAATGGAGAATCCTGAAAGATTTCCATGCCGGCCACCCAAGGATTACAAGGATGAAAAGCCATACTGGCTGAACATGAATAAAGATATCTAAAACATTGTAAAATCTTGTAAAGGCTATGCCTTGGCAGCTAAGGCACCCCCAATCAAACATAGTCCTTGGCCTAAAACAGACCGACCATGGTCCCGAATACATATAGACTTTGCAGGATCGCTAGACAGATTCTACTATCTTATAGTAGTAGATAGTTTTTCAAAATAACCCAAAATCCTTAGATGCAGAAATCCCACTACAGAAGTTAAAATCAATTTCCTCCACGAGCTGTTCACCAGATTTGGGGTAAATGGTTGTCTAGTGTCCGACAATGGGACACAATTTAAATCTGTGACTTTAAGGATTTCACCCAAGGTCCAATGGACAGGCTGAGTGCTTCATTGGCGCTCTGAAAGCTTGGGGCACACCCACAGGAAAAGCCCTACAACAGTTCCTTCAGGTATATAGAATTAAGGCCAATGACAACACACCATTATCATTACCCTCAGCCGGGGTAATGGTTGCACGTAAAATCAGGTCTGTGTTCGTCAAGCTACTCCCCAAATAGACAAAACCCAGACGAACAAACACTTTACCCAAAAAGTGCTACCAACCCAGAAAGAAAGTTTTTTCTGGATATTTTGTGATAATAAATTTTTCTGGGAAATGGGTACAATTGAGAAAAGAGTAGGAAATAATTAAATAATTAAAGGTCCCCAGTTTACTCACAAGAGACATTTGAACCAAATCAGAAAACACCTGTTGGACAATGCCGATAGCAGTCTTCCTGAAGAGAAAGAAGTCATGGATGTCATTTATGATACTTTAGACATGCCAATACCGCAAGCAGCCCTGGAACAGTGCTGTTTAAAGAGGAAAAGGAAAATGACGAACTTTATCATTGTTAACCCAAAGAGGAAAAGGTATTAAGACTCCTGTGGAGTTAATACTTAGGAGGGGGTTGTTATAGTAATTTACCCATGTACATATGAACTCTCCTAGCTCTTAGGCAGGAGGCAATATTCCAGCAGACAGCTCTGACAGTCAGACTGAAACAGTCTGAAACCCTCTCATTTGTAAATGTTGCATTACTGTTCTTTGTTAATATATTTGTTTAACTCAATTCCTTTCTTGTGTCATTTTATCAGGCCACAACAATTATGGATTTAGATTTAAAATCATTAAATTCGATTTCACTCACTACAAAAAATAAAACCAAATTGAGCTGAAACCTATAAGATTCCATTAATTAGTTTCATATAAAAAATCAAAATTTATATCATTATTTTTTACCAATTATAAACATGGAAAAATGTGAGAAAAAAAAAATATTTTGCTTACTTTTTTTCCCCAGTGTATATTTGTTACCAAATCAAAATACAAAGATAAAGGATGCAGGATGGAATATGACAATATCATTTTTAGAAACAATAAAAATGGGAAAAGAGGAAGAAAAAATAACAGAAAAGTCGGAAAGGAACTGACATATAGACTTTATGGTAACAGATGGTGTTGAGGAGGATATTTTAAAACTACAGCAACAGTGTATCCTCATTTTTTTTCTAAGAGGTGCTGACTAGTCAAGATTTTGTCTCACCAAAGGAAATTTTATTTTGGGAGTAAGGAAGTTAAGGAGGAAGAAATTCCTAACTTTTAGGAAAATATTGGTTACAAAAATGTTTCTGATGGAAGAAAGTTAGTTTGAGACTCCTGATTTAATAACTATTTCCCTTCAGAAATTATAATGATTAGGGTGAGCATGAATGAAGGTCCTCCACATTATTATCAAATTATGAAGAGGATTGGAAACTGCTTTATTCTATAAATTTGAGTAATTTATTGCGTTAACAAAAGTCTAGCAACAACTTTCGCTATATTACAATAACAAACGTAAAAATAATGATAAGGATTCTGGTTTGCTATAATTAAAATTTAAAGACCAAGTTCAAAATCATCAATTTTGATTATCATCACTCACGTCTTAATATCCAAATTGGCATACAAAATGGAGACTAATTATCTATTTAGTAAACCGAGTTCATGAACAAGCTGTGTTTTCTTTATTAAAATCAATCAAAATACATAAAAGCAAAACTTACTTGGCCAAGAGATGGTACCCCTCCACTCAGTCGCAAAAGCCTCTCCATTGGAAAAGATCTGGCTATAAAAATTGAAATAATAGAGCACCGAGACCAAAACAAAAATGAATTGTTATTCGGCTTCAAACTTAAATTGCTAAAAAAAATAAGATTCTTAATCCATTACAGATACTGGATTTCTAGAAAATGTGTAATTGAGTTTTGTTTTGTTTTGTTTTTTTCATAGTTTTTTTAGGAGCAATTGAGTTAAGTGTAATCATGAAAAATGCATTTTAAATGTTTACTAGATTATTTCCGTGGATGCATGATATACAATATTAGTGGAATTTCCTATTCAATCTGGACAACCGAAAACGGCAAAAAAAGGGTACTAGAAGTCTTGAAAGAATATTATTTTAGAAATTTGAGTATTCAATTTCCAGTATTACACAATGGCAAAAATTTACATTATACGCCAAGAGACCATTTTAAAGTTATGATTAAAAACATCAGTCCAGAATTTACAGACTCATAAAAACGATTCCCAGTTAAAATAATAAGCTATTTTTAGTTAGTTGATTCGTTTTGATTTTTGTTTTCCCAAACATAAATTAGCATCGGGCAGATTTTATAGTTTTATTTAACAAGAAGACAGCAGAATTTTTTTCCTGGCTACTTGTAAATAAGTCAAATATTCATTTCATCATTACTGTACATTTTTTTAGAATGAAGAATAAGGAAAAGTGTTCATGTATATCATCTTCTTTGAATTAAACTTGGGCAAATTCATAAAATTCAATCATTGTTTTTTAAACTAAAATCTTCGCTGCACTAATCCTTTATTTACTCTTTTTACTAAACCAAAATAACCTACTTTTTCCAAAATCGTCTTAAATCAACATATGTAATCAAAACATTTTTTAAATAAGCCATACAATTTGTAAAATGTATTATAGTTTAACATTTTCAAATAATCACAAAATAATTTCTGAATTAAGATCAGAAAAACTTATAACTCACTTCAGAAGACACGATCTAACGCGGAAAAGGTGATTCAGCAAGAAACAAGTCTAATGGAATTATGGGATATGCCGCATCCGGTCTGATATGATCGTCCGTCAGCATAAACACAAGCACTCACTTCGAACAAGATTAGATTTGTTACGTTTTATTTCAGGGGATATATCATTTTAAAAACTTAATTCAAAATTGGAGTTACTACTTATTTTTAAACGTGATATATATATATATATATATATATATATATATATATATATATATATATATATATATGTAATAATAACAACGGTCTTACGCTGGAGATCGCTTCTTTCCTTTCTTCGTTAACAACGAATGTTGATAAAATAAGAATAATTATGATAATGAAATAATAAATATCTCCCCCACCTCTTAAGTAAAATATCTAAATTAAAGTCTTGTAATAATAGGAAATTGAAATAATTTTCACAGGTTCTTTTTAGAACAATAAAACTTTATTACAAAATATTTTATAGTTTTAATTGTGTCATACAATAAAAAAAATAAAGTGGTTAAAGCGTTAAAGTTATGAATAATACTATTTGAATAATTATCATTTTTTTTTCGACTACTGAACGAACATAGTTATTAGTAGAAACTATCAAGATTTTGACATTTTTGTGCTAAAGCAATAAGATAAATACAAGCTCATCAATTACGTGGTATTAAAAATATCACGGAATTTGGAACGGGAATAAACAGCACACAGTAAAAAAAATATTATTTATTTTCCAAAATGTCTTTGGATTATTAAATAATGAATCATTAAAAATAAATATCTGAAAGTTATTTTTATGAATTTAATGAACATGGATACTAAAATAGACACTGTCTTTGTGTACGGTGTCAAACTTTAGTATTTCCTTACAAAAACAAGCTAAAAACAACTTTACAACGCATCTTATTTCGGAAGGAACCGTATCTTTTAAAGAAAATCTGACACCGAAATTATAACCAGAGACCATTTTGCCAGAAACATTGCAACTTCTTCAAATAAAATAACTTTTTTTTAAGCTTTTTTATCATTTGAATTTCTGCAGGTTAAAAAAATCAATAAAAGATTTCGAGTTGGAGCCGGTCAAAAACTTATAAATAATTATTTCACAAGAAATAAAAAATTTAAGTTACGAGTAAAATTTAATCTGAATTTTTGTGGATTTTTAAAAAATTTTAGGACAAATGTATTTGCATGTTCTTATCAGATGACGGCTTAAATTTCAAATGATCTAATCTGATTTTTGCTTGTATTTTACTGTAATAGTACATCTCAATGAATAAATGAGAATAAACAACTTCAGTTTTTAAAGTAAAAATAATTTGGGGAAGTACTTCCCTGAATCATAATTTCTCAAGGAAGATATCTTAAATGATATTTATAGAGTATTTCCTCTTTTTAGTAATTAATTATTAATTCTATAAATAAAATCTGACTTGATATTGAACCTAATAAGTGACAAAAGTAACTTTTAAGCTTGACTGATGTTCACAAAAAATCAATCTGAGAATATTAGAATTTATTTGCATTATACAATATTTAAAAAAAACTATTAGAATTTAAAGGTTTCTTTGGTTAATGGCATATTGTGGGTTATTTAATGCCAAAGCCAACCTTTTATAAGAACAGCCGTGATACTATTAAACCCATAGCTGGGTTTTAGTCTGAAAAAGAATGTAATAGCATGACTGGAGTTCGGCCTGCTTACTTTGAGGCAGCAATCCAGCACTTTAGCCATTGTTGTAACCTGCCGGTTACTCTAAGCTAAAATCGCCTTTAAAAAACATAGACATCAGTGACGTCAGCTAACTACATTACACCTACGTATCGAGTGGAATTTTCTATTGTCAGCACATAGACTATTTTCGAGATAAATTAATTTTGAGGACCGTTTAAGAGAAAGTTTCCAATCACAGGATAAATACGTGGTGTAACAGAAAGAATTTCAAATTTCAATTATTATTTTGACCGTTGAGGTTTCGATTTCATATTTTCTATTAATGAGGATGATTTATCCCATTCTGCTCGGATGACTTTCCTGGGCAATATAAAAGGCGATGTAAACGCGTGCTCTCTCTCTCTCTCTCTCTCTCTCTCTCTCTCTCTCTCTCTCTTCCTCACATTTTTCATGCAGGACAGACCGATCCTCTCTTCTTCACTAACTCCAGCAGCAGACCACCATCAACATGAGGAGAGCACATCCAGTTTTTGGACCGTTGTTTTTTAGGAAATCATTCCTTTATCATTTATTCATTCCTCCTCGACCAACTGATCCTCGAAGCTTCAAATTGGATGTTTAATTCCTGCTTTGAAATCAGCAACTCTTTTCTCCTATTTGTACGACTCACAGTACAAGGGATTTCGTCTTAAGCTAACATTAAAGATTTTGAAACTCAATCAATATTCTCGTCAACTCATTTATTTTCTTCCTTCTCTTAATATAATGAAGGCAACAGGACTAAAAACCCAACAATTTTCCTCCTTATTATAGTGGCATTTAAAAGCTTCTCTTGTGAGTATAACGAGATATTCCATTATGAATTATATCTAAAAGAGAGACTTCCTGTCTTTGGCAACACAAAATTTTCTTCACTAAGACCATAAACTACACAGCCCTTTACTTTTATATAAACACAGCAGTCACTGAACAAGCTGTCAGCAGCAAGGAATACACGCCCTGGGGGAGCGGGAGCAAGACGAATTCCTTCCACTAGTCGCTGCACACACCTCTCTTAGCAGCCGACATTGGATCTAGCCAATCACAGCAACAGACTCTGCACAGCCGGAGCCATCCAATTACAGTAGTTCTCTTAGACAGTTCTTTTTAGAAATCTGGCACTTTTGTTCCTGCCTCACCCAACAGCAAACCTGATGTCTTGAGGCAAACCAGATTATGCAAAAGCTCTACAGTCCGTGAGCGACAGATCTACTCGGGTTGTCATTAGCACTCCGAGGCTGCATGGATATACACCTCGGTTAACCAGGGACCAAGTAAACCGGGGCATCGATAATCCAGCATCTACTACATATACGTCCACCACTTTGACTATCTCCAGATTCCTGACCATGCAGCTCCATCTATGACCAGCACTAAGACCCGAGACCATCCTGATCTCCAAGACTCGTTGTCACCAAGAACTTTTAGACAGCTGAGTCTATGCTTTTCAACAGCACCAACTTTCAACACTGCAGAATATGTTGCGGAGCCGATTAGCATGTCGACTCCGCTAATGAATTAAGTTTAATGCGTGCGAGTAGTGACAGCCAAAGACAATGAAGGGAACAAAGGCAAGGTAACAGATACAACAAAAGTGACAATTTATTGTCGAAATTACAAACGTGTGTGTAAAGTCTGTGGCGGTTGTATGTGGTCTTCAGGTAGATGGGTAATGTCGATAGCTGGTGTGGTCGAGTCGTAGATGTGCGCAGCTGGATATTCGATGCGGGTAGCTGGCGTAAGTCGAGTCGAGTCGTTGAATGCAGCTGGACGATCGTTGCGGGAAGCTGAGGTCGGTTGAGTCGTTGAGTGCAGTAGGACGATCGTAGCGGGAAGCTGAGGTCGGTCGAGTCGTTGAAATCGATATCCCGGTTTTGACAGTACGTTGGGTTAACCGGGGGGCTGTCGATTGGGTTGCTAGCCCGTACTGCGAATCGTACGTGGGCCAAACGTTACAATGCTAGGACAATCCGTAACAGCGAGTCGTTACGTGGATTGGATGCTGCATTGCTGGAGCGTCGTGGTTGGTAGATCGATATCCCGGTTTTGACAGTACGCTGGGTTAACCGGGGGGGGGGTGTCGATCTGGTTACTAGCCCGTACAGCGAGTCGTACGTGGGCCAGATGTTGCAATGCTAGGGCAGTCCGTAAGAACGAGTCGTTACGTGGACTGGATGCTGTATTGCGGGAGCGTCGAGGTCAAAGTCGGTGTTGGCAGCTTGCTCGTGTAGAGTCGAGCGAGTTGGTGACTAAGACTGAGTCGTGTCTTAGTACTATGGACCAAGTGAACGGACTAGGATACCGTGGCTAAGGTTTGCCAGGCCTTAACATATACGAAGTCGAGCGAGCGGATCGGTGAAGCTAGGGCTTTGTCTTGCTCCTAGCTGTGCGGGCGTATCGTTTACGGTAGCTACGGCTTTGCCGTGCCAAAGCCGTGCGAACGAGTCACGACGGCAACTGTGGCTGTGTCGCGCCAAAGCTGTGCGGACGTATCGTTGACGATAGCTATGGCTGTGTCACGCCAAAGCTGTACGGACGTATCGGACGGTGGCTAAGGCTTTGCTCGCCAAAGCTGTGCGGACGTATCGGACGGTGTCTAAGGCTTTGCGCGCCAAAGCTGTGCGAACTGTCAGACGATAGTTAAGGCTGTGCTGACGGTCGGACGGTAGCTAAGGCTGTGTCGCGCCAAAGCTGTGCGAACGATAGTTAAGGCTGTGCTGGCGGTCGGACGGTATCTAAGGCTGTGTCGCACCAAAGCTGTGCGAACATATCGAAGCTTTGCACGCCAGAGCTCTGCACTGTCGAGCGAACAGGCCAGGAGGCCGCGGCTAAGATTGACGTTATCTTAGCGCTGCGCAAGTAGCGAAGCGGCAGCTAAAGGCTAACCCGTGCCTTTAGTGCCGCGCAGTCAAACGGACGAGCGGAACCTTTAGTGCATATCAATGCGATAAAAAAAAGGAGAGTGAATCTACAACTAGAAGTGGGATTCAGCCTTAAAGCAAGGCGATTTTAAAAAAAAAAAACGAGGGGTGAATCTACCACTAGAAGTGGCGGTGAGATGAATGCAACCACGTGAACGTAGGATTCGACCTCGTGGAGCCGAATGGCCCCTGAGAGCGTCCGCGTGGACCTCTTTTATTTATCATACGTCCCACCAACGCACGAATATGGCACAAGGCCGCTTTTAAATTGGGTCCAGTCGCAGGGCCGAAGCCCACTCGTGGCCGGCGAGGTCAAAAATACCTTCGGCCTCGTCGGCATTCCCCTTTTTAGGGGTGCCTCAGGCGCCAGGCAATAAACCAAACCCTCCGAAGGGGGTAAAAGCCTAGGGGATAGCCCCCTGAGGCCGGAGGAACTCTCCAGTGCCGAGGCACACCCGGCAGAACTGCCCAGAGGTAAGACGGCATACCGAATTCGACGCAACAACTGGAGAGGAAAGGCCACACAAACGCCCTAAAAAAACGTCCGCATGGACCTCTGAATTTTTCGCCGCCGAAGCCTTTTTCATATGAAAGAAAGGCAACACCACTTCTACTGCACCACGTAAATAGAAAGTTCTTCGATTAAAAATGGACGTAGAAAATAAGTTCTTCTTTAGCCTGGTATAGGCTAGCGAAGATAATTAATTCCATTTTTATAGAATTATTTCTGGCAGAAGTGTTTTGCAAATGTTGATAAATGTTAATTCATCCCTTTCTTAGCTGTAACGGCCGGTTAGAGTCGAAAAAAGGCTTTGTTATTTCCGGCCGTACTCGGATATAATTTTTCTAGGGCGAACGAGTAATGCGATCTGTTTATGTTTGTAGGCATGTAATATAATGGCCGAGGGATTTCGTTTAAGCCTTTGGGTTTAGTTAGGCTGAGAACCTTTCGGCTCAGTGCATGGGTTACTTAGGTGCAACATTAACGCAGGTGTTCCCGCGCGTGCGCAGAGCGGACTTGTCACTCAGAGATGTCATAATAGCCCAGATGGGAAACGGGGCTAGCAAGTGCGAATGACGTCACGCACCGGAAGCGCGCGGAGGTTTTGGGGAATTTTGAAGAAAGTTAGTTGAGTTGAGAACTGGACACTGAACGAGATGCAGATGAAAAAGCCAGAATAGAAAGAATGTGTAGCTCTCTCCTAATGTCGAAGAACCTTTAAACTCAAAGGTAATAAAAAGTTTCGTGCCTGAAGTAAGAAGTCGTAAGTGTTTTTCGTGTTTCGAGATTCCTATGTTCTATGTTATATATATATATGAACATTATATGTCCATTTCGCATATCCGTATCTGGTTATGTAACAGGCAGGTCGCGGCAAATATACAAACATAATACAGCAATAGCGATTCTTCACCCATGAACACCTTTCGTAAACGATTCGCTCAATAAAGGCCTGGTATTTCAAACTTACCCTCTTGCCTTTGTCATCCTTTGTCTGGTCCGCTATTTATCACTTAATTTATGAATGTCACCTGCAACACCACTGTGCCTTGAGGACTCCAACCCTCTCAGAATTTTAAGGACCACATACAAATTTACACAAAATATGAAAAAATTACTAAGAGTTCAAACTGCAATATTAAAACATTTGTAGAGAAGAGAAAAATCTCGTATTTTGTTTTGGCGCGCTATTTAATTCAACACTGAATTTCACCCAATCAGGATGACTTATCCTATTCAGCCCGGACCTTCATTTCCGGCTAGCAAAACGGGTGAGCTGCCAAATCCACCCTCTTCAGCGTGAGATGGCGACCAGAACAGACGTGCCTCTGGTCGTCCCTGCTTAGCGATGCCTTTTAGATAGACAAGCCACCCAGTGTGGACACCTCACTGTGGCTTTAACACTAGCAGCAGCAACATGGACACTCAACGAGGGAACCATCTAATTTATGGATTCTTTACGAGGAATCCCAGTGGAACATAAATTAGAAACATACGCATACCTTCCACAGGCACCACTTCATGTCACCCCAAAAATTGACTATGTCGATCCGAGGGTCACTCCGCTCTCGACACACAAGACTACACGGTGACTCTAAACACAAATTCCCTCACACGTCCAACAACACGCTGCCATCTCAACAGCCCGCTAAGCCATTTTGTCTCAAACCTCCAACAAGCCTAAACACCACGAGTCTTGCAGCACCAAGAACAAACATATTCAAAGCTGCAAATAAAAACTTTCGTTGTTGTGTTTTGTTAAAGCAGAGTTTCGTAATTCATTTGTGTGCATAAAAAATATAGTGTAATCCCTAAAAACTGCTATACAACCAATAACTCTACCTCCTTAATCACTGCACCAATTATATAATGTGATGAAAATTTCTTAATTACTCGTCTCGACGAAGCACTCCTATATTCGGGCACTGCGCAAGAATGATAATACACACGTTGCGCCTCAGACCAAGTTGCATTTATGGGGTCAGGGGCAAGCTGTGTTGCCGTTGCTATCTGACTCCATTCTGAGGTTATTCTATTTTTACCCCACGTTGTTTTGTTGGAGTAACTTCTTGGATAAGAAGGCCCAAAAAGAATTATATGAAAGAAGATAGTAACAGAGAGGATGCCACGACCTGCCGATAAACGCGCCGCAACCTGCCGATAAACATAAACATATCAAGTTACACGCCCGCTTTAGGACAATTATATCCGAGTACGACCGGAACTGACTAAGCCCTTTTTCTTTCTAACGACCTTGACATCTCGTTATTGCTAAAAGAAAAGGATGAATTAAAATTAATAACATTTACAAAGCACTTCGGCCAAAAATAACCTGATAAGACTGGAACTAATAGTCGTCGCCAGCCTATAGCAGGTTAGAAAAATACTTTACGGCTACACTCATTTTATATGGGGAAATTCCATATTCACGCGGCTGAGTTGTGTGTCACAGCACTTTCGTGATATCAACAGGCCCTTTTCAACGCTCGTGGGCACGCCCCCCGGCTTTTTGGCTGGGCCGTCTGGCATTCGTGCCGGATGGGTGCTCGAAACCAAGAGCAAACTCGGGGCCGAATAGGCCCCCAGCTTCGGCTGGGCAACCTTCGGGTGGGCGAGCTGCACTTTTGTCCCCTTTGTACGGCACTAGACCAAGCGTCTAGTTTAAGCCGTAAACTGGCATACGTGCCCGACCCACATTTGGGTTCGTGAAACTGCTTGCCTCATCAGGCTCACATTGCACTAAGTGAGCCGATGAGCAGCACAGACAAGCAGGGTTCGAGTCTCGGCTCGTTCCCGACCTTCCCCTCCCCTTTATCCCCACTTTAATTGGCCTTCGGGCTTTTGACCTTGTGTCAAGTCGTGTCTGGTGGGAGGCAGCGACAAATACTTGGCACGCCCCCGGCGAGCGCCCCGGGGCCTGTTCTGGACTTCGGTCCGGAGCGTGGCCCTGGAAAAGGAACAATGGCAGACTTGGGGCCTTTAATTAGGCACCTAGTTTCGACTAGGCTACCTTCGGGTGGGCGAGCTGCATTTTTGTCTCCTTTGTCCCCCATGTACGGCACTAGACCATGCGTCTAGTTTAAGCCGTAAATTGGCATACGTGCCCGGACCCACATTTGGGTTCGTGAAACTGCTTGCCTCATCAGGCTCACATTGCACAAAGTGAGCCGATGAGCAGCACAGACCAGCAGGGTTCGAGTCTCGGCTCGTTCCCGACCCCCCTCCCCTTTATCCCCACTTTAATCGGCCTTCGGGCTTTTGACCTTGTGTCAAGTAGTGTCTGGTGGGAGGCAGCGACAAATAGTCGACTAGCCTCCTCGCTTTTTGCGGGGAACCCCGGAGCCTGTTCTGGACTTCGGTCCGGGGAGTGGCTCTGCAAAACGAACAATGGCAGACTGGGGGCCTTTTATTAGGCACCTAGTTTCGACTAGGCTACCTTCGGGTGGGTGAGCTGCACTTTTGTCTCCTTTGTCACACATGTATTGCACTAGACCAAGCGTCCAGTTTAAGCCGTAAACTGGCATACGTGCCCGGACCCACATTTGGGTTCGTGAAACTGCTTGCCTCATCAGGCTCACATTGCACTAAGTGAGCCGATGAGCAGCACAGACCAGCAGGGTTCGAGTCTCGGCTCGTTCCCGACCTCCCATCCACGGTTCAGCCTTTAGCTACCGCTTCACTATCTGCGCAGCGCTAAGATAACGTCCATCCTAGCCTCGGCCTCCTGGCCTGTCCGCTCGTTTGTGCAGAGCTTCGGTGCGGCCCAGCCTTAGCTCCCGTCCGATATGTCCGTACGGCTTTGACACGGCAAAGCCTTCGCTATCGTCCGACCGTCCGTACTGCTTCGGCACGACAAAGCCTTAGCTAGCGCCCGATATCGTCCGCACGGCTTTGACACGGCAAAGCTTTCGCTCCCATCCGATACGTCCGCACGGCTTTGGCGCGACCCAGCCATTGCCATCGTCCGCACGGCTTTGACACGGCAAAGCCTCAGCCTTCTTCTCGTTACGTCCGCACGGCTAGGGGCCCGACAAAGCCCTAGCTTCTCTCGACTCGTTCGTTCGATCTCGTCTGTACTAAGGTCTAGCAAACCTTAACCACGGTCTCTCCGACCTTTCACTTGGTCCGTAACACTAAGACACGGCTCACTCTTAGTCACTAACTCGCCCGACACTACACGACCAAGTTGCCATAACCGAACTCGACCTCGAAGCTCCTGCAAGGTACCACGCAGTCCACGTAAGACTCTCTGTTACGGACTGTCCTACCACTGCAACACCTGGGTCACGTACGACCCGCTGTACGAGCCAGCAACCAGATCGACACACCCTCGGTTAACTCAACATAACGTCATAACCGGGAATATCGATCTACCAACTACGACCGACACCAGCCTCCTGCGATCATCCAGCTGCATTCTACAACTCGTCCGACCTCAGCTTCCGACGACGACCATCCAGCTGCATTCTACGACTCATCCTACGCCAGCTACCCGCGACTAACATCAAGCTGCGCTCATCTACGTCTCAACTATACCAGCTATCATCGTTACCATTCTAACTGAAGACCATATTCGACCATTACGGACTTAACGCACGTTTGTAGATCTGACAATAAATTGTCATTTGTTATATTTGTTACCTCGCCTTTGTTTCCTTCATTTTGTTTTGGCTGTTCTCATTCACACGTTTAACCACATAACTCATTTGCGGGGTCGACGTGCTTATCGGCTCCGCAACAAGGAGACGAAGATATGTTTATATATACATATTTTTTTATTTCTGGCTTCAACAACCATTCAGTGGGTGTGGAAATTCTCCCTGAATACAATTGAAATGGTTAAATCCCCCAGTCAAGGTGTTAACAATTCGTTAGTCGTCTCTTGGGTATATATGTGTCCTTATTCGGTATTTAAAGCTTTAACAACGTACGCTGTGTGAATTGAATTACCATGACCAAAAAATCCGCCGAATACCTACGTACGCGGTATATAAAGCTTTAACGACGTGTTAGTCGCTTTTGGGAATTTGTCCAAGTCCAGTGTTTTAGTTCGTCTTTCGATAGGTCCATTTCGATACTTTTTATATTTTGGCATACAGTTAACCGAGACGGCTGCTACTAGCAGCTTAGAGCGGCCACGTGGCCTTCAACTAGCAACAAGGGAGATTTAGATGTTGTCACTCCGCCGATCACTGCTGAAAGATAACGAGCTTCCCTTTTCTTTGCGCATGCATTGCCCCTCTTTCTGTTAGAGGCCTCTGGGAATTTCTGCATATTTTAATAATTATTTTAATTCAAATTTTTTTTATTTAATAATTCCCTACACATTCACTTGTGTCTTCCCATATCGCCACTTCTGGTTGAAGGTTGGGTTGGTTAAATTCTCCTCCAAAAGGGTTATCTGTCGCGATTTAAAATCAATCTTTAGTCGAATTCTCACCAGCCACGTTGTGATTTCTGATCTCAGCTGAAATATCCGACCAAGCTTGTTGCGGAGGCCAGATAAATATACCGGTCCCCGCAAACCTTTTGAAAAGGGCTGTTAGATTGAGAGGCTGGTAGTTGTGTCTGCTGCATTGTGCCGTCTCAGGAGTGGTTTGGAAAGACTTTCTGAGTAGTCCTGAAAAGGGCTTTTAAGCTGAAAGGCTGGCAATCTTCCTGCGTCGTCTGCGACGCATAAGCTTAAATTCATTTGCGGGATCGACACGCTTATCGGCTCCGCAACGCACACATACCCACATATGTAAGTAAAGACAGTTATTTTTATCCTACTTACTTTGCCCAACCATGGAACCATTTATTGGATTGACTTTGTTAACATGTCAACAAACACCTGTGAACAACTCTATTTTCATTTAGCTAGCCATAACTGTATTTCTACAAAGGCCGCTCGCACATTATGTTTCTCATTAATTTTTATTCCTGTTTTGATATGAATATTAAATTGTTTGTTTCTTAATGTTCGTTGTTGTCATATTCCATTTGTTTTACGTGCTTGTAAAATTTGTGTTGTATTTGTGGTGGAACTAAACGTGAATGTAATACCCGTAAAATATGGATGAGAACTCACTCTCACTCGCTTCAGATTGGAGAGTAACATATTCACTAAACAATAACATGCACCCACTACAGATTCTCACCATTGTTAGGATCATCTTCGCTTTGCGAGACCTCCTGAACCAGAGACTTTGAGCTAATTTCTGAATACTAAAGACTTGGCTTACAATTAGACTGTTTACAACAGTATTGCTCATTCCAGTATCACTCTAAGACAGTAATGTTGTAGAGAGCACTTCAGTGACCTCATCAACTATTTATTAACCCCTTCAGGTCCATTTTAGATGTTTAACAGTTCTAGTTACTGTGCCTCCGACTTACTATATCACAATATATATGATTTGAAATTCTGCTGTTGAGTTTAGGTATGTTACTCAGCACTTTTTAGTTGATTTTGAGCCTTCATTTTTACAGATTTTCATTCTGACAATCAGATAACATAACAAACTAGTAAAATGTTTTATTTGTTTTAGAACAATTTCTAAAACATTTTTAGAGTGGATAATAGTTTGATTTTATTAATAAATCATTTTCAAAGAAACTTGGGTAATATCGAAGAACATTTTCGAAAACGTTCATTGCTTTTTTTAACTTTATTTTTAGTTTTACTAATTTCTACTTCTAATAAGTTAAGATTGTTTAATATTAAAAATGTTAACATACCATTTAAAAAAAAACTTATTTAGCATCTAAACACTGATCTACAAATTCAGTAATTTTTTTTTACTATACAACAAAGTCCTTGAGTTTGGTAGGGGTAGCCTTTTCCAGAGTGGATTATGTCTTTGGTGGTGGGTTGTGTGTTGGAGTTTTGGGTGTTTCAGGAAATTCTTGTTGAGGTTGTATTTAGAGTCGGACTCAGATTCTGAGTCCTCTTCTTCCTTATGAGAAGCATTCAAACCAACTCGCTTGAATAGAGAGAAGTTTCTGGTGACTTGGTGGTCTCCTCTTTGCACTGTTACCATACTACCCTTCTTTTTTGTGACTGTGTATTGTGTTGCGTTCTGGTTAGTGAACGCTTGTAATATTAAATAAAGGACAAACCACGATATGAGAGGAAATAGAGATATATTCTAAGGAAAAAGTATATACAATAGAGAGACTATTAGTAGACAAGAACATTGGATTAGTGAATACAGAATAAAGATATAGTCCAACAATAGTATTGGCTTCCGTTATTACGGTAGCAAGTAAATATGATCTAGTGCGATCTCCAGTCTCCAACGCTCTAATACTATTCCCATAAGAAGCTGCTCTTCACCTTCTAGTCTGCCCTGGTATTAGTAGCTACTGCTATATATGGTAGATGGACTAGTTCATTGTGTGGGAAAATCTGAAAATCATAATTTAAAAGGATGGTTCCCCATCGAAGCAGTCTGTTAGCTGTATATGTTGGGAGTCCTTTTTTAGAACCAAAAATGGTTACGAGTGGTTTGTGGTCTGTTTGTAACGTAAACCGTCGTCCATGCGCTCTGCTGGAAGTAACGATCTGCTTGCGTGTGCTAAAGGTCTGACTTTCCCATCTTTCCACTTGTGTAATATACATGCTCCTACGCCGTGTGTACTGGCGTCGCTAGCTACGATTATGTCAAGATTAGGGTCGAAGTGTGTTAAGAATAAGTCAGATGTTAATTTTTCTTTAATCTTACGAAATGCTTGCTCGCATTCTTTCGTCCAAATCCATTTCTTTTCGTTAAGCGGTGCTCTTAAGTTGTGAAAGTTAGGCATAAATTCCTTTGTTGTGATTTTACGTCTTTTGGATTAGGCATATCTTTGATTGCTGAAGCACGATTTTTGTTTGGTTTCTTGCCGTCCTTATTGATTACATGTCCTAAGTATTTAATTTCTTCCAGTAGGAAGTCACATTTATTTTCTTTGATCTTCAGCCCATAATTCCTAATTCGTTCAAATTTTTTTTTCAGAAAACTAAGAAGTTGCTCTTCACCTTCTAGTCTGCCCTGGTATTAGTAGCTACTGCTATATATGGCAGATGGACCAGTTCATTGTGTGGAAAAGGGTAGGTGATACCCAACATATTGTTTAGGCTTATTGTTTAGGTGGAGACAGTTTAGTCTGTCTCTTCTGCTTGATCAGGACTTGGTCACCTAGGCAGAGGGGTGAGGGCTTTTTTTTTGTTTTTGTCTGCATACCATTTCATTATCTCCTTTTTTTTAGTCGTTTCCAGCTATACGGTCATGTATCTGTGTTGGTGCTGGGTTCTTAGGAGTATCGGGTAGGCTAATGTTCATTTTTCTGCCGGTGCAGGCTTCAAAAGGAAATATTTTTGTGGTAACTGGGTTTTCCAGTTAAACCCTTCCACAGTGGTAGCAAGAATATACCTTACAAATATATATACAATATATATATATATATATATATATATATATATATATATATATATATATATATACAAAGCGTTCGGCTTCTCCATTTGCTTCAAGCTACAAAGGTGTAATTCTTCTATGCCTTAAGACTGATTGTCGAAAACATTGAATTTAAGGTAACAAAAATAACATACGTTCAAATAACAACAATATTATAACCCCCAAAAAGAAGAGTATAAAGAAATATAACGACTAACTTGCTCGAAGCCATGCCGTGAACCACCTGCTATCACTTTAACTTTTGTTGATGATAAAATACCATTCTTTGGTATTTTATGTCAAAGTTCATTTTGAAGCCAATTTTTAGGGTTTATTATTCTTCTCAGCGTCTTCTTCTTTTGTAGAATCAGCCTGGACAATCGTGTTCTTTTAGTTTCCTGTATAGACTTGATGAAAATGAAGTTTACTATTTCTTTAAGTGATGCGGTGAATTTATATTTCTTTTTTTTTATTGCTTATTTACAGAAGTGTAGCGAATTTAATAAATTGAAGGTAGGCAACAATACAGATAGTAATTTTAGTTCTTCCTTCAGACCTCGAAACTTGGGTGGGACCTACGCACGCTTCTTTCACTGTGAGAATAACAAAACACACATCCGCTACCCCATAAACTTGAATGACCAAACAAGAAAAATATATGGTGAACAACAACTCACGTATTCACCAGTGCAGCTGGAGAAAAACTGCGTTTTTAATTCGGCATCAACTACATCCCGAGGTTACCACGAATCCTTCCTTGCTGTCTCTTTGCGTCTTCTCCTCTTCACGTCTCAAACCAAAAAGGAAGAAAATCATGCCCCAAGAAGGCTCGTTGCACATGCGTCACGAGACTCTTGCACCCTTACGTTTTTCAGGCAAGATTCCCTCCGAGTATAAACACAAGTGAACTTCGAGTAGATCACCGTTTCCTCCCCTTAGATGAATATATTTCTGTTTCAACTCAAATTTTCTTCTATTGAGCATACGGAGGCTTTCCCCATATCTTCTGACCGAGCCAACAGCTTCCTTGGTCGGTAAAATGTTCAATAATACCGCTTCCAGACCTTAGACTCAACTTTCTTTTGAAGGAGACAGCATACTAAAACCACAAATAGCCTGGAGTGGGCCTACTGTTTCAACAAGTAACAATAAAAACCCTGTAACGAAAAGAGACTTAACCTATAGCGACTAAATAAGCCAATTTAAGCCTACTTTGCTTAAGTAAAAACTGCCTTACGTCGAAGACAAATTAACAAAACTCGCAAAGCAAAAGGTGCGGTCACACACTTGAATAACTCTAGGGGCTGGTGCTAATAGCACAACCTCAAAACAGCCAATCAGATTCCAGCAGACATTAACTGCTGAATTTACAATTTCTAACAACACTCTTGAAGCCTCACACTGAAGTTTTACAATATGTTGCTTGTATGAGGTGAGAAGTAGTAAACTTTGCCTCAGGAATGAAATGAGCAAAGGGATTTTGACAAACAAGAAATAATTAGAACACAGAAATACTCAAAACAAATAATAACTGAGTTTTATTTTTAATTATGTGCGTTATGGTGGAGAGAGTCATTAGTCTGCAAATATTTAGGTGTCGGGAGCAAATGTTCTATCACAGTTCTTTGAGTATATAGGTGCCTATAGGTAAGGAAAAGGAAATTACTCAAATCAAATATTTTGTCTTTTTTTTTTTTTTTTTTTTTTTGTAGAGTTGTTTTCATATGCAACTGAATACTTTGGGTCTATTAATCAGATGAATTATTTTTACTAACTATGTTTTTCTCTTCTCTCTCTTTCTTCTGACTCATTCGAGCTATTGGATCTTTTAAATACCTCCCTAGAATTCTAAGTTGTTGCTAAATATTGTTTTCTCTAATTCTGTTGATTAATTCCTATTGTTATATAGCCGGATTCAGATCTCTCCCGATTTACGATTTCATTCAAAAAACATACACGTGGCTAGAGAAAGATAGCATTCGACCGGATGTTAGCCTGACGGCTGCTGCCGAGACAATGAATAAAATGTGTCTTTGCGCAAGAGGCTCCACGCAAAGCTTCCAAGCGAGAATACGAGAAATTAATTCACATTAACAAAATACCCTTTTTCAGCCAATCATAAACCTTACCCCTAAAAAAATTCCCAGAACCGACTTGATCCAAAGGGTAACTACTTAAACAGTGAAAATCTTCAAAGGCGTCAGACCGGCCTACCAAGAGCTGACGGGAAGAACACGCTACGGCCATCAGAACTCATCTGAACTCTGACAGATTTTTGTACACCACCTGCTGTGAACAACTGTTGACTGCTGACTTAGCTACAACGCCACCCCGTCCACGACTACTACTACCACCGAGATCATCTGATACCCTTACCACCCTTATACCACCATACTCACCAAGTGAGTTACTTAACTTATAACATACGTGAACGTCCATTAACTCTGGCTTCACACACGCACCACGTTCACTCTTTCACTTGATATTGTACGCTGCAAAATTGTACAGTTGATTTTTCGCTTTATCGCCTTGTTTTTCCTTTTTGTTAATATAATTGTTTAAAACTTTCAACCTGTGTTTGTCTTTTCTTTGCTACCATACGCTAAATATAACGCTATCTGAGAGATCCAGTCACAAAAAGATCTAGAGGCTTTGGTTTTGTAACTTATAAAACTGAAGAAATGTTGGATGATGCTCAGAAAAACCGTCCTCACAAGCTGGATGGCAGAGAAGTGAATACAAAAAGGACTATTACCAAGATGAATCGATAAGATGGATGATGATTAAAGACAGAGGGAAAACGAACATCTGCTGCTATGCCTGGTATATTCCTCTATTGACCAAATCCTCCGGATGTAGTAGGGGCCGTAACCCCTGTGGCATCAGAGGTTATTTCCCTTTTGTTAGCTAGGATATTACACTATCCCTAAGGAGTAAGTGGTGTGTCCATTAACTGTAAAATTTTTGAATCAGGATCTGGCATCAGCTAACTTGACTTAGATCTATGTTTCTGGAAATGTGTTTGTTTCACTGACTGGATATTGGTTAAAACAATATTTCTTAGAACCATTACAAGTACTTGCTAAGTCATTGCCTATATCATTGCTACAATTTCTTGACAAATAAAATCTTTCAGTAATCAGTTGTCTGCAGTTTTTGTTCAGAGACTTGACCTTTCAATTTGAACTACAGCTTTACAATTGCTACAAAATGCTAAAATCTGATTTGCTATTAAATTTTTATTTATTTATTTAATGGCATATCAACCTTCATAGCTTATTTAATGCCAAAACGATACTTGTAGAAGAACAGAATGGTACTATTTAACCAATACCTGGCGAGGATAAGAGCATTCATGCATCTTCCGAGAGAATTAGTTTAAAAAATGAACATTATAGTGCACTGGAGTTCAAACTTACTATTGTGTGGCAGTCCAGCATGTTAGCCACTATAACACGGAGACTCTCTACTAGTTGCTATTTTGAAGCAGAGAAAAATATTGAGTGTTTTGTTGATGTTCACATAATCAGGCTTGATGTTAATAATCATCTTAGAAAATGTTACAATTTGTATTTTTTGTATTCTGAAATAAGGCTACCTGAAAGAGTTGTAAAACTTAAAAATTGGAAAAGTATATTTCCAGATATAAGTACCTGGCTAAGGCCTGAATTCTTCAATAATATGCCAAGGACATAAAGAGTATATCGCTTCAGGGTGTCATCTTACCAACAAGTCACTTAAAGGAGTAGGCTTAGGATCAGTACCTGATGCCTGCAACATCCTCGAAAGGGCAATGCTGATGGAACAATTTTAGTCTCTACCCATATCCAAAGATCCATTTGAAACTTGACCTTATGTCAAATCTGCCTATGTGGGGGTATGGATATACAAAGCAGTATGTAAACAATGTAGTATAACTAGATGCTTGATTTAATCAGGGATCAGCATGATGATATTGCAATTAATTAGTAGTGAATTTAATTTTTGTTCGTTTTAGAAATTTAATCTGTTTACTTATTGCACTTTTCAATTTTTAATATAATCTAATTTACATAATTAAATTACATATTTAAACAGATTAAAAATTTAAATTCTTAATACATTTTCTCAAATTTAGATATGTAACACTAAGTGTTTTTTTGTATTCAAGCCCAAACTAAATTGTTAGCGTGCATAAAGATTATATATTTGAAAAGAAAAATGCTCAAATAATATCTTAACATTTCACTCAAAATATTTTATTGTTTATTAATGTCATTGATTAAATGATTTAAAAAAATAAGGAAAAAACTACAATTGATATGTTAATAATATAGTTGTAATTTACTAAACTTTATGCTCATATTTGGCACCCAATGAGACAGAAACTCACTCATCAAGGTTTTGTTAGTCTAGCTTGCAAACCATTACACCATCCGAGGCGCCCAAATACTAATAATATCAGTACATGAATTATTACTTCTATCTCTATTCTACAGTTTATTTTAATATATATATATATATATATATATATATATATATATATATATATATATATATATATATATATATATATTCACAAACATTTCTCCCTCAAACAATTTCGTTCCACCTACAGGTTTCTGATCCACTTTTTCACTGCATTCTTCTTTTAATATTCACCAGTAACGGGAATACATTTGTCATCATGGCGGCCGATACAGCAGCAGCACTAATTGTTGGCGGTGACAGAACCTCTGGCCAAACTGTTCGCAATCAAAATGGTAAATATATAACTAATATGATATTATTTTATTTCATAGACAAAACATATTATAGATGGTATTGCAGTTTAATTAATACATCTATTATAATTGTAAGAAATGTGATGCCGGCGGCACATGGTTCTTTTCTGTCTCATGTGCAGAACGGGAAGTTTCTAGAATGAATCTTGGATATTACTAATAGTTAATTTTTTTCATCCGTAATTTCAGTATCTCAAACATTAAATTTGTTATTAACATTTTAGACTGAATATTCATTTTTTTTTTTTTTTTTTTTTTTTACCAATTGAAAGTTTTAAGTATTTTAAATGGTACACGAGCCTAACTGAAAATTCAGATTTTACTTTTTTTCTTTCTTTTCTATTAAAGCATTTATTTAAAAATGCATTTTCTTTATGCAGATCTAAAAAATATATATAAAAATGAATAAAACTAAAATATCATGCATAAGATATATATAATTTTTTTTATCAATTTCTTGAAAAAAAACTTTATTATAATATACTTGAACTAGAACTGTTTATCGTTATTCATTTGTTTGAAAAAATCGTAAGATGACCAAGCCATCTTAGTCTTTTTTTTTTTTTTTTTTTTAAATATACATTTAGTTTGATCTCCTTTTTATAAGTGATGATTTAGTTAAATAAAATCAAAGTATTTTAATCCTTTTGTATTTAGAAAATACCTCTCTTTTATGGGCATTTTATTATAAAGTTTTCAAGTTAGTATTTTATTGGAAAAATAACTTGAAGGTTTGGTCTCCTTCCCTTTCATTAGTAATTTCTTTTAGTGAAGGAACTAAATATCATTTGTTTTAAGAAAAATGTTAAAATGAAGTTATGGATTTGGTTTGTTGAAATAAGTCTTTATGGAGGAGTGGGGGTTCCGACATTATTGGAATTTTTTAAAAAAGTTTATTGGATGAACTAATTTTTATATTGGAATCTTATTTACCTTCAAGAAAATTGCCTTCACAAATTCTAAATTTAAGAAAATAAATCTTAAAATTTTATGGTCTAATTATGGAAACATGTTCCATCCTATGTTTTAATCTTTTTAGGTTAAAAAAAAAATCATTATGTATGCCAAATTAAGAATAATCTTATTTCTAATTTGTCATATCCTTATAAGATTATATCCCCCTCCTCGGAAAGGGATGTCCCTGGTATGACACTAAACTGCATCCTGTGTTGAGGTACTTGTTAGTCTCAAATACAGGTTTGAAAATTATTACTATCAGATAGGAATACATGAAATCATATCTGCATATTATGTATTAAGAATATTTGCTTGAAGTTCTAATCGTTTATAAAGCATTATTATTAATTACTTGAAATATTACTATATAACAAATTATTATTTATTATAGGAATAATTATTTGAAAACATAATTGCTTGTAAAAAAACTGACTTGAGCATTAAAATCGCTCAAGTGTTGACAGGTCATAAAACCAACCAATCAAAAATGCCTAATTTCAAGTATAACATAAGGGGAATGCAAATGTAGAATTGATTACCTTTACGTTATGTTAACGAAAATAGAAATGATAAAAATAACGAAGATATCAAGTTTCTAAGTTTTATTATCCAGCTCGTGGTGAAATGGTAGGTCCTCAAGCTGAAAGGAAAATAGAACAAAGTGCTGGCAAGGATTACAGGAAACAGCTAGATATGAGTGAAAAGTCTTTGAGCTGTAAACTGTAGAAATGAATACTGACAAGGTTCATTGAATCTGCTAGAGATGAGAAAAAGGATTTCAAGATGTAATGTGCCAGCAAAACTTACAAGAATGACTGAAGATGAATGAAGTATCTTCAGGCTATAATATGCCGAAATGAATGCTGGCAAAACTTGCTGAGTCTTCGAGCTGTAATATGCTGAAATGAAATGCTGGCAAAACTTACTGAATCAACTGAAGATGAGTGAAGAGTCTTCAGGTTGTAAGGAGTACAAAGAACTCTGGCAGGATTTATAGGAACAGCTATTGATGAGTGAAGAGTCTTCATGCTGGGAAGCGGAATGAATACGTTGGACCAGTCGATAGGAACTTGGTACAGAAGGTGACTAGGGGTCCAGAAATTCTGAGATTGATGGGGAGAGATAAATGATTCTCCCCAAGAATACTGGATCATGGTTCAGGTTTTTGCTCTCTCTCAAATTGAATAAGGGAAAAACAGATTCACCAAGGAGGTAGACTGAACTGAATTGTTCTTGTGTTGGAACAGGTCTACATGTTGGGGTCCCCTGGCGAGAAAAGAGGAAGAGGGTGTTTTTGCTTCGGCTTTTATTTAGTCTTCAAACTCTTATGTTGGACAATGCATTTTTTTAAATCGAAAATCACGGGGTGATTTAACAGTGAACCAAACACACAACTGAAAATAGATCCTTTAGCTTGATTTAGTGGTCAACAGAACGCAAAACTGAAAATAGATCTTTCTGCTTAATTTAGTGGTGAACAAAACAAAACTGAATATAGTTCTTTCTGCTACTCGAGTAACTTCGGTAACTGCCTTGAGCTACCGAAACTGTGTTATCACCCTGGTTGGCAGCTGATGAGGTTAGGGTATCGCACGTGCTTTCACATGTATGATGAAAAAAAAAAAAAAAAATTAGTTCTTTCTGCTACACAAGTAACTTCTTTCTTCTGGTTCAAATAACAAAATTTACTTTACTGCTATTTTAATACTGCTTCAAATTTAAGAAAACACAAATAGACAAAGTTAGAACTTTTTTTTTTAATGGTTGTCTTAAATATTTTTGTTTCATTCAATGAGAATGTATTTCAAGCATTAGTTCTGTTTATAAGCCCAGTCTCTCCATATATTAGTTGTAACTTTTTTTTTTTTTTTTTTTTTTTTTTTTTTTTTTTAGATAACCAATTAATCACTACTGTAAATATTAGCGAATACTGTAAACATAATTCATGTGAAAGAAAAACTTGTAAGTTATTTTGGTTTTCTTTGGTTAGAAAATTGAAGTCATCTTGAGACCACTCCTGGAGAAAGAACTTTCCCAGTTCCTTTCATGACTACCTTAATTGTGTTAACCTCTGCCATATCTTACCAGTAACTACACTATGTCCTCTCTTTCTTGAACACTGTTTTACTCGCCTTTTGCACTGTATTGGCCTAATGAGTAGAGTGTTCGCCAGTGGTCTGGGAGACTGGGATTCAATCTCAGGTCGGGTCATATCAAAGACTTAAAAAATAATGGTACTTGATGCTGCCTTGCTTAACACTCAGCATTGTAAGGTAAGGGTAAAGTGGAGCAATCCAGGGAAAGGAGTAGTGCCCTCCCCTATATCTCGGTGTAGTAGCTATTGAAAAGGGAGCCTTTGGGTTACCCTCGACTACAGTCGCCAACGTTACTTTGTCTCTTGAGATATATATATATATATATATATATATATTATCTATCTCACCCCCCCCCAAACAAAAACAACAATCAATCGCATTAGGATAATAAATTATGCTCTAAAAAGAATTAACAGGACTTCATCTGATCAAATACGAAATAGAATTAAAATAAATTTGATGCATTTACAACCAGGACCCCCCTCCCCAAAAAAAAACATTTCTCCTATGTATTAAAGCTAGCCTAAATTTTTTTTTTTTTTTTGTCTTATAAATGTGTAAAATTTATTTTATTTCCATTCTGTATTTGATCTGATATAGTCCAATTAATTTTTTTTTTTTTTTGCTCTGTGGATTTTATTTACTTAAAGCTCTTTACCAGTAATATCTAAATTTAATATTCTATTTTTGAATGTTTTATTTGTCCTGATTGGAGTTATTCCCTATTCTGGATTGAATAGATATTTTTTATATATATCTTGCTCACTTCATCTCAGTTTGTTCTTTGTTCCATGTTGATCTCTTTATCTTTTGCAGTGTCATAGCTGTATTAGACATTTTCTACAATGATTCACTTTTTTTCAAGGTCTCATTAAAAAATAATTAACCTGTGCATTAAAACCTTTAGATTATTATTTAGGATGGGCCAACATTTTAAAGTTTATGCCCGTGCAATCTTACCTATTAGAACGAATGGTACATTATACGGCAATTTCGACACTAGACAATGCAAAACTGGATTTTTATGATACTTGAGGTTGTTGAACAACTTAAATATCCTAATTGTATTCTAAAATAAACTTAAAAAGACAGTATACAAAATAATCATACAAGTGTTTAATATTCAAACAGAACTACTCTTAATATTTTTTTCTATCATTCTATAAGATGTATTAAAAATTTACTTTCATATTTACTAATGTAAACAAGTGATTTCTTTTGTAGTTATGGCAGCCTGTGCTATTGCCAACATTGTAAAGAGCAGTCTTGGTCCTGTTGGTCTTGATAAGATGTTGGTGGATGATATTGGAGTAAGTTTTTTTTTACCCTCCTTACTTCCTCAAATTTGTTCACTTTACAGTCTATGATATATTACTAAATTCTAAAGTATTGATTTAAAAATGAGAGGTAAAAGCCATCTTTTTGTGTGTAAATATATAAGATGTCTGATTAAACTTTTTAAAAATTTTCAATTAAAAAGCTAGTTGATATGAATAATATTGACTTTTTTTTATCCCCACCACCACTGTTGTTAAGGACATTACCATCACTAATGATGGTGCAACCATCCTGAGGCTATTGGAAGTCGAGCATCCAGCTGCAAAAATCCTTGTGGAATTGGCAGAGTTGCAGGATAAAGAAGTTGGAGATGGTACAACCAGTGTTGTAAGTATTTACCATTTTAATCCATAAATCACTAGCATAACCTAGATATATTCTATGAAAATAGTTTGAGATGATACTTGTAAGGCTGGTTGAGGGAGTTATATATATATATATATATATATATATATAATTTTTTTTTTTTACTTTGTTCCATTAAAAGTGAAGATTCTGATATTAAATTACTGTATATTCAATTAGTGATATTTGTTTGAAGAAGTTAAGTCACTGAAAACTAGTACTGACAATTTCAATGTTTAATTATGTGTGGGGTCTGCAGCTGTACGTGTTTGTATTCATAATGCTTTTTCCTGTGGAAGAATTTGATCGACATGAACTAGTTATTTAATGTGTCTTTATTGAATTTCCAGTGTTGCAGAGATTGTCTTGTCTTTCTTCCAGAGTTCCCTTTTTTTTTTTTTTTTTGTTTGTTTGTTTGTTTGTTGAATTTTAAAATTTTCATCATTCAGTTCTGCCTAGGCTAGACTTCTTTGGTCTCAATTTTAAATAAACAAAACAAAACAATATGATAGAAATAATCTTAAAGTGTGTGTGTGTGTATATATATATATATATATATATATATACATACACACACACACACTGTTTAATTTTCTAGTCACATTCTTTATACCATTACTAGCAAAGATTTCAAGAATTTATTTCAATAGGATGTTGTGCCATTGCTCACTAAATATACAGTTGTAACCTTGCTGTGGAAAAGGGGACTAACACAAAACTCTTAGTTCAGTAGCACAAATTTATTCGATATTATGCTTTTTCAGTTGTCATTGGGAGAAAGAAATGGTATGAAAACTGAATTGCTCACTTTAGTTGTCCAAAGAAACATGTCATGAGGAGAAAGAGAGCAGACATAGACCTTGAATTTTTTTTTTTTTTCTAGTTTTCTGTTGCACTGCTAAAGTACTTGTTCACTGGTTTCATCTTCACATTGTCCTGGGTATATATTCACTCTCGTCCTTACCTCATGTCTCTGAGCCAACTAACTTTCAAACCCGAGTCATCCCCTTACTCCTACCTGGTTTCTGAGGGAGGACATATCCGGTTCTGGTGGTTCCACACTTGTGCTGAAGATCCCCCCTCTAAATAGCTGTACTCATTTAACCATGACTGGCTGATCTATGGGTGCTTTGGCCTGCCTCACTTGGATCAGCTGCCCATTTGTAGACTTATATATAATCTCATTTTAAATTATGTATTAAATCAACATAAAGAACATGAGTGAAATTTGACTCTCATGAATGGGACTTAAGTTTTTGATAAATACTGGAAAAAAAGTCGTGACATATAAAAACAATCCATACATTCAATTGGTTAAGAAAGTTTTTGGTCCCTAAAAAATTTTGTTGGACTAGATATCAACATTTTCCCTCCTAAAGTATGCTCAGGACTCGACTGCATGTGTATACCAAATTAGCATTGGATTTAAAATTGATTCTATTGAATTCAGGATGCTTGTTTCTAATGTGAAGTGCTTCAAGAATCTGTAATTTTGCTGCTCTAATTTTTTTTTTTAAGAATTTTTTCGAAATTTATTTATAGGGCAAGATTGTTTTTCTTTTTTTAGATGTTGGGCTATTAAACTGGTGTTAGATGCATAGTAAGCAATCTCAATAGGGTAGTTAAGGTTAAACCAACATGTTTTCAGAGATACAATCTCCTAAAGGACATTTAAATTGATGTTTTTTGGGGGGGCGGGGGTTCACACAACTTCAATGGCTAGGGAAGGAATTATTATTAATAACTTAGAGATGGAGGTTTTAAATTAATTACAGTTTGTTTTACTTTTTTATTAAAATCAGTATGGAGTATGTTTCTTTGAATCAACATTTTTAAGATATTTTCATCTAATTTATGATTATAGTGCATTTGGTTGTAGTAAAAATGTTTGATAAATGCTTGTTGACTGGGTGGAGTGTTGCAGGTTTTTTATGTTTTAATTTGTTCAACAATGTAGTTAGGGAACCAATTATTGATGAGTTTGTTTTTTAATTCTTTATAAATAATTTTTTTTTTTTATTTATTTATTTTTTTTCCTGGTGGGAGGAGGGATTAATTTTGCATGCGATATTAGATAATTGCTTTTTTCTTTTTTTTTCTTTTTTTTTTTTTTATATTGGAAGGGGCATTCTGTTTTAAAGTTAAGGGTATCGGAGTAGTTATTCGTGGGTTTTTGGAGAGTATTGGCCCAGCGGTTAGAGTGTTCGCCAATGGCCCGGGAGACCTGGGTTCAATCCCAGGTCGAGTCATACCAAAGACTTTTAAAATGGAACTTGATACCACCTTGCTTAACACTCAGCATTATAAGGTACGGTTCAAGGGTAAAGTGGAGCAATCCTGGGAATGGAGTAGCGCCCATCCCTACACCTTGGTGTAGTAGCTATCGAAAAGGGAGCCTTCGGGTCACCCTCGACTATGGTCGCTAACTTTACTTACTTTAAATGTGTTTAAGCTATTATTGTTAGTATCAATCTGAACATCTAAAAGAAATTTTGTTTTTAATTCATGGGTAGAATTAAAAACTTTTTTTGTCTTTTCATGTGTCTATTAATGAGCATAAGTATATCTTAGGTATATTGAATGTTTTTAATGCTATTAAAGATTTTTAAGATCAGACAAATAAAAATTACTGAAAATTGAGCCCAGAACTGATCCCATAGACACACCGTCTATTTGAATTTAAATGTTGCCCAGGTAGTTGTAAAATGGAACTTCATTATGGGAGTATTTTTCGAAGTAGGGTTTTTTTTTTTTTCCTAAGAGTGGTGGAAGGATGGGGTTTTATAGATAGTATTTATAAGAATATCAATGGTTTCATTGACTGGTATATAAATTTTCAACATCAAGTGAAGCTAATATACCATTGTTGGGTTTAAGTGTTTGTAAGATTTGAATTAATTCATGTGTTGATATATTTACTAAGTCAGTATTGTGTAATAAGTTGATATATTATAAAAAAAACTTATATGCTATAATGTGTGTATATGTGTGCATGTATTTTTTGTGTGTAGAGATGCATGCCAGCACATAGACAAACATACTAACATTCCATAACATGCAAACTTAGGCACACACACGAATAACCCCCCCACTTTTTGAACAAGATATTAACCATATTAATCAGTTTTTTGAAAATCTTCACGCACTCTGCTGATTGCATGAAACCCAAGGTCACAGTCTGTACCATGTAATAGAGCATATATATATATATATATATATGAGAGAGAGAGAGAGAGGAAATTTAAATTTATTCTTCAGATTTTTGAATAGGACTAATATTTTTAGTTGAATATATACTCCATTATATTTGGTGCTGCATTTTTTAATTTTTTTTTATAATATCAACTTTAGTCAATCCTGGCAGTCTTATTAATAGATTAAAAATGTCCACTACAAAACCAATGGCAGAAATTATTACACCATTATTTCTCTAACCACAGTGACAAAATAAAAAGGTGTTCTAATAGGCTTTTTTTCTAAGAGCCCTGAGAACATGCTCCCCAACCACTTATTCAACATTTTTTATTATAAAATCTTTCCCCAAACTCCAATATCCAGATCAATTCATAGACCATGCAAAACTGAACTAAAACCTCTGTACTAATTCCAAATTTCAACACTACAGTCAAAGAAAAATATATAGTTCTAGTTCAGAATCCCACAACCTCTATCATTGAAAAGAATTTAAACCATTTAAGTATAAAAATGATCACACAAACTTCCAAAACAATCAAACAACTATTAGGAAACAAAATAAAATCTTATTCTGACGTGTGTGTGTGTGTGTGTATAATTATATATAAAGCATGTTTGATTAAATATTAAAGACACATTTTGTCTATGATTTTAAGATCCTTTTAAGTTTCCTGATAAGTGTCTTGGTTTCAGTTTAGAATTGGTGGACGAATTTACCAAAATTGTCTTAAACATTTTCGGACCTGTCATAGGCCATCATTGGGGGTTGATTGCCTGTGTAAAGAATGTTTTTAAAGAGTTTTGAAATTTTTTTTTTTTTTTTTTTTTTTAATTATAAAGTAACATAACAAAACTCTGCAAATACAGAGCTGGATAAAATTGAGTTGCTGATAAATTTAAACAGAATGCTATCAACGGAAATAGAATATTATCAAGAAAATATGGAATATTTAAATAAAATTAAAAAAAAAAAAAAATAAAGGCATTTTTTTTTTTTTTTTTTTTTTTTTTCTTTTATTTTATTTTATATGTAGGTCTTCTAGGATTTGTAATTGTAGCTTTTTTTCTTTTTTTTCATGTGCTATTATAGTGGTGTTTTCTACTAGAACTTTTTGAAATTTGGATTTGGGAATAGAATGGGTTTTAAGATGTAAGGCTCTGGAGATAGATTCATTAAGGTACATTGTAAGCTGTCTAGGAAGAATTGTCGTGGTAAGACCAACATGCGCATTATTTTCTTTATAGACCCTATCTCTTAAGGGACAGATGAACATGTATATGCTGTTAGTCCTATCAAGAAGTTCAGTGTTATTTTTGGTAAATTCATCAATCAATTCCAGCCTGAAACCAAAACACTTATCTGGAAATTTGAAAGGATCTTACTAAAATTATATAGACAAAAATGTCTTTATTATTTAATCAAACATTGAAATGAAAGACTGCTGCCTAACTATATATACACACACACATATGTCTTAAATGATTAAGATGGAAAGTAATTAGTGTTCCTAATATTAAACACGCAAACTGAGTAATTGTCTATTTTCATATCCTATAAACATTTAGATAATACTTATTCCAGTTTTGAGACAAACCTGCTTGGACTTCTGTAATGTACCCTGCTTATCAGTTGAAACTCTTGGTTTCTCCGACAAGCTACATGTGTATCAATTGGGTTTAGACAGGAAGAAATTTGGTTCAATTAATTATTTAATATGATCTTGATAAAAGTTTCTCAATTAATGGACCTCTAATATTCTCTTGTTTTAATTGCTCCCCCTTCTTTTTTGTGTGTGTGTCTATTATAGTAGTTGAAATTAATGTCTAGTTTTCAGTTTTTAAATACATTATGTAATCATTTCCTGCTTTTTAACTAGGAATTGTAACCTGACACACCATTATTGTATTATAATTTGGTGTCCATAGATTTTAGATATGTGAAGGTTATATTATATTTGTAAGATCTCTAAATAATTGTATAACAAATTGTCTTTTTTAGGTAATTATGGCTGCAGAACTTTTGAAGAATGCTGATGAATTGGTCAAAAGCAAAATCCATCCAACAACAATTATCAGTGGTTATAGGTTGGCTTGCAAGTAAGTTGATGTTATTTTGACTAATTAACAATTTTTAGATTGTAGAATATTTTTCATTTTATGAACTGAGATGTCTTTTGATTATTATCTTATGAATACAGTAGTGGAAATAAGTATTAAACTATTAGTAATTTTCTTATTACAGCACAAATTCTCATGAAAATTTGTGTGTGGTACCTAGATCCAATGGGTATTAGTATATTTGATTTTATAATTTTCCACCGAAAAAATGTTTTCGGGGGTGGAAATAAGTGTGACAGTTTTGAAAACTTGTATTTAACAGCAAAATTGTACAAATTCAATATTTACATCTATTCCCTTTCAATTGTAATACTTAAACAGACTTGTTTTGGATTGAATTAATAAATTTTCTGAGTTTCAGATGGAATTTCATTTCAAACTGTTTAATGCAAGATTTTAAAGTTTCTCTATCTTCAAATTGATGTTTATTTTTATATACTCTTCTTGACAAAATTCCCCACATATTTTCTATTGGGTTTAAATCTGGAGACTTAGTGGGCCTGTGTTTTTTTCTCTTATCATAAATTTTACTTAAATATTTTTGGAAAGTTGCCACCTTTTTTTTAATTTTCTCTAGTATTTTTCATTTAATACTCTAATTTGTCCAAATATTTTTTTTTGTTCCCATTTGCTTCCCTACTTATTACAATTTTAACATATTTTCCTTTGTGATTGTTACAATTAAATTTTTTTTCTTGCTCTAGGGAGGCTTGTCGTTACATTCAAGAAAATCTTTGTGTTGGTACAGAAGAATTGGATAATGAGTGCATTGTAAATGCTGCCAAGACCAGTATGTCCAGCAAGTTGATTGGAGCGTATCCTTTTGAATTTTACTTAAATGCATTTTAAATGCATGATGTCACTTTAGCATTGGAGCAATATGTGTTAGTTATGTGCAGTGCACTTGTTCTCTCTTCCTCATTTGAACAATAAAGGATCTTTGTGTGAAATTTTGTTTCAAGCTAGGAAAAGTTTTTTTCAAGTCTTTTCTAATTTTGTGTAAGGCTTATGAGGAAGATTCTTAGATATGTAGAAGTGTTATTTACATTTCAAATTTGGTAGAACATCTGCCAAAGGTGATCTCAAATCTGGATGACCTTCAACTAATGACAGTCAGAATTTTTGGCAAAGTATAAGACAATTCTTAACCTTCAACTACCTTCCTCTCCAAATTTGGCACCTTCAGACTTTTGGTTCCCAAAGCTGAAATCCTTGGAGGTTGATTTCAGATGATGAAAGTGGTAGAAAAATGTGCTATTGACATGTTAACTAACCCTTGAGACCTGTTTCATAACTGGAAAAATGTTAGCAATATATCAATGGTGAATGAGACAAATATAGAACATTTTTATTTTGCATGAATAAAAGAATTTTCTTGAACCTTTTTTTTTTTTTTAAATGACTAGTCTTATAATTATACTATTATCTTGTTTCGAGTAATTAGGAGTTTTTCCTATTCAAAAACTTCTGTTGGAACAAACCAAAATTTAAATTTGATCAAACAAAATGAGTCACTTAACTGAATTAATATTCTTTTTTATCATAATCGTCAAATAATTTTAAATGTTATAAATATCCATTTGAATTAGTAAATATAAAACTGCTGCATCAACATTTTAAAAACATTTATTTATTAATCGCTTTTTACAAGCATTTTTCTTATTTTGACAGTATAATCAAATAAGAGGAAATTAAACTTTCAATTGTAGTGTCAGTTTTTTAAAGAAATTTAAAAAGAATACATAAAATTTCATGTTTTGTTAACCACTTTTTTCTTTTATTATAGCTTGAATGACAAGAATCTAGCTGTTTTCTGTGTTTATTTTTTTTCTCTTCTCTCTCCATAAATAGTACAGAACAGAAGTAAATGAAATGGGAAGTCAGTGACATAATAGAAATTAGTTCTCATTGTATCGTATCCCACTGGAATAGTTTTAGTATTTATACCTTCAGATCTATTCCAATTGTCCTGCACAGTTTGCTTTTGTGTAAAAAAAAAAACAAAACAAAAAAACAAAAAAAAACTATTAAATTGATTATTGAAAATAAAAATGATTTCTAATATTACATTACATGCTACTAAGTTGAAAAGAGTGAGTAATAAATATCAATGTTATATTTTTTACTAATCTCTTCTAAATAAATTGATTGTATATTATCCCTTAGTTCTAAAGTTGATTGTAAATTGGATGGTGTTGTATTCTGTTAAGTTCCTTTACTTTCATCCAGTGAAGCTGACTTCTTTTCCAAGATGGTTGTAGATGCAGTGACAGCTGTAAAGGTGACTGACAGTAAAGGCAATTCTAGATATCCAGTGAAAGCTGTCAATGTTTTAAAGGCACATGGCCGAAGCAGTAAGGAAAGTGTCCTCATAAATGGTTATGCTCTAAATTGCACAATTGCTTCAAGAGGTAAAGCATTCATTTCGAGTATATTATTAAAGGTAGCTGATATTCTCTACCTTGATTTAGTAAATACATTATCTTAGTATTCTTAATGAAGATTTTTTTTTTTTTTTTTTTTGTCTTATAGCATTCCCCCCTTCATTCTTATTGCTTTGATCAAAGTACTTTTCAACTTTATTCTTTTAGAATCTATAATTCCTCATAGTAATTTTATAAGATTATTAAAATAAGTTTAAAAGAACAAATATGAAACTTAAATCAGTTGCAGATGATAGGATCTTTGATATAGAAATCTTAGCAATTCTAAAATCATTCTTTGAATATTTTTTTTCTAGTGCTTTGTAGTATTCTACCACTTTTTTTTTTTTTTTTTTTTTTTTTTTTTTTTTTTTTAAGCTATGCCTAGGACTATTATTGGAGCCAAAATTGCTTGCCTTGATTTTGGTCTAAGAAAAGAAAAGATGAAACTTGGTGTGCAACTTCTTATTGAAGATCCTGAAAAACTTGAAGATATGAGAAAGAGGTAATAGCATTTAGAATTTTCAGAAAATGTACTAATCACCTGTAATATAGTTTTTTTTTTTTTTTTTGTTTTTGTCTCAGCAGCAGTATGATCTCCAGGGATCAGTAAATGTTTTTTCCATTATTTCGCTATTCTTCTCTGCAAGAGGTGAATGTTATATTCATAGGAAACAGTAAGCTGCTGTTGGACAATGTGGATGGTTTAAATCTCAACTTAATCTATTTTTCCTTGCAGGTACAAATATGATGCAATGAAATTATTTCTTCCTATATTGCTTTATTTTTATATATATAATAATTTTTTTTTTTTTTAATCACTTTGATAAAAATTATTGAAATCCTACTTTCATTAACTATTGAGAAATAATGATGCTTAATTCTTTTGTTTATATTTCAGGGAATCTGACATTACAAAGGAGAGAATTGAAAAGATTTTGGCAACTGGTGCCAATGTAATCCTTGTTTCTGGTGGGATAGATGATCTTTGCCTTAAATACTTTGTAGAAGCAAAGGCTATGGCTGTAAGACGCTGTAAACAAGTTGATTTAAAGAGGATTGCCAAAGCAACTGGAGGTTTGTGTCGCTTCTCACTTTTTATTTTTATTTTTTTATCAACAAGAAAAGGTGAATTTTGGGTGCATAGTAATTGTGATCAATGTTCTTTCTGAAATAGGATTTGAGTATTAACTTTTTTTTTTTTTTTTTAAATCAGGGACTTGTATAGGTGTACTGGATTAAGTAGCTGGCCAGTCAAACATTTTAGGATGAGTTTAAAAGGAGGAATTGAAAACATTAAATTCTGCTTATATTTTAAGATTTTTAACAATTGATACTTTGGGTGTATATTTACATTATTTAGGTGTGTGTGTGTGTGTGCACATACTTTTTGTTGTTGAACATACATGTGCAGTTACTTCAAGAAACAAGTTTAAATTTTGTGTCTTAGTATTTTAACACTTAATTTATAAGATACTTTAATTTGTTAATTTGATAAAATAAACTTTTAAAACAGCTTTTCTGTATTATAAATAAAAGGCTATGTTTTAAAAAGCCTACATTACTTATCTTTATGAATAGTGTATCTGAATTAATGCCTTTGTAAATTATCAAATAACAAATAATAAAAAAAATTCTTTAAAATGTCTGTATACTCTAAAATTCCACAGATTTCTTTTATATTCATGTGATAATCCAAATTTTATTACGCTATTTGTAATCCTCAATTCTTTTTTCTTTTTTTTTATATCATGTTATAAGTTTTATTTATTTTATTTTTATTTTTTTTATTTTTTTTAAATTTTTTTTTTACTTTTTTTTCCTTTATTTTCTTCGTGGTTATTTTCAGTTCATTTTACTATAAAAAAAAAAACTCATTGCTGAAAGGTAATTTTATAAAATGGGTGCATAGGAGTTTAAACAAAGTATGATTTGTTTTAATTTGGCCCCTCAACTTTTTAACATAAAAAGAAAGACAATCATACTAATTAAAGATTTATTTTCGTAAATAATAGTGCAAAGTAAACATTTATTTACCTCTTTTACTTAACAAACTTCATTGTTTTCCATCCTTTTGCTTTATCTCAATTTTTTTTATTTTTTATTTTTTTTTTATTATATACTCTTTGCAGCTAGTCTCACTATGAATATGTCCAATTTGGATGGTGATGAAACCTTTGAAGTTTCTCAGTTAGGCCAAGCTGAACAAGTTTCAATGGAGCGAGTTTGTGATGATGAACTTATCATTATAAAAGGGTAAAGTAGACTTACAAAATGTTATGTTCACAAACAAATTACTGCATGTACTTGATCTAAAAAGAAAAAAAAAACTTTTGTGCAATTAGGTGTTAAGTATTATGTTATGTGATTGAGATTTTTATTTTTTCAATGTGGAATTCATTTGTTTGGACATAACAAAAAGTGTTTTGATTTTGAATTTCTATTCATTCTTTCTTCATTGTCTGATTTCCTGTAAACTTTTTGTTGTGGAGTGACTGAAACCCCTTCCACAGAATGCACAGGTCTGAAGACTATATTTGAGTGGTGCTTGTTCTGGCTAACAAGATGACTGTATGTCTACCTGTCTGACAACAAAATGTTGCTTACATTAGTCAGCATATGGTATTTCTCTCCATAACCCGATATCTCTTACATTACATGTGTGTTGACTCTTATAACTTTGACTTTATTTTTGTCACTTAGTTAACTGTTAATTGCTTGTTCAGTAGATGAGCTCGAAGCTGTACAAATAAATTTTTAATCTATTATGGATAAACCAAGTTTTTTTTTTTTTTTTTTTTTTTTGTGTTTTTTTAATTTTTTTAATTTTTATTTAAATGACATCATTGAGTTAAATAGAAATTATATATTGAAGAATATTTATACTGTGTCCAAAAAAATTTTCAAATTCTTCTATTGGTTACAACGAAATCTATCCATTTTTGTATGCTCCCTCCTTTCCATTAAAATTTAATTGCCAGTTTTCATAGTTGTTTAATCATCAATTTAAATTTGAGATATATTAAAATAAACTTCAAGAATTAATATCTCATGCTTGCTTCAAATTGTGTTTGAATAAAGTTTTGGTAATTAATAAGAATAAAAAAGGAAATCTTTAACGTAAATGATTGTACATTTGAAAAAAAATGTTCACATAAGCAAATTCCTGCTTGTACTTAGTCTAAATAAAAGTAACTTATGAGTAACTAATTATCAAGTATACTAAGTGTAGTTTACCTTTTTTTTTTCTTTTTTTTTTTTTTTTTTACACACATTATGATAACATTTTGACCATACTTCCATATTTATTTTATTCAAATGTTATGTTTTTCATTATCTTTAGGCCTAAAGCACATTCTGCTGCTTCTATCATCCTTCGTGGGGCCAATGACTACATGTGTGATGAAATGGAACGTTCGATACATGATGCTATGTGTGTAGTCAAACGTGTGCTAGAATCTAAGTCTGTTGTTCCTGGAGGTGGAGCTGTAGAAGCTGCTCTCTCTATATATTTAGAAAATTTTGCTACATCTTTGGTAAGTACAATGGGGATTTGGGGTGGGGGGAGCTATTAGGTTGTTTTTTTTTTTTTTTTTCTTTTGTGTGTGCCTTTTTTTAGTCTAAGGAATTTCTTAACATGTAGTTTTATGTGCATATTTGCTTTAGCAAATATTTATGTTCCTTTAATGAAAATTTTAAAAAATGCCCACCAGTTCCCATTTTTTACTAGTTGAACAACTATACACATGGGATATAGAAATTTTTTAAAAAGTTTTTCTTTCTTGTGCTGTTATGCAATGCTTTTTAAGTAAACAAAATGTGCAATGGATTTTATTATGTAAACTAATAAAGTATTTTCATGATTGCAATAAGTACTTGTATTGAATTTAACCATTTGATCTAAATGTACTTACAGGATGAATTGATTTTTTTTTTTTTTTTTTTTTTTTTTTTTTTTTTTAATGCTTTTTTGGAATATTTCAAGATTACCTATTGGAGATGTTTTTGAGAATGGCTATAATATTGATAATTTAATAGTGTTCAGAATTGTAGCTCCTAAAATTTCTGACCATACCTTGTATAGTTTTGTCTTGGTATTTGGTTTACTGCAAATTTAAAACTGAGTCTATGGTCATGATTGCAAACTCCTAATGCCTCCAAATTATATCTTTATACAATAGGATATAATTAGCAAAATAGTTTTAGTTTAAAATAGATGTAAAATATATTCTTCATTAGTTATATTTTCTGTTTTTTAATATTTATTAAACTTGGTAGTTGATGAGCAATATCAACCATTGCAAAATCTGGTTCCAATTTTGATAAAAGTTGTAAATCCTTCCATTGCACCCCTGTTGCATATTGACCTTTTGACAGAGCCATCAATCAGGGATTTCTGGGACAGGATGTTCCAACTGTATAAACAGTGTTTGCTGGAATATAAGCAATGCATAGGTGTAAGCAGATCATGTGAATCACAAACTGGAAGGAGCACATAGGCATTATGAAATTATATATACACAGGTACACACAGTCAGTCACGGTCAGCCAGTTGGAGTCACAATCAAGTCAGGGCAGAAGCTGTGGTGGGGGGCAGTAGGCCCCCAGATGAGAAGTAGAAATGTTAAATGGGGTCCTGAATATAGAATCAATGTGGTTAAGATATGGGTCAATTTAGCAGTTAGTCCTCTATCTCTCTTTCACACTTGCAGTCAATTTTGGACTTTTTGAGAAGTAATAAAGATTTTATTTTATTTATTTATTTATTTATTTTTTTTTTTTTTTTAAGAATGTGTTATAGTCTCATTCTTTCATGATGGTCTTTCATTATATGGGTATACAGCACCACTTCCACTTTTTTTTTTTAATTCTTGGTCAAAATTTGATTTACTTAACTTTTTCTCTCTATATAGTAGGATAGAAAAGCCAAAAATATAGCTTGGCTTTATTCTGCAATAAAAATGACACTTCAAAGTACATTACAACCACATTTCACGCAAGTTTTGATTTTTAAATATCATTTCTTTACTCCTGTAAATCAATTTTATTCTGTACACAAATGGGTTTTTACCTTGTCAGGAATTCTCAATTTAAAGTCCCAAAATCATCCTATAATTGGGTACTAATACTACTGTGTTTACAAATAACATTTTATTTATAAAGAGCCCAGTTTATATAGAAAGTAAATTAAGGCTATTACTGGAAGAGGCCATTTAGGGTAGGTATGTTTACATCCCTGTTGGTGTGTGCACACCAAATAGGGACCTAAAATAAAAAGGCAGTTTTACAAAAAAAAATTTATATAAACCAACTGTTTCTTTCACGATGCACCTGAATCTTGTTCTTACTGGTTGATGTTATGAGACAAGTATTCATTATTTTTTTTTTTTTTTTTTTTTTTTTTACCACTGGATATACCAATCCAAAAGACTGGCTTAGAGAAGGCATTTCTTGATACCTAAGTGATCCTGGTTTATTATATTCAAGATCTGAAGTCACATTATTCTCTTCATGTAAACAGAACAGCTGATTTTGTTAACAAATAAACTTGAAAATGCTTATTTCCCATTATTTTGCTGTTTTTCTCTGCAATAGTTGAACAGTTATACGCATGGGAAACAGTAAACTGCTGTTGGAAAATGTAGATTGTTTAATTTTAAACTTAATCTATTTTTCTTGCAGTTACAAGTAATAACATCATGCAATGAAATTATTACCTCTTATATTGCTTTCTAAAATAAATGCAAGTTTTTTTTTTTTTTTTCCCCTTTATCACTTAAAGAATTGAAAAAATTTTGAGTAACTATTAATAGATGTTGAATTTTGGTGTAGGATTTTTTTAAGTTATAAAAAGAGCAAAATATTAATCAGAAATTTGTGTTGGTTTAAACTGATCTTTGAATTAGGATGCTAAATTCTTAATGCATTAAACTAATGATTTTTATTTTATTAGGGTTCTCGTGAACAGTTGGCAATTGCTGAATTTGCTCATTCTTTGCTTGTGATTCCCAAACAATTAGCTGTGAATGCTGCACAAGACTCTACGGAATTGGTAGCCAAGTTGCGGGCCTATCACAATATGGCTCAAACAAAACCAGAGCATTTAGATCTTAAATGGTAACTGTTTACTTTAACATTTATTTATATGATTGCACTAATAACTGACTGAAGTAGACATTTTATTGCATCTAAAAATGTATTTTCTTAATACAGTTTGTTTTTCTTGATGATCTTACTGGCTATGTGTTTTAATTAATTTTCCTGTAATACATAAAATTTTATTGAATTTAATAAATCTGCTGATATACAAAGAATATTACTAATTGTAATTACTTGTATTTAAACTAAGGTCACAATATTTCCATAAAAATCTCAAAGGAATATCTTGTAAACTGCTTTTTAAATATTGAACATAATTCAAAATATCTTTTAGTATTAGATTTTCTTGAGTTAATTACCATTAAGTGAAGGTTTTCATGTTATCTTGCAATATCATAAAATTTTGACTTGTATCTCATTTGATAAATTGAAAAATACTGCATTATAGACAAATGTCTGGTAATACCGGACATTGGCCTAGGGGTTAGAGTGTTCGCCAATGGCCCGGGAGACCTGGGTTCAATCCCAGGTCGAGTCATACCAAAGACTCAAAAAATGGTACTTGATGCCTCCTTGCTTAACACTCAGCATTATAAGGTACGAATCAAGGGTATAGTAGAGCAATTCAGGGAAGGAGTAGCGCCCTCCCCTACACCTTGGTGTAGTAGCTATCGAAAAGGGAGCCTTCGGGTTACCCTCGACTATGGTCGCCAACTTTACTTTTATAGACAAATAGTAAATTGAGAAGAAAAAATAGTTGAATTGGTGCCCCATTCCTGTTTTCAATAGTAAAATTGCATGAAGTTTCTACATAGAAGTACAGACACATCTTGAAATAAATTTAAAATGGCTGTTGGATGTAGAAATATTTACTTGATTTTACTTGTAATTTGAATTTCTTAAATTTAATGAAGTATTTTTTAAAAATTTCCAGCAGTAATATAATTTCTATTAATTTTTAACTTGCATTAAACTTAGGTTACATAAAAGAGAACACTTCGAATAAGTTTAATTATTTTGTAAGGTTTCAAATTAGATTATAGAATAGTTATTTTCTGGCAATAGTTAAAATTGTGATCTAAAAACTAGACATTTGATCTATTAGAATCTTAATTGAGATTCATATATTGAGGCAATTGCACAAATTGGAGTCATAGAAATCTATAAAGATATCTATATATGTTTTCCAGGATTGGTTTGGATCTCCATGAAGGCACTGTACGTGACAACAAGAAAGCTGGTGTACTAGAACCAGCAGTATCCAAGATCAAAGCTTTGAAATTTGCTACTGAGGCTGCTATTACCATTCTTAGAATTGATGATATGATTAAATTAATTCCTGAGCAGAAGGAACGTGACCCTCATGATGACTGCTGTTAATTGAGATGTCTTTATTCTGTCAAACCTCGTAGATATTAAAACTGGGTCTGGCTTTTCTTTTTGTGTGTGAGTATGTGTGTGCATGTGCACAAGATCATGTTTTCCATAGGATTGTCACTTGTGTCAGTCTGCTGCATTGTTTACTTCTTTGACCATTTCTGATGGATCATTATAGCTTCAATGTAAGTTGTTTTGTCTTTATCATTATTTGCTCACTAAAATTAATAAAAAAACACATGAATACGTTCTTTATTGGCATTGTTATAATTTCTTAAACATTCAGAAACAGAATTGTGACCCTTTAAAAATAAGTTAAAACTCAAAAGGATTGTATGCTACTCAATTAACATGTGGATTGTTATAAAATTTTTAATCTTTTCAGTAAAATTTTGTGGTATTAGTAAATCATTTAAAAGCTTGGATATCTTAGTTTACTAAACAGATCAGTAAAAGTAGAAATCAAAACTAACTTTGATATTAGTAAAAAGCAGATGTCTGGAGAGAACATTCAATTATTTGAATATCTGATAGTTTGTTAAACATGATTTGAAAAAAACATGTAAATATTCTTTTTCCTTAAATATGTGAAATGTATTTTTGTAAGTAATATGAAAATTTGGATAAGGTTTCTGTGTGAAATAATGTGGGTTTTATGACACAAACAAAATCCTTATGTACAAATTGACTTATGAATGAGTAACTGATTTAACTGTTAAATTTCTCAAAATGCTTAAAAGAAAAATCAAATTATTTTATTTTGATAAATCAACTACAGTGCTTTTGACATACCTTTATACTCCAAAGTACTTTGGCAAAGTGAAATAAATGTCTTCACAATTCTATACCCATTTGTATCAACGTTGAATTGTCCTGACAGATTGCATAGGTCTGGCAAAAATTTGTTTACAGAAAATATTTATGATTAAATTTGCAATTGAAAACTCCAAAGTAAATCAAGTTTTCACATAAAAGAAAGATTAATTGAAATTTCATAAGAATTAAGATATTGCATGAGAAAAATTAAAGATCTAAAAAAAAAAAAATTGAGATCTAAAAAAATTTGCCAATTGTTTGACCAATTATTTCTAGTTTGATGCCTGGAATCTAGGGCGCCCCAATTAGGGG